>WHYT01015293.1:24626-76615 GCA_009806455.1 Tetrax tetrax | reverse complement strand
TAGATCCTGAGGTATGTTATGGCAGTTTTGACTCAACTTCCATAACAATGTTTGTCAATGACATGCTGTGCAGTTAACTCCGTGGTGGAGTCTGACTTATTTTCTGAGGGTGTTTGAAATAATCCAATTTGATTAAACATGAAATTGGCCAAAAATTTACTACCACAAGGTTTTATACAGTGAATACCCTTCTTACAATCTTGTTCTGCAATAAAGTAAGGCTTTTTTTTTTTTATTTATTCTTTCCAGGTTTTCATGAATCTGAATGTTCTTTCAAATTTTCACTACTACTAATAATAGTGTTACCAACAGTATCATTTACTTATTCTTTTACAAAGAGGACTTGCAGAATTTCAGTCATAGCTGTTATTCTTTCATCATTATTTTGGAAAAAATCTTTTGAATTTTATGGAATTATCCTAAATATGGATAAAGCAATGATTAACTTAATGATTACAAGTTATTTCAGATGCTGAAAATACTATCTGAATGTTCAGGTAAGGTGAATGGTATTTTGCTTCAGATGATTTAAAACTGCTTACAAAATCAGAATAGTAGCCTCTTGTCATATCCTTGAATGTTAACTCTTATGATTTTTACTGTTTATTAGTTCTTTTTATTTTTATAAGGAATAATATGACTGATAACCCTGTCTCTTGGAATAAAGTAAAGCCTTGAGGTTAAAGCTGTCTAGTCTCTTTTTTCAGTTTGCTTTCTGACCTTTTCATGTATTACAGCAAGTGAACTAACATCTGACAAACCTTTAATTTTGGCAGGTTAGGCTACGTGTTATTTGAAAGAGAAATACAATTTAAAGACAAATGTCTTCAAACTTTAATACTGTCATATATTTCACAGTTCAGCTGAACTTGAATATTTCTCTGGATTTTTTCTTTTGTTTCTTTAAGTAAATATATTTTCTAGCATTTGAATTATTTTGTAGGCTTTATATAGAATTTTTAAGCTGGGAAACAAATGCTTTTAGCTTTGTGCACAGATAGAATTTGCTGATTCCTTCTAATATCAGGCTTTTGAATACTTGACCTATTTTCAGTAGTTATTGCTCCTCTGACAACTATTTTTTAAATATTCGTCTATAAATGTTATGTAAGTTTATCTGGTTTTATTTAGCTCATAATTTTAAGTGTGAGGGCAAGGGAACAACAATTATATAATTCTTAGCCAATCACATTACTGTAACAAATATTCCAGAAGTTTTCACATGCTGAAAATTAATGGGCAGAGAAACACCACACAAAACTTCTATGTTTCAGGGTGAATACAAGTGTGCATGCATGCTACATACGAAAATTCCCTTCTGGAAACTGACCCTCTCAATCTACATGTGTCTTAATATGGAAGACCCCAAATGTGAGATTAGGTGGTGACTGGTACCTGTATGTAGACTGTCATGATGCATCTGAGACATGACTTCTGCTTCAGGGGGAAGAAAAAAGAGGAGAGATGGCTCAGTTGCCCAGGCTCTGGGACTCCCTGTACCAGACAGAGCTGGCAAGTAGTTTGCTCATTCGTTGTTTGGCTCATGGTTATTTGCTTGGCAAGCACAGATGACTGTAATGTAAAAATTTGATTTTACATTCCGTACATAGGTTACTAATTATTGAGGGACTTACATTTATGCTGGTTTTGGCTGGTAGAAAGTTAATTTTCTTCATAGTAGCTAGTGTGTGCTACGTTTTGAATTTGTGGTGAAAACAGTGTTGACAATACAGTAATGTTTTAGTTACTACTGAGCAGTGCTTACAAAGAGTCAAGGCTTTTTCTACTTCTCACACTATCCCATCAGTGAGTAGGCTGGAGGTATAAAAGAAGTTGGGAGGGGACACATCTGGGACAGCTGACAATGACTGACCAAATGGATATTCCATACCATATGATGTTGTGCTGAGCATACAAACCTGGTGAAAGAAGGAAGAGGGGGGACATTTGGAGTTATGCCATTTGTCTTCTCAAGTAGCTGTTGACGTGTGATGAAGCCCTACTTTCCTGGAAATGGCTGAACATCTGCCTGCTTATGGGAAGTAATGAATTAATTCCTTGCTTTGCTTTGCTTGCGTGCACAGCTTTTGCTTTACCCATTAAACTGTTTTGATCTCAACCCATGAGTTTTCTCACTTTTGCTCTTCTGAATCTCTCCTGCATGCCACTGTGACGGAGTGAGCAAGTGGCTGCATAGTGCTCAGTTGCCAGTTGGGATTAAACCACAACAGCATTGCAGATGAGGCTATTATCTACATGATTTTTGAGAATTCTGGGGAGAAAAAGCAGGTGAACTGATAGCTTTGTGGTCAGATGTATTGTCAATTATAATTTTTCTGAAGACTGTTTTGCAACATCTCCAGAACTGTGAAAACACAAAACCCGTCTTACTTTATATCAAATTTCCTGACACCTCAACTTAACACCACAGAAATACATTGTGTGGGTAAACACACAGTTCTATGTTAATTATAAAAAGTCATGATGATCTCCACAATTCAAGGATTTTAATGTACTTCCCTACTTATTTTGCTTTTCTACATTATAAAAATTAAAAAGCAAAAGCAAAGACCTGTAGATTCTATTCTATGCAGCTATACTGCTCTTCCACCATGTTCTACGCTGATATTACCAATTGGAATTTAAATATTTCTAAGAAAAAGATTTTTTTTTCTCAATTCATGAAAACCGAGAGGAGTTCTTTTCTTTCTTGAGGGCCAAAGATTAAAGGTTGCATTGAATTTCCAAGGATTCTTAGTTCTGCAACAAAATGCAACATTTTTATTTTGCTGGATTTAATGTTTCATGTGGATAGGTTTTAACAGAAGGCAACCTTTGTTGAATTTTCTCCACAAGCAACTCTAGTCGATATATTATTTATATATTTATTTATTTATTTGATTTTGGTTTCATGTAGACTTTGCCTCATCCTGAGCAAATAACACTCTGTGGTCTATGGAATGAAAATGTCTCATAATGATTTGTGGTGTATTCTGTAAATATATAGCATTTTCAGAAATGTGGCATTCTCATAATAATTCAACCATGTATATACATCTGTTTTCCAGGAGTTTGACAACTCACTTGGGATTTCATTATGCTCTTTCAGGTATATTTCACTGTTTGATATCTGTTCTACCTACTAGCTTCTTTGGAGTGTGAAAGGGTAGACCCAGAATAGCTTTCTTTTTTCAGCTTTAACAGAATTTCCCTTTTCTGCTTTCTCCTCATGGTGCTTCGACTGTAAATGCTGTAGTGCCTAAAAGATTGAGGAAGGAAAGAAACATCTCGAGTAGGTATTTATGGGTTGGTATATCTAGACAATATATGCAGGGTTCTTATTGTTTCCAGACAATATGTCTGACAGGCTCCAATCTGAATATGACATCTTCTAAGGTTTCTCTCTCTCTCTCTTTTTGACTAAATAAAATGATAAAATAGATCTTATAATGAGTTGTCTGAACATTTTTTTTAATGCCTTACATAGTTTTGAACAGAGTCAAGTAAACAGGATTTGTGAAGTCAGAAGTGTTTGACAAAGACAGACAAAGAAATCTAAATTTGTAAATACCACTTCGTCTTCTTTGTCTTTGTGACTAAGTTCTGTTAGATTTCATTTTATACTGGAGAAGGCTGGAGATAATGGATACTGACAAGAAAAATGCTTTGATTCATGTTTCTGAACACAAATTTTAATATAAGTAGAATTCAATAGCATATCTTCTAGACATCTCGATCTCTGAAGGAATCTCAATAAGCAATTGTTTATGGTTCATATGGTTTAAAGAAATCTCAAATTAAGTCTGCCTTTAAATTATCTCCTTCAAGAAGAACTTCATCAGAGTTGGGGAAAAATGAAACCAATCATTGTATACTTGTAAAATTGTTTCTTTGGAGGATTTTGTAGCTGGAATAAAATGAAATCTAGGTTATGTTTGAGAAGACCTCAGGTATATGGTTTATATAGATGAGCATGTAGAGTAGTCGACAATCTAGAAGATCAATGAGCCCAATGGAAGGGATGGCTCATAATACAAAGTGTACTGTTTCATCCAGCTAGTACAATAACTCGTTGACATTTTTTTTCTGATTTCACACAATTCTAGTGTGAATTACAGCAAAAAAAAAAAAAAAAAAAAAATCAATGTTGAGCAAAGTAACACTGAGAAAATCTCCAATTAGTGAAAATGTTGCCTAGGTTTGAATAAGAAAGGTGACCACAAACTCCTTTCATGCATTGTAGAAACCTTTAATTTCAGTGGAATAATACTGGAAGAGTGTGGGTTATTGGCACCACTGTTATCTAGGTATTTTGTGGTAAGGACTGTGTTATTTCTGGAGATAAAATTAACAAAGCCTGTCTGAAAATCAGTAAATTGGGAGAGGAGAGTTTCATCTAAAGAAAACAAATATGCATAAGCAATGTGTTGTCTGGGCATATACTGGGGAGATGAGGATAGAGTGTAATTCTCTATGTCAACGACCAGCTGGGGTGCATGAAGCTCTGCCTGGGAATGGATAAATAACTGACAGAGAGCTTATGGTTCAGGATTGAAGAGAGAGCAGGGACAAGTGACATTACAGTAGGGGTCTGTTACAGGCCACCTGACCAGGAGGACTAAGCAGATGAGGCCCTCTATAGAGAGAAGCAGCCTTCCAGTCACAAACTCTAGTCCTCATGGGGGATTTCAATCACCCTAATATCTGTTGGAAGGACAATACAGCAGGGCACAAGCAATCCAGGAGGTTTCTGAACTGTGTGGATGATAACTTCCTCCTGCAAGTGATAGAGGAGCCAACAAGGAGAGGTGCTATGCTGGACCTTGTTCTCACCAACAAGGAGGAGTTGGTGGGGAATGTAGAGCTCAGACCATGACACAGTGGAGTTCAAGATCCTGAGGACAGTGAGAAGTGCGTGCAGCAAGCTCTCTACTCTGGACTTCAGGAGAGCAGACTTTGGCCTCTTCAGGGATCTGCTGAGCAAAGTACCATGGAATGAAGCCTTGGAGGGTAGAGGGGCCCAAGAAAGTTGGTTGATATTCAAGGAGCACCTCCTCCAAGCTCAGGAGTGATACATTTTAACAAAGAGGAAGTCAGACAAAAAAGCTAGGAGGCCTGTATGGATGAGCAAGGAGCTCCTGGAGCAAATGAAAAACAAAAAGGAAGCTTACAGACGGTGGAAGCAAGGGCAGGTAGCCTGCAAGGAATACAGACAGATTGTCCAAGTGGCCAGCGATCAGGTAAGGAAGGCTAAAGCCCTGACAGAATATTTGGCCAGGGACATCAAAGACAACACGAAAAGCTTCTTTAGGTACATGAGGGATAAAAGGAAGACCAAGGAGAATGTGGGCCCTCTCTGGGAGGAAATAGGAGACCTGGTTACCTGGGACACGGGGAAGGCTGAGGTACTCAATTACTTTTTTTTTGCCTCACTCTTCACTGGCAAGGGGTAAAGGCGCTTCTCCTATCAAGACAAGCTGAAAGAGTTGGGGCTGTTCAGCCTGGAGAAGAGAAGTCTCCAGGGATACCTTATAGTGGCCTTCGAGTACCCAAAGAGGGCTTATACAAAAGATGGGGAGAAACTATTTAGCAGGGCCTGTTGTGATAGGATGAGGGGTAATGGTTTTAATAGAGGGAAGTAGATTTGGACTGGATATAAGGAAAAAAATCTTTACAATGAGGGTAATGAAACACTGGCGCAGGTTGCCCAGAGAGGTGGCTGATGACCCATCCCTGGAAAAGTTAAGCCAGGTTGGACGGGGCTCCGAGCAACCTGATCTGGTTGAAGGTGTCTCTGCTCCTTGCATGGGGGTTGGACTAGATGACCTTTAAAGGTCCCTTCCAACCCAAGCTATTCTGTGGTTCCATGACTCTATGGCCGCTTATATAAAACTTGTCAGATGAAGTTGTTATTAGTGCTTTGTGTTGTTTTTTCTTTTTAAGATTTGAAAGCTGATCAAGAGGTGAGTGACTCTATTGATGAACAACATGCTGATTTTGTCCTGTTAAAGTAAATGGGGTTTCTGTAATCAGCTTCATGAATTAGATCTCACTTTTTTCCTTAATTATGTTCTAAATTTCCCCATTGTCACTGAGTGTTGAAAATCTTCTGATCTTCAAAAGTAGTTAAAAATCATAACAATATAGTGTATTGACTACAGTTTTATTTTTTAAAAAAAATTGACAAAGCTAGAAAATACATGCTTGAAATGCTGGTTCATATCTGAAAAACCTTCAGCTCAAAAAATACCATATGTCCCAGTTAACTAAATAAAATACATTATTAAGTTGTTATGTGGAAGAATCAAAATGAATTGTTCCGCATATTATCTTAAGTACCTTTTTCTATTTTATATTTATTTATACAGAGATTCATAATCTCTCTGATTTCCCTGTTATAGAGTAAATAAATATTAATTTTAAAAGACTGATTATAATAATCAAAAGGCTTTTGAGTTAATAGTTCTTTTACTCTGCGGAAAACCTGTTGAATTCTGTCTATGTGGATAAGATTCCAGAGTTTTCTATGAAAATACTGAAGTGTCTTTGCTCTAATTGCACAATTGCTAAGACTTTGATATATTTAATTTTTTTAATTTAATTTTAATATTACTAATACCTTCTATTTGGAACTATATGTGGAAACTGACACTGAGGTCTTTTTGGTGTAGCCCTTGTATAAATTACTTTTTAATAAACCTATACTGTAGATGAAAATATGAGTGACATCATTATAAAAAATAAGTAATACCCCACCAACTATTGAAAATCTCTGGACATATCTGTTTTCCCTCCTCTCCCCCAGCACTGATGAAGCACAGGTCAATGTCTTCAAAGTACTGTTGTTCAAGGAGCTTCAACTGTTCCTAAGTGGATATGCTTAAATAGAAACTATAAAGATGTCATGTGTCAGTTGAGAGAGAGAATTTAATTAAAAAGCAGCTTTTGAGTTCTTTTTTTTCTGCACTTGGAATGATAAGTGGTATTACATAATAATTTCCATTCCCTTGAAAACTGCAGTTTCCAGTTTGGGAAAAACATAGTTAGTTGTCTGTCTGGCCCTGGAGATCTGGCAGAAGTCTTGTATTTGTTACATCAGGAAGTTTTTGAGTGTTAATTGAGTAAGCTAAGCAAAATGCGGTTCTGAATGTTGGTTTCACACATCTTGTGACCACAGTATAGCACAGGAATACATTTAGCATCATTATCATTAGTGACTGAATTATTGGTGCTAAAATTTGAATTTTACTATTGTCAATTCTTGCTATGTTTTTGTGTCATCTTTGCTCTTGAACTGTGTTCCTGAAAGCATTTCCAAAGTTTCTTGCATTAATGTGCTCCAAGAGTATATCCCCAGCACTTATACGAATTTTAAAGGACTGTATCTTTCCACAAGAGAAAACTCTGGGAGAGCACTGGAGTATTATTAGCCTTTAAGGAACTGCATTCTTACTCTAAAATGACATAACTTCACAAGATTTTAAATGGAAGTTACAGTCTAACCATACTAGGCAATCTCTTAGGTGATGAGTTTGGGTTATTAGATCTGCTTCCATGTTAAAGCCACTATAAAACATTTTGTATGTGATGTTAAGAAAGAATCTTACCCCATTTCAAAGTTTCCTACTCTTTGCTATGTCTCCATTTTCCTAGTGAAGACACTGTTAAAACTGATGCATAGATGCAAACTATTTTAGTTTTGAGACAAGTATATAGTTTGATTAAAATTGGTCTAGTTAAAGGTGAACTCACTTCTATTGGCTATTCATATGAACTACTAATGAGATAAAATTAGTGCTGTTTTTGAAGAACTTTAAATGTTCTCTTAATGTTAAACGTTAATAAGATTGTAAGCAAGAACCATAAGAAGAACACATATGGAAGAGTATCACCAGCTTGAAAGAAGCATCAGAAACTTTACATAATACATTATGAATGTTATGAGGTTGTGGAAGCCCAAAATGTCATAACAAGTTCTGATCATTGTTCTCCTAACATGTGAAGGAACTACTTGTACCACCTAGCCTGAGACGTCTGGTTTAAGTGGAATTAAATGGTTGGTTCTTCTAGCCTTCCTCTAAAATAAATGTAAGAATACTGAGACATTCTACTACAGGACAATACACCCCTCTAGAATCGATTAATCATTGTCCTTTCAACCACCTTATCTGTAGACATCCACCCAACAACTGCTGATTCACACTACTAGATTTTGGGTGAAGCAACATAAAGAATAACGCATGGGTCAACATCTGAATATGAGGGTTTAGTAATTCTTCACTGCATAGTAAAACATGTGCTCTGTTGATGGAAATAAGGGTTAAGAAAAAACAGGAAAAAAAAGGGATCCATACTGATGGATACATGGATCAGAAACTCAAAAATATTGGTGAAATTTTTGAAGGTATTGAGTAGATATGTTCACTTTCTTCTGAAGGTGGCTGAAATAACTCACAGTTTCCATTTCTGAATGAGGAAGCTGTGTTTATCGCATTCCTGTCCCAGTAGTCATCTTGTGAATAAGTGCAATGGAGAAAGATGTGCACCTGAAGGAAGCGATATGTTACGACAGCAATTCTCTAACATGTCAACTATCAGTAATTCTTATTGCCCAGTAGCACTAGGTTAGGAATGAGAAAGCAGTACTCTAGAGTGGTAAAAAGGCCAAAGCAAATGAAAAATTCAGAAAAGCACAGATTTCTCAAAGTGTGACCATAAACTCTTGAAAAATGACATCATCTGGAGTGCAAGTAGGCCAGTAGGGACAAAACTGTATGTATGTTTTTGTTTGGCTTTTTCATCTGTTAAGAAGAAAGTATCCATTAAAAAAATGGAGGTGCACCCTTTATGCAAGTGCTACTATATTTAGTTCCCCTGCCAGCAGTGTTTATATGATGGTAAGTAAACTTAGTTTGTGTTTGGCTTTCATTCATTGTACCTATGGTGATTTGTTTTAACAAACTTCCACTTAAAGTAATCCTTTCAAAACAATTTCAGTTACGACTTGAAGTACTGCTAAAGTTTTATGGAATTTATTGATGCATAGAACTGACAATATAAATATTTCAGAAGGTAAGCTGGAACACCAATCTCTTCCACTTCCAAACTTCTCGGGTTTTTTTGTCTACCATGCCATAAGCCTTTATTCTGCCTGAGATGTAGGGTGGAGTTGTTTGTTTATTTCCCCTGGATTTTAAAATACCTTGGGTCACTAAGACCCAGAAAGGAAAAAAAAATGCAAAACAAAACCCCAAACCCCACAATAATTTAATTTGAAATGCTATGTTGCAATTACTTATTAAAGAAAAGAATCTTTTAAAAACATAAATATTGACGCTTGTAGGTAAATTTGTAAGAAATCAGGATAGAAGTTTAATTTTTTCTACTGAATTAACGTCTAACAAATGGGGAAATAAAATGTTCTAAAATATATTAAAACTAAACTCAAGTGAGCAAAATATTCCTGGTGTTCTGGAATTAGTCCACATTCCCTTATTCCAAAGTTAGAATTGTGCTAGGGTTTTCAGTTTATTGTAAGGATTCTTTGAAACAATGGTTGTATGACAAAATAAACCTTATCTTTGTTATTAGTTTGAATTCAGCAGACTTATTTGGTAGCTTCAAAAAGGCAGCTCAGTTTGTCGTTTTTGTACCATCTTGCAAGGTGAATCACTTAAAAGTATTGCTCTTTTATTGCAGTGTCTGTGCTTAGTCCTCTCAGCTTAAGCTCAAATCAGTGAATAGTTCATTTCTTCAAATAAGTTTCAGTAATGGCATTTATAGCATTTGAAAAGAGACATGAGATTATGTAGCCTCTAAGCCCTGTTTTCCATGTTAGCACATCTGTGAACAGGAATTTGGGAGAGAAGCCAACTCTTCTGAAAAATGAGTGTAGTGTTATAGTAAAAATAAGGATAGAATTGCACTTGCTACTAGGCTATGTAGACAGTCATGAAGTATGACCAATAACACTGTGCCCTTCAGCTTGTGAATGAGCCTCATATTTTCATGAACACTACAGTGGTCTCAGAGAGCATTAACTACTTTCAAGGAAGGTAACAGAATGTTACAGTGCATATGTACACAAACTGTTAAATATATGTCTAAATATTTTATGTAATCTAATAAAGACATTGAACTTGACTTCAAAAGTGGTATCTTTTTGGTTCTTAAGGCCACACTGAAAACTGCTCAGATTCCTACGTATTGAGAGAAACCTATCTCTGCTATGACACCCTTCCCACTTATTGTTTAAAATATTTTGTTAGAACAGCCACAGTCACCTAAAGAAAACTGCAACATAAATAAATGTAAATGAATTGTGTAAGACAGGCCTTGGACAAAAAGGAGAATGGAAGTTAGTGAAAAAGTTAATACGACATAATTCTTAATATATATATATTTTTAATACATAAATACTTACCTTCCTCTTCCTAGAATTTTCAGATTCTAATATTGTCAGACTGATTTTTTTGCATTAACTCCAGAGTTTTCTGTGTGGGACCTGTATTTTTTCCCTCCAAGTTATTTTTAAGAGTCTATAGCAATAGAGAACAACTGAACAATAGAATTCCTTTCAAGATAAAACTTTATCCTGGATTTTCTCATAATAAATGTCCTCCTTCAACTAGAGATTGAAAAACAATCTATTTTTCAGCATTTTCTGGAAAATATTTTTTATGTATGGAGATTCAGAGTATTCAGAGAGGAGGTTTTGAGATAGAAACTTGGAAGAGATATTTAAAAGTATTCATAAAAGGTACTCCAGAAAAGTTTATCTACTGCTATAATTAAGAGGAGCAAACTTGTTTATTTATCCTGGCCTCCCATTCATTCTTCAAGTTCTTACATTCTCTTTGCAGTTATATCTCAGGTAAAAGCTATTTTTCTTGCGTACTATACTCTTCCTTTTCATCAGAGCACTTTTGCTAGACTAATTTTTCTGTTATGTAATTAAACTTTGTTCTAAACTCTGGGCAAAAAGAAAATAGTTTTTTTTTTTTTTTAAATTTTGGTCACCTATTCTACAATCAATCACTTGCAAAATAAGCTATGTGGAGTTTTTTTTTTTTCTGGTTTTGGCTTCTCAAACCAAATATTTGAATTTTCTTTTAATTTACCACCACAGATGTGCTAATAGATTTAAAGATTTTTTTCAGGCATAAAATGATTGTGTAGTTGTGCGGGTTTGACTCCCATGTAAGGTAGGTCAGAGAATATTATGAATTAGCCATTGTTAATTCTAGCTAATACATGTCTTGTATAGAAAGCTTCAAACTAAATAGTTCAAAAACGGTATATCTGGCACCTACTCTTTCTTTCTACTGTTTAACTGCCCTTAATGCTAGAAAAGTGTGTCTTACTCGATTTAGAATTTGTCTTGATACAGCTTCTGAATGCAGAAGCTCATTCTGCTCTCTGCCAGAGTAAGGAGCTTGTGTTACACCTTATTTACTCTCCATCCATGTATCTGATATACCACAAATGGCAGCCTCTTAGTGTTTTTGCTGTATGAACCAGGATGAGCCTAAGCATTTGTGGTTTGTTTAATTTGAGCAAAACATGGAAAGGAGCACACAGCTTTTGGCAGTGGTGTGCTTCAGGTGGGGAACAAAGAGGCCAGTTCTGCAGATGATCAAGCTGTTACTCAGCGTGACCCTTGAATCCTGTCAACTTTTAGAAATGAAAATAAATAAATGACAGTTATTTTAGCTCTTTTATCAAGATAATAATGGAAATTATGGTCATCAGATTATGTATTCAAGTTAATATGAGCTGTTTGAAAAATGATTTGCAAATTCAGGTCAGAACCTCTGTTTCTGAGGGGCTTATAATTATTGAAGAAGGGAGGGAATGTTAAATTGGGATCATAATTTATCAGAGATGTATTACTTCCTTTTCTTTTTTATTTCTATTTAAATTCAGTTCTTAGAATTCATACGCTAACAATATTAATGAAAAAACAAGAAAACAAGATTTAACTGTGGAAACATGATATTGTAAACACACAGTGTTTATTTCCTTCTAGTGAACCACCTTGTCTTTTTGGTATTAGAATATAATGTGCATAGAGAGTAGCCATGTTGGCAGATCTTGTCTGTATTTGCTCTAAAGCTACTTAAATAGGTCACTGAAGGCTTTTAAAGAAGACATCGTGATCTGCAGGTTCAGCGACCCATGTTTGAGAAAATACCCCCTGACCCAACAGAGAGCAAGTCATATTTGTGTTGAATCAGTTAAAGGCCTCATTTAATAAAGTACTCTGTTGCTATTTGTGTGGGGTACTAATTTGTTTATGGCTTTAAATTAAATTTTGTGTCCTTTGGTCCCTCTTTTTGTCCTCACCTTAGCATCTCTCAGTCATTTAATTTTGCAGAAGATAGACTTGCTAAAGCAATGATTCAGACATGTTAGAAGCTCATTGTCATCACAATGTTAATATCCTCCAGCTGCCTCAATGGTTGTGACAATACTATAGTTTGGTTTGTAGTCAAATAACTTGCGTATCTTCAGCAGAAAATCAGCAGGTCAGCCATTAGCTATGGTGAAACCACACAGCTGTTATCTTCTTACCCATGCATTTTCAAAGACATGTTTTCAAGTTGTAGTTGAAATCTATTATTTATAGGGGGACCGAGGAAAGGGACAAAAAAGACTTGCTGTGAAGAATTTTGAAAAGGTGTATATATCTTCTCCTTGGTACAAGATTTTATAACAGAACAACCAGGTATGCCACTGATATTTCTTTAAAATATCCTCAGTGATGCTGATTCACGGAGCACTTATATTCCATATAGGGATTTTTTTGCTCTGTCCTCAAGCAGCTTGTTTCGAGAAGCACACGTGATTTATCAGTGTTTGGAATCTGCCTTTGTACAACCTTGTAGACTTCCTGAACGCACAAAGTTCTTAATAGAAAAAGTGAATTATTTCTGGTTCAAATGCCACATAGCAATGAATTTCTCTTAACATCTCATAGTTTTACCCTATGCTGGCACCCTGAAGTGTCAGGAAAGAAATGAAAGTGAGATTGTGGCTGTGGATTAAATGTAAATGATGTTTATTATACATTTGGCAGCTTCTTTCTTCCTGTTCTAAATTGGTTCTGCAGGAAGATTATTACTACAATCTCTGAATGACCTGTCAAAAGTTTCATAGCGTGAACTGTAAGATGAATCAATTAGTAGTTTATTGTCTATTGTACGTGTTTTATGTTTTATTTGGATTTGTTAAAAGAGGGCAGCCAAGTTATGACAGGCAGAAAAAACCTGTTGCAGCATAGTCACTTACCAAAGATCCCTACATGGATTCTTGTAACATTATAATTATCATCACATACACAATGAGTGTAGCAAGATGGAAGCTAGAGAATCTTGCAATACTTAGTGGTCTTGTTTCATATTTTTGCTAAGTAGGTGTTTGTTTCCTTTTAAATATGTATTACAGAAGTTAAATGGAAGACGTAAACACAAATATATGAGAACAATCAGAGAGAGAGTTTCTCTCTCTCCTAAAGAGTTCTCATTTCCAATGGCAACTAAAGTTTGCTCATGAAATATTTGTCTCACTTGAGATCATCACATTGAAGTGGACAGAAGCCTGTCACCTCTGATTATATGAGAACTAATTAAGTTCTGCACTGTTGTATGTCAAGAAATGTAATGAATCATCTGATTAGGTTACATCATTTAATACAATGAGACCGACATTGAGTAATTTCTCAATGTTCCAATATTCAAGCGGTTGAAAACTTTAAATTTATACAAATACACAGAGAGAAAGAAAACCCAGAATATTTTAAATAACTCCTAGATTATTCTCTGCTCTGCAAAAAGATGAACAAAATGTACAGTTCATGCTAATTGTGAGCATTCTTGTGGCTGATTTCATTTTCATGTCATGATACCAAGTACTCTCCCTTTGCATGCTCATCTTATGTGTAGTAGTATGAATACTGTGGAAAACGAATCATTCAAGTTTGGTTGGAGGTGATTCCCCAAAATTGTACCACTAGGAAAAGACTAGAGCTAGATATCACAAAGAGGTATGAGAGGTGCAAGAGTCTCTTTCAAGTGGGTTTTTTTTTTTTTTTGGCAGAACTATTTTTCTTTTGTTTTAATTCATTATTCTTGCATTTATTTGGAATCAGATGTTGCAATTAGGTAATACCATTTGCTATTTGTTTCAGGGCAGACTGAAGCTCCAGTATGGCACTACCTAATCTATTTGAGCAGTGGTAAGGTCTGATTATTTAATTATTGTAGAGTGCTTCAAACATGACAAGCACTGTGCAAGTGCTAGAAATTATTAATAACCTGTTCTGTTAGTAAAAGTAGTATTTGTAGTGTTTGAAAGTGTACTTGTAAAAAACAATTTTAAAATTTATAAAAAAAATTTTGTTAATTTTGGAGCTTAATAATTTGCAAAAGCCATTTATGCCTAAACTGGTATTATTTCTTACCCTATTAATTTATTGTAGAAGTTCACAGCATTTTGAAACATAGTTTCTAAGCACAGTACTTGTAAGCTGTAGTCTTACTGAAGGGCATGTGCACTGATCTAGCAGTGTCAATAATCAGCCAGCAATGTGAATGGAAAAAGTATGCTGAAAAACTGATGTGAGTTTGGTAAGCTGATTAAAATAGTGTTTATCTACTTACAGCAGAAATTAACTGACCTAAAGGAAGTAAATAAAATTATACTATTTTATCCTAGATGGGGTTTAGATTTTGAAACACTGGGGGAAAAAAGTGGATACACACTGCTTTAAAAGCAGAAAATATTACATTTCTATTTGTGGCTGAATTTCATCTCATGTATATAGTATCAGTTCCAAGGTGATTAAGCAGCTGTTGATTTCTTTCAAGAAAGATGAGTCTAAAACCCACTTTTTAAAGTCCTTTGCCACTTAAAAATAGAAAACTAATTGAAAAATCTGGGAAAGCCTGGAAAATGAGATGCATCAGTTCTGTAGTATCCTGTGCTGATATTGATGGTTTTAATAGTGGTATTATTATTTTGCTATTAATTCAGTATGGTTAGTGTTCCAGATACTGTAATAAAAAATATACATCTTCAGGCTTAATGCATAGTGGAGAAAATGAACCAGCAATGGGATACCAAGTGCATATAATCTATTGTTCTAGCACTAAGAAGGTATGGCAGCATTTGTGCTTGACTAGAACTCCACATTAATGCGAACTTATAACCACTGATTTTGTGATTAACCTTTACTGCTTGTGTGAAGCTCATTACAAATACTGACCACTGAGATGAATATCTGAATGCAGATTAATGTTAATATGGGCCTGATGTGCAATTAGTGGAATGACTCCTTCTCACATTGTGAAGATGTAAGTGAAGTTTGGGATGCAACATCTGAGCACTTTTGAGTGTGTTCCTGAGCAAATCACCTTATTTTTCATTCTTGGAGGTCTCAAAAATTTTGTGCATTTCCAAAGTGGCACACAAAGGTCTCATTTTTTCACAGAAAACAGACTGATTATTCAAATTGGGTATTATGGCACTTCATCGCAGGCCTCAATTATCTTTCATCTTGTTAAAAAGCTGTTGAAAAATAATTTATCATTTAGTTACTAAGAGATGATAAAAAATTCATTTGAGATAATGGTACAATCAGATTATATTTTATTGCTCAATGTTTATTAGTCTTGATAAAGGGACAGTGGATTAATTATACCTTTTTTTTTTTACCATCTCAGTAACATGAGGAAATGTCACTACTGGGAAAGGAATTATTTCATTCAGAATCTTTTCTGGTTTAATTATATAATTTCAGGTAATAAAAGAAATAGCCATGACTATTCTGTGTCTCATTTAACTCATTTTGAAACTGTATCCATACTGACTTTGGAAAAATTACTCAGTGAACAAGTATTTGAAGATGTAAGTAAAGTCTTATTATTCTATTCCTTCTTCATGTACCCAGGAATGAGAAAAAAAACATTATGAATTTACTTTTTTTTTTTTTTTTTGTCAAGTTACTGACAGTTTGGAGTTCAATCAGTTTTTAGATGTAAATAAAATGACTCTACTGAAGTGCTTCATTTCACTCTGCAATGTTTCTTTTTTTCCTTTTTTCTTCCTGCTTCTTCTTTCCTCTAAACAAAATAAAATACAAAGATCAAGTGAATGTTAGTGCTGATGGAAGATGTCAGACTGACAGCCTTAGAAAATGAAAGCCTTAATTATGCCTAGAAGATGGACGGCATGGACAGCACCAGCCTAAGTTCTCTTTTGCTGAACCTGTTACTTTATTCCCAGCTCTGGATTGAGCATTTCTAGGGATTAGAAAATGGTTTGATCTCAGTGGCTCTGAGTTCTGCAGCCTCACTGCTGAAACTGCTAAGAGAACCAATTAGTGGCAGTTGTGAGGGTTTTATTTTTTTAAGAGATAACACATATCTGTCCATTAGGAACTAGTTTGAGAGCATCATCCCATGAGCTATCAAACAGCTGCAGTGCCAGTGACAGCTCTCAGTTGTACACAGCTGCGTTATGGTTGTGCTAGTGACCTCCAGATGAAACGTATTATACTCATTCACCTGACACTGAAGCCACATAGTCTCCCTGGTCTGATTTTCTCCTCTGTTTTTGGATTGTGGATTCCTGATTCTTGATCCACATGAGCGCTGTGGTCACTTAACTTGAGAAGTAGTTCAGACTTCAGAGCATCAGAAAAAGAGGTTAGGGTTTACTACGATGTTAGTATGCTTAGTCCTTATATTGATGTTAACTGGTGTAATTACTTCTGCAACTACTTGGGCAGAGTTCCAGCCAGTTTCTCAAGTATTTCTATAAATACATATATAGTCTATGTATTGGGAAACCTAGTAATACATTAGACACAATGAAACCAAAACATCTTCCAAATAATTGAGCTGGCAGCTAATGTGCTGGCTTTTGGGTTAAATTGCATAATAAACAGTTATAAGGCACTGCTTAGTGCTTTACAAGATTACTTCTTTTAAAGGTAAGCTCTTCTTGCCCAAACCATTGTTTGTGGCAGAGCAGGGGATAGCTCCCACCACGCACGGATACAAGGTGGAATAGAGGCACTGGTATTGTGGAGAGGCTGGAGGCAGAGACAGCGTTTGCATTTGTGAATGAGCTATACATATTTTCTTTTTCATAGGATGCAGTATTTGCAGGCTGTGAGACTGCTTTTGGTTTCCAGATCTCTTACGGAATGCAGACAGGAAAAAGTGCCCTGAAGCAAGGGACTGTCACTGAGAGGAAGTAGCCTAGATGCTGAAGACTAGTATAACACATTTGCTTTGCTGTTTTGTCACTACCGAAGAAAAAGGTGGACTATAGATACTGTGGCAGGTTTTTTTATTTCATTGCTTGGATTTTTTTTTTTAATGCTGGACTGCATCAGGATCCGTGAGCTCCACTGAGAAATTATTTCAGTCATCATGCTTGAATTTTTCTTCCTACTTCTCTTTCTGTTACAGGTCATTAAAATTTGTGTGTGGGTAGCAGAGTCTAGAGGTCACTTTTGTGCTGGAGGGCCTAAAACAGCTTTCATATTTTTCACTGGATGTATTTGATATTTCATGCTGAGGAAAAGAGATAGAGAGGAAGAAGAGGAAGAAGAATATAACAAGACTTTGTTACAGTCCATGTTACTCTTCTTAAAATAAGCAGTATCCAATTATAAAAGCCAAATCATGTGACATAGAGTCCATAGCGGAGAACAGATAGGAAAAACATTAATTGAATGACATGTGAAGTTGCTCATAAGCAATGGATTGTCTGGAAAAGTAGATTAATTTTGTTGATGTTGTGTACATGCTGTGTTAGGGGAAGAAGCTTTTGACTCTGTAGGAGAGGTTTACAGGATAATCTGACTGAGAAACAAAATATGAAAGCATACTCTGAAGAAGGGAAATGTAAAAGTCTTTTCTATGTTGGAAGTTATGACAACTGATTTTCTGTTAAATTAATTAATCAGTTAAAACAGATCTATTTTGTTGCTTTTTAGGACATTTGAAAGTTCTGAGTGGGATAAAGTAGATTTTTAAAATGTCAAATTTCTTCATTCATAGCTGCTTTAACCTTCTTTGTTTCAACTTGAAAATGACAAGGATTTATGATTCAGTAATGCTATTTTTTTTTTCTGTTTTGTCTTAAATCTTTTATTTCTCTCTTTCTCTCCCAATCTCTTATTGATGTATCACTGAAACTGGTGGTGGAAAGACAATTTCTTTGTTCAGGAGTATATTGAGCAGGGAGTACAGTTTTGAGGAAACACCAGAAGGAGTCATGTGGAGAACGTCATACACTTTATTCATCAATGTCAAACAAAAGTGAATAGCACCATATAGAAACTTGCCCAGAATGCTGGTGATAGAGAAAGTCTGACAGATCATGAAAAAAATTTCTTGCTTCTGTTTTGTGGTTGTTGTTGGTTTTTGTTTTTATTTGGTTTGTTTTGTTTTGTTTTTTTTTTTATAATCAAAAATCTTGGTTGCTTCTCCTTTGCCATTTTTAAGGGTTTACTGTAGCACTTTGGGAATGGTAATCATGTTTTCTGTAGCGTATTTGATTTTACTATCATTATGCTTCATTTGTAACTGTAAATGCAAGTCAGCGTAGGAAATCCAAGAAGAAGTATATTGGCTTTAATACCAAATTTTAGAAAGGGATAACTGAGTGCCATTTGTCAGAGGAGATATCTGAGTTGTACATGGGCATTAAAATTTGGTACATCTCTCAGGAGATTATAAATACAATTTTTTCCTTATTGTCACATCAATAAATGTTCATGTATTGTGTGGGGCTGATGGTGTCATGCATTGGAAAATATTTATGGGGACAGCAGTTAATTTACTCATTAGACAGAAAGAAGAACTAAATGTAATGAGAGAAATCAAGTTGGCAATAGTGCTCTTGAATCCTAAAATATAATATGTAGATTAAATACACAGAATGTGAAGTTTATGACTGCAAAATAATCCAGTTTTAAAAGGTTCATGTTATTTTACAGGATTAGTGAGTCTTATTCTCTGATTTATGTAAGGAAAGACCTGTGTATAGTTTAGTACCAGTTCAACAGATGAACTTGGAAATATCTTATGCAGATTAGATGGAATACCTAATTCTAACTAATTAACAGCAACAGCCAAGTAACTGAAAAGAAAAAGATGTTACTAATCTGTATACTCAGAAATTTCAGTTTACACCCTTCTTTGCCTTGCCTCCTTTTTTATGTTTTTTTTTTTTTCTTCTTTTCTGTTTAGTAGTAGTAGTAGATAATGTAGCTGATGTTGCACTACTTTTAATTCATTGTTGAAATATTCAGAGTATGACTGATAAAAAGGTTTTCAAAAATATTCTCTTCCATGAAGAAGATTTTTCGAAGAGAGTTTGACATAAAAACATGTGACCCACTTTATTAAAATTTTCAGCTTCATCTAGGTGGATTTTTGAGGAGGAAACCAAGACAAGGAGTTGGAAAGGGGTCTGATACATTTGAAACAGCTCTCTGGTCTCTGCAATTGAGAAAAAAAAAAGATCTTAAACTTATCCACCTATGTTCACCCAGAGACTAATCATGTCATGCAATGGCAATCGGGTAGATGTCAGGGTCTACTGATAAAACCTTGGTATGAACTGGACAGGCATAGACTTAAGCTTGCTTCTGTCACCTGGAACCAATGATGTAATCCCAAAGACACTAGGTTTAATAAACTCAATCACATGTTTTCATGTCAAACTTTCTTAGAAATATCTTTCATGTATTTCCATGTAAAATGTAGACATTACTGAAATTTTAAAAAATTTCAAGGAGCAGGCAAAGGATTACTTGCTTCATTGGATTCTTCAGAATAAACTGGGATCAGTATAGCCAGAAAGCCATATCCTGAAAATTAAGAATAGAAAAATATATTGACAGGAGATTAAACATGTAGTGTGTCTAGTCAGATAGCTAGGGAAAAAAAAAAAATTGAACAGTAATGTTGTATCCAAACATTCAAATAACTTTAAAGATGCTCTTCCATTTCTCATGTGTAGTGACTGATCTTTGGTCTCGTTGAAAGCTGATTAGTACATTTTTGAGATATTAAATTTTCTTTTTTGATTTTAAAAAATAATTTTATATTCAAGCATTTTTTACACTTGAGACACTTTCTATAATTTACATGTAATTTTTATGTTTTATGTGTTCAGAAGTTCCATATAACAGTGCTGTGAACTTTCTTGGATATAATGTAGACAAAAAAGATAATGTTACAAATAGAACTGCCTAAAAGATAATAATGCTGTTTCAGAACATCTATAAGATTTCAGAATTTGTTTTCATCCAATACTAGAAGTGACCAGACAGTCCTCTGAATTTGAAGAAGTCTTCATTGGAAAAAAAACCAATGCCGCATCTCTGAAAAACTTTTGAACACCTATGAAATAAATTTTCACAGGATATTTTCTAATCAATAGTAGTTCAAATTACATTTTAGTCAAAGAGAGTCTCCTGCAGTCACTTGAACCATTAATTTCTCAACTCTAACTAGGGGCCTGTTGGGTTTTTTGTGTGGTTCTGTTGTTTTGTGTGCAAGTTATGCTGTCCCTTCTCAGTCAGAAAAGTTCTCATGCTTGTGCAAATGTAGACTTTTGGACCAGTGCAAATCAGCTATTTTTTTTTCTCTGTTCAATTTGCATGTGTGCCATAGTAGGATTATGAGTTTCTCAGGACATTAAAGTTAGGTTACATTAGGTGTCAACTACATTGTCCTTTGCCCAATATTACAACTCACATAAAAAGTGGGAGAAAAACAAATAGAGAGTTTGAGTGGTGGTTTATGAAAACATCCTCTGCATTACGAAATACTTCTACAGAAAACACTGAACTCATTTATCTTTGACTAGTGAAACATGGTGTTTCACTTTCAGGAACTGCAAAGTTAGTGCAGTGTCTGAGGAAGAAATGGCAACTCTCAGTGGTGAACTTCCCATGTTCCTCACATAATAAGGACAAGTGGAATGTGTTCATAGCTATTGCTTTTGGCGAAGGAGCAAAAAATGAGGAAAGCTTATATTTTGTTCAGAAAGTAGAAACATGTTACAATGTGTTGAATGGAGGAAAGCAGTGTAGACTTGCAAAGCTGATTTTTCTTTTGTTGCCAGCATGATATGTAGTAGGACAAGGGTTCTCAGAAGATTGCCTATATTAATATAGGCAGCTATCATTGTTATAGTAATAGGATAGGTATTGCTTGGAGTGGTAAACTGCTGTATGATGAGAAAGACAGCTTAAAATCACGCTTAGCTGGATGAACATGTTTTCTGCTTGATGGTCCTCAAGAAGGCAACTGGCTGAGGTTAAAGAGATTTCAGAGTGTGAATGGATAATTAAGATAATTTGCCATCTGCCAAGCAGGAAAAAGAACAATTAAAACAGAATCATACACTCCAGTGGGGTAGCATGCTAATAGCTGGCGGCAATTATACCTGTTGTCCCAGTAATTATTATTTCATTAGGCTCAAGACTAAAACAATTCCTTTGCTTGTGCAGAGAGGAGTGTGGCTTCCAAGTACAGTAATCTCACGGTACGTATGGACAGCTGCCATCCATTTATCACACAGAAGAAAAAGGATGTTACATAGAAGAAAAAATGGTAACATATTTAAAATTGACATCAGCTTGATTAACATTCAAACCTGACGAGTTTGTAGTTTCACCCAGAACCATGTACAATATCCAAAATGTGAAATCATTGGGCACTTAAGGAATTGAGACTTTAACATCAGGTATAAACCAGACTCTACTGTGCATCATTAGCTGAGACAGTTTTTTTCTGTGTCACAATTTAAATTTTAGGTTTATTGAAGCTGGAAACTCAGAAAGAGAAAGCACAGTGCAGACTCATAGATGTTGAAACCAAGAGAAAGGCTCCGAGAAATGTACTGAATTCAGTGCTTCTGAGAGATGTATATCTTTGCAAAACAAACACAATCTGTAACTCCTTTGCACCAAAAAATCACAACAACTGTTGCTGAAAACAAACAACTACCAAAGAAACATCATCTTTCCGGATGAGAGATGTGGGACAGGCTGCAGGTACACCGGAATGTGGGTAGAAGGGTAATAACTGCTGTTTATTCCTCTTGCACACTCCCCCAGGCTGGAAAGTCTCTCTCGATGGAGTAGTAGAGAAGGAAGTAGACACTAACTGTGCATTAGTTTTGGTGTTGTGTTTAAATTGTGTCATGGTACACTACGAAATTTATTAGCTATCTTGACACTGTAACATAGTAGATTATGTGGAACGCAATGTAATGCAACATGATATATCATTAATCTGTTATACCAGGTAAATAAATTTAAAATAGAAATAGACTTCTACCTTCACCGAATAAATGATCTTTAGAAAATAATTCAGCAGATTATCCACAATTTTACCATCTGGATGTCTCTAATGCTAAAATTAATGACTGTGGCTTTTGACCATCTGTTTTACAAGTATGTTGGCAGGTGCGAATACCTGCTACCAAACACTAAAGGTGAGTTGTGGAAAATAACCCTTGTTCAAGCCAATTATCTTCCTATGCACCTTAAGAAAAAAATTGTGAAAGCTTAGAACACTGTTTTTTTATAAGTGTATAGGTAATGAGACAGTACTCTCTAAATAATTATCACAGCATCTATCATATAAGTATTAGACACTGATAAGATTCTGAAGGAAACATTAAAGTTAAACCTACATTCCACACTTCGTTGTCATGGCTTTCAGATCTCATTCCAAGTCTTGGTTGATAGAACCTGCCTTTACTGGCCTTCAATAATGGTAATTTATGGTCATCATTTGAAAGGTCATGGACCATCTTCTACACTGTAGAAAACCAAAACTCTTTCTCCTTTCAAATAGCAGATAATCCCTTTGCTAGCTTGGAACTGGAGAGTACCCTTAGGCTCCCTCTTTCTCAGAAGTAGAATGTGTAAATATGTATATTTGCAGTGTAGAGAAGGGAGGATGTCTATTTACTTTTTAACCTGGAAAATGTCTATTGAAAATTATGTGTATTATTTAAGACTATCAACTTTCAACTTCCAAAACTGTGCTTAGGAATCCTATGATTCTAGTCTCTTAAAGAGGATAGAAAGTTAAAGGGAGGAGAAAGGAATAAAAACAGTTGGGAGCCAAGAGAGCACAACTTGTTTTGTCCTGCTGTTTAAATGCACTGATCTTCCTTCCCTACAGATCAATTTTATTAAATCCTTTTCTTTCCTTTTTGAACCAGGTACTGTTCAATGGATGTATCCAATGAAAACTTCTAAGCACTGACTCTCTGGGTCCTGTAAAGTGATCTCACATGTCCAAAATTACTATATTACTATATTAGAATCAGGAACTTCTCTCACACAGAGATGTATTAGGATAAAGTTATTTAAAATTTAGCAGTGTAAAAATATTTGCCCATAAACTTCTTTTTCCTTTTCATGCTTCTTACATCATATTTCAATATACTACTCTTTCCTGTCCCCTCTGCTGACACTAAGTAATGTGTGTATTTTTTGGCACGGAATGAGTTTAGTGCTGTCAGTCATTCAGGTGATTTGATCATTTATAACCAAAGAGCTTTGCCTGTTTATAAACCTTTTCAAAAAGATAAAATCAAGATTCTATATTAGATGAGATATAATATCCTTTTTTTTTAAAGTTTTATAGTCAGCTTTGTGGCACTGATCGTGTTAGTCTGTTTTTCCCTGCTTAATTTAACCTAAGACATTGTCCTTTTTCTTTTTTTTTTTTTTTGCATTTATTTCTGCTACATCATACAGATTAATTACTATTACTAATTACTGCTGATTTTGTTTCTTTTTTATTAGTTTGTATCTCTTTTATTTCATTGCTTTTATGGATAATTCTTGCATCCTGCTTTAGTAGTTCTGCAATTCAAAAATGTAGTCCTGCTCCACCCTTAACAAGTTTCAGACATCTTTCGCTCAGTTGTTAAGGAGGTGGAGAGAAATCTATGGAAAATTTTGTAACTAAAGACAATCTCTTTCTCACTATTATTATTAGTAGGTGTATAGTCTATTCATTTATATTAACTGCCACATGAATGAGAAGACACTGAAAATCTGTGAGGTTCATCTTGCAGAGCATCTGCTGAGATGGGCTGTGTTTAGCTGGTGATAGGATGGGAAGTGTATACCTGCTCCCAGGTCTGGGGCACTGCTGCACCTCGCTTTTGTGAAGCAACTTCATACAGCCATCTTCCAGTCACTACAACTTTGCTGGCCTCTGCCACTAGCAGTCATATCCGGGTAGAAACAGGAAGTACTTTGTAGTAGTTATGATTGCCACTGATTTGTCTCATTTTTTTTTTTAATCCTCACATCTATATTGTTAATACTAGCTTTTGGAAATTGTAATTCCTGGGCACTTGACATCTCTTTTTTGTCCTGTTTATTTAGCTTGAATGGTTTTGATGGGATGTCTTTTCTATTTAAGAAGACAGAACATCACTAGGAAAACAGTGAGCCAAACAAGATCATAGTATCTGTCACCATAGTAAATCATTATCAATATTTTTCATTAATTTGTAATGATCTGTGGTTTGTTTTTTTTTTTGAACACCCAAATTATTCATATGTGTTTTATATAACAACATTTGCATCTTCAAAATCATGTATCAAAATCCTTTGCCAAATTATTCCTTCAAAGGAATTGTAACCTTTGACTTGTTTATAATTAAATAATTATTAAGTGGCCAAGTGGCCACAGCCTCAACATTCAGCTATGAACAGGGCATAAATCACATTGTACAATTCTGCTCTCTATGAATCATTCTTAGAACCAGCAAAATAATACTTTTACATCTAAATTTAAACCTTGTTTCTAGAAATGTGGGTTTGTGTGGAGGAAATTAGTACAAGAAAAATCAGTATGAGATCTTACGAAAGAGGAAGGTGATTTTATTATACAAAATCTCTAGGAAAGTTGATTTTATCCACTCGTACTCCCACACCCACAAACACTAAGGTGTAAATCCAGCTGCTGGAGACAGGATCACTCATGTGCAACACATGATAAGAGATGTCAGCTCTCAAGCCCTCAGTATGCCTCCTGGTTTTCTCTTGATTAGTGACAAAAACCTGTTTTGTTTTTTTTTTTTTTTCCTACAGATATTATGTACCTTCTAAGACAAAGCTTTTACTATAGTGTAGTTCTTTTTGTCTCAGAATTTTACTTCTCTCATCTTCCACAGATTTTTATATCTCTTTTGCCTACCATAGCTAGGGTAGCTAAGGACAATGTGCACACAGGGAACTTGCTCTCAGTGCTTATCTCAGAGCTGTCAGCAGCCACCAAAGAAATATATGCGTAAAAACTGTGTTAAAGTATTTGTTAAAGCTCCAGCCCACTGTCATAGTTCTTCATTTCACTTTTTCTGATTCCTCCTCCTGTCTCAGTTGTTTAACTCTCTTCCAGTCTGATTTGATAACTGGACTAGATTTACCTTGTACAGATCTGCCAACATGTGTCTGAATTCAGGCAGTGCTCCTGTCTGGCCACCTTATAGTAGGTCTACAAACTCTCTGCCATCTAGACCCTGGCCTGAATTCTGGCTGGGTTCTTGTCTTTTCTCATAATTTCCTTGCTTTCTCTGGTTTCTAGATTCAGCTCACATTGGCTTAATTCTAGGTTTTAGGATTAATCCCACTGAGTTCTGAGGGTTGCTTCCACTTCAGTTTTAAGATATGTTGCTATGTTCTGGTTCTTCTTGAACTGTTTGTTTCCAGAAATTAACTGACTTTCCTGAGATGAGTGAAACAGATGGAGCAAATACCCATTAGAAAAAATAAAAACATAACTAGAATTTGAAGTTCCACTATAAGCATTGTTCATTATATAGAATTACGATCTTAGTAGGTTTTATTTCACGTTTCTTCCTGTTATTAGTAGTGGTTTTGATTCTTCTTCTTGCAGGAGGTGGAATTCCTACTAGAAAATTGCTTATGTTTATTTGTCACTACATTACTCAAAAAGCTCACACTTTCTCAAATTTAGGCTTTTAAAACTGTGGTGAATGAGTGATGTAGACATTTAAATAACTACTGTAAAATGTATTAGCAAAAGTGATTTTAATATGATATTGTAAAATTGCAACTTAACAAAATTTAATGGCAAGGTTCACTCTATTAATTACAGCATTGAAAGGCATACAAAAGAAAATTTTTACCCTTGAGCTAGAATGGTTTACAGAGATACTGTAAGGCAAGGCAAAATTAAAGTTATCCTACTATGGGGTTCTATGTGATATTGGTCCCTTACCAAAGATCTGCCATTGGTGAAAGGTCTCTCTGCCTCGAGGAGCAATCTTGAGAAGTGTCTCAGCTCAAGGCTAGATCACCACCATGCAGCCATGCTGCCTAGCATGCAGCCTACCTGCCTAGGCTCTCCTTGTTAGGCTGTCATATTTACGGGATACAGTTGTTGGCTCATAGTCAAATTACACATGATGGGGAAAGATATGCCTGAGATGCCTTATACCCACAACTTTCTTTGTTCCTTGATAAATGAGTCTTGGAAAAGCCACTCTTTATTCATGCATTAATGGCATGATCAGTGTTCCAAGCTCATATGCATCGATACTCACTGTGTTGCTCTGCGCCTTTGCGGGTGTTCAGAAAACAGGTTGAAACAAGAGGAGTTTTCAGCCCGGCTATGGCTCAGAACTTTACTTCCTCTGAAGCATGCACCAAATCACTGCCAGTCTGGTCAGGGGGCTTGAGTGTACCTATCACAAAAAACTCTACGAAGAAACATGAATGTTATTATCTTTACGTAGCAGATAGGAAATCGAGACATATCAATCAACTTAGGAATTTATGAATGTATTAGGAACAGAACTGATACGATGTTAGACACAACAAGACCCTGTCACCAGAAGTTCTTTCCTTTTTGGAAGTTAGATTAGTTGGAGTAGTTGAAGCCTGCAGTCTTTCCTGTTTCTAAGTATTGATGATGTAGTAAAACTTACTTGAAGAATACCCTTATTCTTCAGTCTTCTCACTTATCAATTTTGCCTGAAACACAGTCAGAATTGGTCAGATGAACTCTTACTAGGGAAGTGGGACTCCTTTAATATAGCCTTCTTATAGTTCTATTTCCTTAATTAATCTTTCATTTCTTGTGGCAAAAATAAAAAGCTGATCAGTAGAGACAAATGAGAAAACTAACTGTTATAAACTGACTTCATGGCTAGTGGGATGAGTATACCAGAAAAAGAAGAAAGAAACAGAAGGAAACTAAAGGGTAATACATAAATAAAGAAACAAAACACTAGCAACTAAGAGTTACTGAAGAAGTAAACCAAGCTCAAATTTTCTGCCTTCAGGAAGAAATGTGATAGCTCCATGGGATGAGTATACATGTAAATTGTAGGCTCCTCAAGTGTTACAGTGATATAAAATTGTAAACCAGAGAAAATACTTTGTATGTAGCCTCAGTTTTTATGCAGCTCAGAAATCCTTCTGAATCTAATTTGACTTTTTTTTCTCTCCTCATTTTAAAAGCATCCTTTTTCTAATGTAGACTATTCTTTGACACATGGAAAAGCTCTAGTCTAAGTGTCTAGATATAATTCAGTTTTGCCTTGGCTTATACTTATTTTAACAATATCGCAGTTGACAGTTTTCCTTTCTGTGATTTATACCTGTGTTTTAAGCTTTTTATTACACCATGGTGTGAGGTTGGTGACAGAGACAGGCTAAATGAGTTTCACAAAGCTTCGATATCTGGAAGCCTACTCTATCTTCTGCTCTTTTTTTTTTTTTTTTTTTTTTTTTTTTTTTTTTTTTATTGCCAAGGCCCAAGCTTTTTTATTTGTGTTTGTAGATAACAAAATTAACATCTCCAGCATCAGCACTGTATTTCCTTCCCTCCCAGCCTATCAGCTTCTTCTCCCGCCTTTCATCAGACTCTTAACGTTAGAAGAAAAAAAAACAGAATGCTTATTTTCCATATTCAATTCACTTATTCTATTTTGCATTTTGTAAGTGCATGTGTAATGTCCTCACACAAAAATGATTTAAATCAAATTGTTTTTAAAAACAAATAATAATAATAATTTAGAAATTATATGAGACTAGAAAGCCTCCACAAGCTGTGTTTGAATAAAGTACCATGGTGAAGGAGAACATATATGGCAGTAGGTGGGTGCTGGAACATTTGAGTCCTAATCTTACATGACCACTTGCTACAGATTTGTGAGGAAGTCTGGTGTGCTGTCAGTTTTGTAGAAGAATTTGTAACTAGCTTCCCTGGTTTTCTCATTAAACTTCTGTGAAACGCTGGGATCTTCACTAATGCAGGTCATGTCCCTTTGTTTTTCTGTAAGTTTGAAGTTGGCTTTAATTTTCACGAAGTTCTTGTTTACTTTTCCTCTTTCCATTCAAGTAACATACCCCTTTTTTTAGGGTGGCAGGCAGAGCTCTTTATGGATGTGTATCTGCTTTTGAAAAACTTCCTTGTGTAGAATTAGCACAGAGATTAAATTAAGTATGTACTCAGCATACATTCCTGAGGCAAAAGCAAAACTGTTGGTGATTTAGCCCCTTCTTGTACCGTGATTTGAAACCTAAAGATTATTTCAGTTAGAGCAGAAATAATCAGAGCAGATTTACCCTAACTATGCTACACAGTGATTGACCCTAGGTCTTCTCTGAGACCTCTACACTGAGGGACAAGAAGCAAATAGGGAATTTGTCATATTAGACATATCCTGTGTTTAGATCAGCGTGTACAAAATCATATTTAAGCAGTATGACATAGCCATTGTTTAAACAAATGAGGTTATGTCATTTTACACCAGATTAAAATATGGTAGAGCGTGCCAGATCACAGACTGAGCTGAGACTGCGCTGTCCTGTGCACGATATGTTCACTTTTCTTGTATTTTACATTGCAAGGGACTTTCACTTTGTGGGTATAGTCGGTGTAAATCTATTCATTCTACTACCTAATCTGGTCAGAGCCAATATATTTTGTAGACAGTCTCTGTTAGAGCTTAATTTTTGTAATTATTTAGAGTAGTATAACTTATTACAAGCAGTGTGTGCAACTCATGTAGTTAATCTGGTTACAGCTCTCAGTGCAGTCTATACAAATCACATATCACAACAATTTAATTACACTGTCAGTCTGCATTGCATAGCGTTTGCGAAAATCTCAAGGTTATTTAACTCTTAGTTAATGATGGTAAAAACCTGTGCCTTTTATGCCTGGACACAAGAAACCTAGTCTCACCTAATGGATTAGGAAATGTACTGACTTTTTTTTTACATGGGCAAATGTAATAGGACACTATCATTAGAAAGCAATGCTCTCAAACTGCGAATACAAATTTCATAGCTACAAGGAACAAAGGTCCACATATCTAAAAGTAATTTTGGAAATGTATGCTGGTAAAGTGATTGTTGCTGATGGAAGCTTTTTTGATGCTCTATAGTAGAGGCTAAAATCTAGAGGCTGGATTTGAATGTCATGATCTAAACCCTATGGTAGTGCTGTGAAGTACACACAGGTTTCAGTGCCTGGAAGGTTTATGGACAATTTTGGAATTCTGTTTTGTGTGCAGGAATGACAAATGAGCATGGAGAACAGACAGCGATATGTAGAAGATTTTCTAGTTTTAGGGCTGCTTGCAAAACCAGAGTGCAATTTGGATTGCTCACAGTTCAATGCACCAGTAGTGGCAGTCAGTTCGTTTTTACACAAAACCAAAGTGAATGAAAGGGTTTCTAGCATATTGTTCTTTTAAAGCTTTTTGTTGGGGGAAGTAGACTTGCATGTAATGGTACTAGAGAAGGTGTCTACAAGATAAGAAGATAATAGGTTTTGAGTAACCTTGATGGAACAAGGTCCCTAAACTTCTTCGCCATCTAGTGCCTATCTGGAACTGTAGTGTATATATTAAATAGGTAGTATTATTTAGCTTAGTGAAACAAAGGTAAATTTTCCTTTCTGTTGAAACTTTATTGTTTTGACTGCTGATTTTCTCTTTCAATGGCTGATTGACACTTCAGTGAGAAGTGCAGGAGGATCCAATCATATACACCTTTGTAAAAAGATAAATAAACCAGCAGTTTTTCATATTTTACATTTGTCTGTAGAAAACTATGGCTTAATATGAGGGTATTCCATAGATTACATTTATATCCAAGTGTGATTTTGCTTGTCTGGAATATGCAGTAGTGAAGTTCACCTCCCTATCTCTTGATACACACAGCAACATGTTGATAGTAGCTGAAGCCTGTAAGCAAAGCAATTAAATCAACAAAACCCTGCCTCTCAGTGGGAGTGAAATTAGATGCCAGTGCCTTCTGATTCCATGAGAGGCTCAATCTCAATGGCTCTTTCACATGGCACCACATTGGAGAGATGTGCTCTACAGTCCTGAGCTTCAGCTGGGGAGTAGAAGGCCCAATGCTCCTCCAGAGCGGCTGCTTACCTTCTCTGCTCACATGTCTGTATCGGTCTCTGTTAAACATGTGTTTTGCCAGCTTATGGGAGTGAAATAGGCATGCTTGCATTTCTGCCCTTCCCCTCCCTCTGAGTACAGTTTTGATCACTTTTAACTTCATTTCTAGATGAGAGATACCTCTTCTTAGGGAAAGTAAGTCTTCCTCATTGCATCTCTGTGTTTAATGACTAATGCAACAACATTAGTCATTAAGAGCTTCTGTGTTGGTTTTTCACCATACAAGCTCACTCTTTAGGTTGGTTTATAATAACATACTAAGGAATCCTTGACGTGAGCTTCAGTGTGCCTTGAGGTATCACCCTATGCAGTATGAGTAGAACCATCCCTGCCATGACAGTTCCAAGTAATCCAGCAGGTATCAGAAGAAGCTCAGTAAATATCCCTCACCCAGTACCTCATTACTTTCACAACATTAGACTTTGTGTATTTCTTAAAAGAAAAAAAAAAGAAAATATCAGCAAAATGAAGATTTTTTTTTTTTGTTTTAATTTTGTAAAAGGTACTGTAAACATTAACTCACTATTTCAGTTAAAATTGCAGTGGAAAATCTGTGAACAGTTCTTGTTTTACTATTTATTTTTCTGAAAATATCTCTGAGTCTTCACCATAAGTCAAACAAAAGCATACAGGGGTTCATTCTAGAGCTTTAAGTAGTACTTACAAGACAAAGGAAAGAGCTATTTGAAGAGCTATTCTAGCTCCGATCTCATGGAAAAAAGACTACCATGCAGCTGGATCTATCCCTAACAGCTTCAAGTGGTATACAACATGTGCCTGGAGAAGTAAGAAGGGATTGTAGCTACTGAGGCAAGTGGAGACCCAGGGGATGTAAGACAGCTGATATTATGAGATTGTAGGTCTTTTACAATTGCACATACAGCATCATGTAAGGAGCCTTCTTCAAACTGAATGGTGGCTATATGAGTGCAGTGGCTGTCATTCTGTTTGACAGGGTTTTGTCAAGTGGTTCACTGGTTAGTCTTTCAGACAGCAAGATAACAGCATTCTCTTGTAAAAACAAAATGTTGTTTCCAAAAGAAAAATAGTGCTATTTTGCAGCCTGGCTGGCACTTAGCACCTTTTTCTACACTGGTTTGTTTTTGGTTTTGTTTTGGTTTTTTTTTTTATGGATTCAAATAATGAAGAGTGATTAATGAAGAAAACTAAATTTACGTTATGCAAAACATCACAGAAAACTTGAGCCTTTAATGCTCATCTTCTATATCAGAGAGATGCATAATATTTTTAGAATATTTTTTGAATCATACAACATCTGTTACTATTCTCCATAATGTTAATTGAAAGACCTGAGAGATGTATACCATTTGTACCTGAGATTCATATTTCTATGAGTAAGGACACCAGTTCTGTGATAATTGCTTAGCATTATATTCACATTCGGATCCTTTGTGCGACTTTCAGAATGATTGTATTCTTTTCTGAAGGATGCTTTGTTGGGACCACACAATTCTCTTATATAGTGGAGCACTCCCTGAACAAACAGTTGTTCAACGGATGGTATTTTTTATGAAATATTGCAATTTATATTACTGTATGGCTTGAACCTCAAAACATAGACCAAAATAATACTGTTTTGACACTATGAACACAGCAAAAACATCTATTTTTTTTTCTCCCATAAAGCTTACAAATACAACATAAAAGGTAGCAAACAGGATATCAACAGAGGAGAGAAAGGAGATAGTGAGAATGTATTGATCAACATGAGTGATTTCAGCACATCAAAAGCTATGTTAGCTTTTTCTCAGCTGTCATAGGAAAGCAGTTTACTGAGAGGAGATACAAAAGATGATGGTGAGTCACTCAGTAAAGGTTTATAGAGAGTTTGTCTTAAACCACAGAAACATTATGACAAAGTATGCAGAGATTTGGAATAAGTGATTAGTAAGGCTAATGTCATGAGCTGATTTTATTTTAAAAAAAAGACTTAATATAAACAATGGGAGGTGAGTAGGAAGAAGGGACACCTCATGTCTCAGAGGGTCTTTGTCCTCAAAGTGGTATCACCGGCAAAGATAGTCATCAGATAGAGCAGCAACACCCTCACTTATGGCAGAAGGATCTGCAGGCAAGAATGTGTACATCTGTAACCCCCATAGCACAGCGAATGGGAGGTGTGTGCAAAACGCTGTCAGCAAGTGTGTATGTGCAGGTGCCTCTCTGCATGACTAGACTTTTTGGGATCAGTCATGAAAGGATGGCAATAAGCATCTACAGAGTGTAAATATTTTAAGACACTTTGTAAATGTCTTCTTATTATGGTTTATCCGTTACATCACTGATACTGATTGTGTATGTATAGCTCACTGATTGCTGGTTAATTATATATCAATAATAAATCAAAAAATCACTTCAATACTGATTTATTTTAAACCAAGTGCATCTAGCAGTTTCTCCCTGTGCCATATGTTAGCTAGGAACAGTTCCCTGTGGGAAAAGCAAAGGTGGAAAACTGAACAGAAGAGGGTTTTGTCTAGCTCTTGAGGAAGATTTTGGGTGGTTCCTGGGAAAAGTGTGGCTAGCAAAACTCAAAAGAAAAGGCAAGTTTGAAGTATTAAGAATAGTTAAAGGTTTGAGGCGGGGATGGTAAAAGAGACAAAGACGTATTTGCACTGTGAGGACAGAAAGAGACATCACATCGAAAAGCAAAGCTGAATACTATTGAAGCAAATGAGAGATGGTATAAAGGAATTCAGCAGATGCAATGGGACTTCAGGGGCAAGTGGATGGTTTATAAAATAAGAAGAGATCAATAGATTGTGTCCGTGAAATAATAGAGGGGGAAATATGAGATGAGAGGGGAAGGCGAAACAAGTCACAAAGAAATCAAAGATTTGTTTTTACTAATTATTTCTGCCACTGATCAGTGGGATTCTATTCAGAGAAAGATACAGTAACAGCATATCTGAAGTAAAAAAAGAAAAACAAAAACAGTTTCAGAGAGGAGTTGGTGCAAAGAAAACTGTGCAACTAACAATTAAGACTTAGCTATACTAGAGAAGTGTACTTATATGGAAGATAGGCCAAAAAGAGGAGAAAATTTATTTGAAATCCACAATACTGGGAGAATTTTTGAAGACATAGAATCAAAGAATCATAGAACAGTTTGGGTTGGAAGGGACCTTTAAAGGCCATCTAGTCCAACCACCCTGAAAGGAGCAGGGACATCTCCAACCAGATTAGGTTGCTCAGAGCCGCATCCAACCTGGCCTTGAATGTTTCCAGGGATGGGCAATAACCTTACTTTATTTTTAAAAAAAGAGTTTCTTTATAAAAAATATTTATTAAAATACTACTCTGTGAAATATGACTTAGGTTGCTTTCCAAAGTATTTGGACATTTTTTTTTCCTGAATATAGAATCATAGAATCATAGAATGGTTAGGGTTGGAAGGGACCTTCAAAGGTCATCTAGTCAAACCCCCCTGCAAGAAGCAGGGACCTCCCTGACTAGATCAGGTTGCTCAGAGCCCCATCCAGCCTGGCCTTGAACGTTTCCAGGGATGGGGCATCCACCACCTCTCTGGGCAACCTGTTCCAGTGCTCTACAACTCTCATTGTAAAAAATTTTTTTCTAATATCTAATCTAAACCTACCTCCTTCTAATTTAAACCCATTACCCCTTGTCCTATCACAACAGGCCCTACTGAACAGCCTGTCCCCATCTTTCTTGTAGGCCCCCTTGAGGTACTGGAAGACCGCTATCAGGTCTCCCTGGAGCCTCCTCTTCTACAGGCTGAACAGCTCCAACTCTCTCAGCCTATCTTCACAGGAGAGGTGCTCCAGCCCTCTGATCATCTTCGTGGCCCTCCTCTGGACCCTCTCCAACTGGTCTATGTCCTTCTTATATTTGGGGCTCCAGAACTGGACGCAGTACTCCAGGTGGGGTCTCACCAGGGCAGAGTAGAGGGGCAGAATCACCTCTCTCGACCTGCTGGCCACGCTCCTCTTGATGCAGCCTAGAATGCGGTTGGCCTTCTGAGCCGCAAGGGCGCATTGCCCACTCATGTTGAGCCTCTCGTCCACCAGCACTCCCAAGTCTTTCTCCTCAGGGCTGCTCTCAATCCATTCTCCACCCAGCCTATATTTGTGCCTGGGATTGCCATGACCCAGGTGCAGGACCTTGCACTTGGCCTGGTTGAACTTCATGAGGTTGGCATGGGCCCACCTCTCCAGCCTGTCCAGGTCCTTCTGGATGGCATCCCTCCCTTCCAGCGTGTCGACGGCACCACATAGCTTGGTGTCATTGGCGAACTTGCTGAGGGTGCACTCTATCCCACTGTCCATGTCGCCGACAAAGATGTTGAACAGGGCCGGGCCCAACACGGACCCCTGAGTATATGTAACCATATACTTTCCAAATTCTTTTATGATTCAAAACAGAAATCCAGTCTCTTTTATGAGCATCCTTCTCAGCTCATTGTCTCACATTGTTGTTTATTCTTTTGTATATTTGACCTCTAAGAAGTAGTATCCTGTTTTTCTTACCTGATAAGTTTTACTTGAATGTCATATTTATAGTTTCTCTATACAAGGTATGATATCAAGTTAAAAATATATACATTCTAAAATATGCCTAATATCAGCTGGGATTTATGGTAAAAATGAAAGAAGAAAATGTGGGAAGCAACTGTTTTTTTTTTCTGAATCCCGTCTCTGACAATTCAGTTCTTTAAAAAGAACAGAGATTTAACAGTTTACAAAGATGTTAGTTGTAGTTAATACAGTTCATATAATTTTGGAACAGTGACACTGTGGAAAGATAAACTAATGACTTCAGAGTGGCTTGAAGAGCCATGTGTCAAGGACACAATATATTCTGAGTACCCTGAGAACTGCCTTCTGCCTTGTTTGCCATATTGGATCTTGCTTTTCAAATCTCCCGTACCAAAATCATTAGAACTCTTGAAATGTCTCCACTTGATACTAATTTATTTACAGGTATTTTTCATTACCCGTATTAATTTTCCACTATATATATGATATCTTATTGAAATCTGTGCCTATATGAACTAGTGTTAATAAAAAGGGAAACGGTTAAGTGTGTGGAAAAAGGGAAGGAGAAAGTAAACACAGTATTTGTTCCTTAGTAAGAAATAAAGAATATCTGTTCATCAAATTGCATAGTTTTGGTGTGAAAAGGGAGAAAAAATGTTTTATTCAAATGGTTATTTCTTTAAGTACTGAGGTTCAAATGACAGAATAAAGCTATAGATCAAGGCAAATCAATATAAACTGAAATTGAAAAAAAAGTATCTGTAGGAGACACTGTGAAACGGAAGTGTTTTGCCCAGTGTCATTAGCAATCAAGAAACACTAAAAAAGGAAATGGTTTATTTAGTTGCTTTAAGAAAAACCAGTATGAAAACCCGCAACTGATGAGGAGTTTGACTAGGAATGAGGAGCACTGCAGTTGTACCAGTGCCTAAATATTCTTGAAAGACTGACAAGAACTGATATATATTTGAAAGGAAGACATATACTTTACTGTAAGGAAAATGCTTTGATATGTGTCTCATGTATTATAACTTCAAAATATTTTCACTCTTATGTATATAAAATAGGGATCTATGAATCATTAAGACTTGTATTGCCCACTGTTAATTAAAACATCTCTGTTATTATGTTACTTCTCTGAATGAAGTCCTAGAAAAAAACTGTCATGTATGCACTCCATACATTCATACAAAATTTCTTTTTTTTTACATAAAATCTGTACTTACTGAAAGAAATATGTGAAACTGGAAAAAAAATTAATTAAAGTTTGCTCCAAATATACCTCCTGCTTTACATTACATTTATGAGCATAAGTTAAGAAATTTGAATGCTTTAGAGGATGGATATAAAAATATACAGAATGTTTTAACTTTCTATGTTTTAGTGTGAAAATACCTAGAAGATACTTCTGACATAAAAATACAAAAATGCAGGCACAAAACTAGAGACCACAATGAGATCCTAAGCTGTTAAACTAGATTTACAATTGCATGACCAGCTACTTTGAAAACAAAACAAAACCAAAATTTGCTTTATTGCCACATATTGTTCTTTTCAGCTTTACGAAGAGGGAAGTCTACGGTTCACAGTTTTCTGAAGAACACTATGTTGTCTGGTTTTGGAAATTCTCCTCTTGAGGCACTAAATGGAACATTACTCTGGTGTCAGGGGTTCAGTATAAAAAAGAATGAATTAAGTGTTTGACAATAAGGATTTAGTGATTTCAGGAGCACTAGAAAGAAGGTAAGATTGAAAGTGCGCTTTTATCAATCAGTACATACGGTGTGTTAAAATCTGATAGAGTGGCTGGCTTGAGGGAGTATTACACTGAAAGAAACAAAGTCTCTCTCACTCTTCGCACTTAGCATTATAGTAGGCTCTATGAACCATTAAATCTGCTGATTATTAAAGTCAACAATCTTACCAGGAGTAGGATTTTATGAGGCTATGTATTAGAGACAAATAGAACTCAGCTTCAAAGTGTTTGGTCATGTTTCTGTCATGATAAAAAAAGATGCATCTGAGCTTACGTTTGCCTCCTAAATTCTTTGAAAACCCTTTTGCATTCTTCTGTTATGACATCCTTCCCTAAATTATACACCTTCGTGAAGTAACTCAACACAACAGCTGTGGCTTTAAAATAGAAAGTCCAACATAACGTGAAGTTAGCAGTTGACATCATCTGCTCAGGACTACCGTACAACTTCATAAATCTTCTCAGATTCGCACATTGTAAATGTTGAGCTGTGGGACTGGTAAATTTTATGACTGCACATTTCCAGCTCATGAATTCGTAACTAGACATTTGCAACTTGCAGATCTCATTTAAGAACTATGACCTTAATGTGTGAAGACTTCATGCACTATAGTGACATGAACTTAGCTGATTACCGTGGAGTCTAGTCTATTGCATTTAGCTCTAAAAATCTTACATTGGAGGAGGGTATTTTATTGCTGAAGTTTCAGTGCAGTTAAATTATTTGTCTGGGGTTTGTATGTAATAAAAATTCAGATGATAGTAGTTTTAAGGCAGAAATGTTTTTTGAATGTAGGCTGAGGTATAAACACCAGTAATCTTAGGCTTAGGTATAAGTGAACATCATAAACAGTATTGATTATGTTAATATTTATCATGATTACCTGGTAGCTATTGCTAACCCATAAGATACAATTTCAGCTATTTAAAAAATAGACCTAAGCATATGATAATAATCTATTATTTGAGTAAGGTTTGTGAAGAACTCTGTGTTTAATCAAAACTTGAATCAGGGAAATTTTTTTCTGTTGTTGGCATGTAGACATGTTAGTTTTAAATATTCATGCACAACATTTCATATTCCAGTTAGGTGAGACTGGATATGCCACAATATCTAGAAACAGGCTACTGTGGAAGAATTTATGAGATAGTATCAGAAGTAAAGGACTGAGGTAAGCATCAGTTGTAAAGAACTTCCCGTTCACCATCTTAACCAATTAAACAAAAAAAAAAAATCTGAATAAAACAGCTCCCTCAAAGAAGTTCATAAACATAGATCAATTTCATGCACAGACCTTTGCATTTGTAAGAATCAAGTCACAACTTGAAGATTTTGTCCTTATCTTTGCCAAAGTATTTACTTTGTCCTTGCAAGAGTTTTCCTTTGCTGTCTGAGGTTGCACTGTGCCTAGGCTCTTTCTGAGTTTAGGCAAGGGTGGACTGAAGGCTCTTCGGTCCGCGGATGTGGGCCAACAGTGAATGTCTACCCGTTTGATTTCCACCGAATATGATTTTTCCTGTCCTTTGACAAAAGAAAATGAATCTGCACTGACAGCTTGTGGAAAGCAGCTCTGAGAGACAGTAACGCCTATTCAACCCATATGATTTTTAATAAATAAATGAATAAATAAAGGCAAGGGGAAAATGAAGGCAGCTTCATGTCTTTGTGTTTTTTTACAGTACTATTATATGTAGGAAGGGGAATGTTAATCACTATGCCAAAGCCCTGTTTTGTAATTTCTCAAAGATATTCTTAACTGCAGTGTTTCAGATAAGCAAATAAAGCTTGATAAGCCAAACTTGAATCAAACTCAAGACCTTTCTGGATTTTAAATAGCCTAGAATAATGGAATTAGTTATAACCTGAAATTTCACTTATATCTTCCATGAAGAAGACTTTTTCTGAGTTTAAATATTTCTCAAATCAAAGACAAAATTGCCTTTCAAGAAACAAACTCTAAAATGGAAACGTATGATCATTTTTATCAGTAGAGATAATTGCTTCTAATTCTCAGTTCTAACACTTCAGATTGACAGGATTTCAAATACATAATGTTAATGAGCAAAATATGAGTGACAAAGTGTATATTTGTTAGGCAACAAAATAAAATTTTGATACTGTTATGATTTGTGAGATAAAAAAATTGCAAATGCTTACGTAGTGTGTTAAAATGTTTTTACTTTTGTTTGTACAAAACACTCAATTATGGTTTGAAGACAACTGGTATTGCAACACTTGAAATTCTTGGATATCTCTTTCTTTTCCTGGACAAAAGAGATAAAAATATCAGCTGGGTGTCAAGGTGAATTTCAGTGCATTTTTATATGTATTGTTTACTGCTATAGATTTTCTTTGTCCATTATAATGCTTGGCATGAATTGAAGCAATTGTGCTCTATTGTACTCACCATCAGAGTTCCCTCAGTGTCTCAGTAGAAATTGGTTTTAGACATGAAAATAATCTTTGAATGAAGTGAATTCTGCTGAGACAATTAAAAAAAGAAAGAGTTTGGGTCAAGATTTCTGATTGTCTTTTCTTATTAATACAGTATTGCTTACTTTTGAATGAGTGAGTTTTTAAAAACAAATTGTTCCATATTTATAGATATAGTTTCTAAAACTTTGTTGCCATCTAACTCACTTAAAAGAATGTCTGAGAAATAAGCCTCTTAAAAGAAAACATTTTCTCTGGCTACCCTAAAACATACTGAATAATTCATGGAAGCCATTGAAATGCACACAATAAAGAATGAAGCAGTTAAACAAATACACTTCTCTGAACTCTCAGTTTATGTATTTAACTATTTATTCTATGTGCCAGATTTGGTCAACAGTGAGATAGGGAAGTAATGCTAGGGAAAAATGTACTTTTTATATATGTTCATTTGAAATATAGTGAACAATTGAGGACAGAACCTTTGAAATGTCAGTGAAAAATGTAGAAGACTATATCTTGTTGACTGGAAGCATTTTAAGCAAGCCATAATGTGATTTTGATGGTCTTCCTCCTGGTGCTAGTTCTCCAGGACATTTGTTGTATGTGGTTTGCTGTTCCCAAGTTCTGCAGGACTGGTTAGCCAGCAGCAAGCCATGACTGGGAAATGGAAGGAACAAATGATACTCTGTCTTTGCATATCACTTCCTTCTCAATGGTATGTGGACAAAATGGTGGAGTCATGGCCTTTACCTAGCTGCCTTTGATGAGCCTAATTGAAGTAGACAGAGTCCTACCAAAGTCTGCTTGAAAAGAAGTCAAAATGTTTTCTTTAACACTTATGTGAAGTACATATACGAGTAACTCAGAATGAATGTCCATCCTTTTGTATTGTCAGTTATCACAGAAGTTCTGATCATAACATTTGTTAAGCAATTTCCAAGATGAAATAAGTTGCAGGCAACTTTGAAACAAATATTAATAAAAGGTAAACTCCTTTTGACGAATAAATAATTTTGGATTAGATTCTAGGGCAGTATTTGTTGTGTATAGTATTAGCAATTTGCAACATGTTTCTTGCCTTGTTTGAGAAAATATGAGATTCCCAACAGCTATTAAAGTCTTTAAGGTTCCCAGTAACAACTCTACATTTGCTGCAGTAGGTAAAAAAAATCAAACACCTTCCCTCCTACTCTCAACCAGAATCTATCTCTATAAATTTTACTGGGAATGCAACAAATGTACAAGATTCTTAAATTCTTTTCTTGTTCTCTTATTTTTAGGAAAAAAAACCCAACAATAGTCAAACAAAACAACAACAACAACAACAAAACTCCATGATGTTTTCTTTTGTTTCCAAAATAGATAAAGTTAAGCAGTTAGCTTTTTCAGAATAAAGGGGAATGTAAAATTCTCCTTGAAATTGTAATACTACTATCATTTTAACCTGTTACAAAGTTAATTGTAGTGCTAGTGTAGTTATTTTTGCGAAATTTTCAGTTACACTAAATTCATCTCAGTATCTGCTTTTTTAATTCATGAAATTTTTTTTATTATTATTTACTGGTGCAGTGATCTACTAGTGTAGTGGTATTTGGTAATTATATGGATAAATATGTTTAATATAGAAATATTTTCCATCTTGATTTGTGTTACATGATGTGTTTAACAAAGTAATGTTGTTAAGAGACACGCTAATGCTGGAAGAAAAGCAAGCCTTAACACTGAAGTGAAACTAAGATTTAAACCGAATCATCTTCCAAGTGAAAACATTGAAATATATTTAGGATTATGTCACATGTAGGGATGCTTTCAAGTTGTGTAGTTTTTTCTCTAAACACTTAATATCATCTGCAGTTATGTTGCAATATGCATCCCTTAAGCTAAAATAATGAAACTACGCACTGCTACAATACATTGTAAAAGTAATAATAAAAATAGTCCAATCGATTTGTTTGGGTTTTTTTTCTTTCAATGTTCAGAGCTCATCACTGGAGTAACAACAAACCAGGCAAAACACTCTGTGTATTGATGAGTTAAACATGCACGTCATAATATCATTTTCAAATTCCTCTATTCAACTACAGACATAACACATGCTAGTTTTAAAAATGAGCATAGTTTTTCTGTGCGAGATCTGCAGCTGAAATATATACCTATTTTATTACTCTGAACACTGCGAATATATAAGCCAGATTTTTCTGTTGTGAGCACAGCCACTCAGAAGTGGAAGTGGAGACGAGCTCATACTCCTAGCTTGCTATAAAATAAAATATACTCAAAGGTGAAAGTACCTCTGTGGGAATGGATTCACCAGAGCACAGTCCTCACCTCACCACACACCAAGGCAGGTATTATAGGAAACGAATCAGTTTGACAGTATGCAAGCTGTTCAGATTTAGACATTTAACTATGAGTATGTAGTTTCTGATTCAGCTGCTATGAAAAGAAGGCTTGAAATCAGACATAGGTGCAGTGATGCAATTCACCTGCTCTTGATAGCCCTGGAAATGTTTCCTGTCTCACAAGCTCTTACATTTGCAAATACTTAGGTTTTTTACAAGTGGTAAAAATGGACAAAGAATTAGTCTGACAGAAATTTTGCCAAAATCAGTCTTCAGCATAGGAGGCTTAACGTGAGATAATGGTCTCTGAAAGTATGAAGATTGGGAATGGTGACCAAACTAAAACACAGAGCAAAGTGATTAGACCAGGAGTTTTCGAGAATATGTGGAAATAATTTCCTAAGTGTCACTATGATTTTCTGTGATGATCAAAATCTTTCACTGACTGAAAACTTTTATTAGGAGTACTAAAGAGAGATCATCCATAAGACTATTTTAATGTACTGCTTCTGTGTAATTTCTTCTTTCATTTCCATGGGGAAAAAATTCTACTTCATTGTAAGAGTTCATAGTCTTAGTTTCATTGCTTGTTGGCTGCAACATAGGCTAACTGGGAATATTGTTGTCAAATCACAGAGTTTAGGAGTGGTGAACAGCTTCCAGAACATATTTAGCACAGCTTTGAGTGTTACTTCTTGAGCTTCATGAATACAACGTACACAAAATATCTCTACTTGATCCAGTTTTGCTGTTTTCCTTCTTCCTGGAATTTCTCTGTTGCCTCCAACAAGCATGCAAATATTGGACTGGAAAAGAGCATTTTATTGTACTTGATTTTTGTGCTTTATACCTAAAAATCCACCACAAAGAAGGCTTTACATAACTTCACCCAGAGGTCTCCAACTTTGCACTTTGATCTTTTCTAAATACAGATAAATTTTAAATTAAGCAGTATAATTATTTTTTTCTTGCCATTGACTTAACATGTGATTCTTATTTCCACTAATAAAAGCATCAGAAACAGACAACACTGTAGGTACCACAGGAAGAACCATTTCATTTTCTTTTAGACTTCTAAGCTGTATTGTTTCTTTCTGATTAAAATCATTCTATTCTATTATTAGTGCAAATCAAGTGTCTGTTAGGGTTTTTATCTAGAGATAAATAACTTACGAAAACTATTAGTTCAGAAAGACATTAAAGAGTACAAAGACTATATATCAAAAATTATTGTCTCTAAATTGCCTTTTAGATCCCAATACAGCCCTTGAAATTACAATAGGTCTCATTAATTTATTTTTCTTAGCATGTAATTGATGCTTTTTGTTTACAGGTGCCATATCTGGCTTGGATCTTTGCCATTGCATGAATATCTCTCATGGCAACCTGTGTTACAAACAATTGTAATTTAAAAGAATTCTTTGCAGCATAATTCTAAATTATTTAAATGAATGGCACAAGATATAACCTCTGCCCTTTTTCTTCCTTCAAGAATTATACTACGGCAAATACTTCTGTAACTTTTTAAAATTGTAGCTCCTTTATTTTAGGAGAAGCCTAAAAGGTGAGGTGCTTTTGTTTTTTTCAAATAATAAATTTAATTTTCTGAAAACCATGCACAAAAATCTCAAGAAAAAAAAAAATAGTGGATAAGATTATGTCTGTAATGTACCTAACAGCCAGTTTTATTAGGCAAGGTTATTCTGACTACTATTACAATGAAAGTCAGGATCAAGAGGAGAATTTCCAGACAGATGGCTTTAATCTATTTTATACCAACTACTGTTCTTGTGATTTAGACAAGTACTTGAGTAAGTGTAATTAAATACCTCACTGGCATCCTTTTTTTTTAGTTTGTGTGTCCTGGAACTTTCTAGAGGCGCCACATCGAAAATCCAATATGAATTTTCTCCTAAGTGCAACTAAGACTTTTTTTTTTGTGGCATGAAAACACCTATTTGTTCATTTTTTAGCATCCAAAGTTCCTTTTTTAATTAGATCCTGAAGATCAGCTAACTGAAACTGTCATATACTGCATGTGTCTAAAAGTAGCTACTCGAGAGTAAAAACTGTACATCAGGCATATGGTCTATAATCCACCACTGCCTTCATGTTACCTAGCTTTCTGGTCAGCTAGTTTAGCTCTTGCACCTGGTTTGAAGTAGGTAAACAGTGTAGGGTGGGGTTTTGTTTGTTTGTTTGTTTCATTTTTTCATCTATTTTTAAAAAGCAAGATCTCAAAATGTTCAGATGGTCAGATGAACTCTTGATCCTTTAAAGAACTTTTCTGTTTTATATATATATGTGTACTGGTACTGAAAACATATGGTAACTATAGTAAGAAAGAAATGAATCCTCCCTTTGTAACATGGTTTATACCTTTACCTTAATTAGATTTGTCAAGACTGCATTGGTTTTAATGTTGGATGTTCAGTGTGGTGCATTTTGAAAAAGCTGAACTGAGTACAGCAGTACTTTGAAATGCCGAAGCAATATGTTGGGATCATAATGAGATTAATTCCAATGTTCCCACTTTAGAAATGTCAATTAAAAAAAAACAATTAAAAAACAGCAAGAAACTACTACCCCCCCAGAAAAAAAAAAGGAAAATTTTCAGTATTATGAGATGTTTCTCCTCTGTTTAACTTGAAAAAGGCAAGAGACTAGATGCCTAGGTATTGAGTACTTTGTCGATTATTTCATTTATTTGGTTGTTATTTACAACAACAACAACAACTAAAAAGATTGAGAAGCTTGAAGGAGTAGCTGGATCTCTAACATTGCAGTTAGACACAAGAACATTAGAGAAAATTTTGTCATGTAAACACTGTGATGGGTGACCAGAAACTGACATTTTCATGTTTTCTGAGTCAAATTTGGCTTCAGCGACTCTGGCTCCAGTGACTCTTCATTGATTTCTGTGGAGTTTTTCTTGTAATGCTTGCTCCTGTTCTTGAGATTTTGCTTTGGTTTTTTTTTGTTTGTTTGTTTGTTTTTCAATCACTTTTAAATGCTTTCTCTTGAAGTAGAAATACTTCAGGAAATGCAAAGAAATCACACTTTAGTTTTCAAATGGTATTCATATTTTCTCCCCTTTTAGACTTTGAGAGAGGCTTGCTGGTATAAACTTTTTGAATGTGATTAACCTGAAAAACAGTAGTGGGATCAAAGTTTTGTGAATCAAAATCACTTTCTTTTTTTTTTTTTTTAATTCTGCTCACATCTATTCGTTTGATGAAAGTTCAAAATCAGCAACATTTTAACATTTCAGTTTTCGCATGGAACATTTCATTCAATGGTCTTTATAAATATTAATTTCTCAAACAGCTCAAAATTCATATGAAATATGCATTATGCTACCCAGATGCTGCTGTTTTATGCACTTATGTCATAAAAATATAGTAAAGAGCATCCTCGTAGAAACAGACGCAAGAGCGATTACCAGAGCATTATGCAGTTGTTAGTAAGGAAGGAGTTATCTAGGAAAGGAAAAGATTTTGTTTCCAGTACCTATTGTATTCTATACCAAAAAGCTTTTATTTCCTGTGTGGAAATACAAGATGGAAAGTGATTTCTAGCACATGTGTAGTCATTACAGCAAAGGAACAGTTACTTCCTCACTGTAAACCTAGTGTTGGCCACAACACCCATCAAAATAGGAAGTACAAAGGAAAGTCTATATTAAAAAATCGTTAATGTCAAGACATGGATAAATTAAAACACAGGAGGGTATAATACTCTTCACAGAGTCTTGCAGCAAATCAGTGATGAGAATGGTGCATTAGACAGACCAGGACTTGTACAAAGGTATGCTTTTGTTATCCAGAAACTCAGAATATGCAAAGATAACCATAGATTTCCTATTTTTTTTGTCTTTGTCCTTGAATCTACTAATGACAAATATGTTTATCAGGCTTTCAGTATTTTGGAGAAAGTCTAATAGCCAGATGTATCAATTATTTCATTGAAACTGTAGAATATGAGTTGTAGTTAGTATATGTGTTTTAAAAAGTGCAAAGCCTGGGAGGTATTGTTGTTTTCTTTCTTGTTGTTTTATAGACCTAGAAGTTGTGCAGCTGTCCATTTTTCTATTAATAACCATTTGACAACAGCAGCAGGAAATGCTGCTGGTAGAGTTGCATTGGTATGATAATGTGGGTCACATCATTCATGTAATAAAGTCCTTCAGGTGCATTAGTAAAAGGTATACTGATTACCCTTACATTCATCTCCTGGAAGACCTAGATTCTAGTGCTTAATCAAACTCTATTGGTGGGCAAATAATTGATAAGGAAATACTAAATCCCATGTTTAAGTAAAGTCAGATTAGGGACTCTCAAAGTTACAGAATTCACATTTGGAGCTACTGTTACATGCTCAAATCGAACTAATAACAGGTGTGGGGCCTTTGCTGTAGCTACAAAGTAGACCTGAAGGGAAACTGTTATCTTTACATTGTCAAAATCATTAACAGAAGATTTTTGATAAATAACCTTATTAGTTATAGAAGCATGAAGAAATACATAGATTCTGGAAAATTAATTCTAAAGATGCAATCAAATGTTGGACTTGTAACTTTGAACAGTAAATTAATTATTTGCAGTGATAAATGTACTAATCTGGCCCAAAGTGAATTTAATTCCACCTAAGATGAGGATGGGATCTGGTTAACAGGATCCCACTGCAGGAAAAGAGTCAGCCCTAGGAGAAACAAGAAAACTGAGTTTGGATTTTTTTTTTCCCATTTTCCCAGCCAGGACTCTTCTAGGACACAGTGTTTTCTTTGGAATTAAATCTATATGCTATACAGCCATATTAGGAGAGATGAACTTTTGTGAAGCAGGTGTGAAAATTAATTTGATTCCTCTGACTTCAAATGACCATCTGTTTCTTCAGTAACTGCAGAAAATATTGTGCAATAATGCTATGTTAGTCAATGGTGGAGGGAGACTAGCAAATATTTTTACATGCAAATTCTTCATGAAAGAAATAAAACAAATAATAATTAAAATGAAATGCCAGTAAACTGAAACTATTCTATTCCTATATCTAGTCACCTGTTTTCAGCCTTTTACATGAGCATACACACAGACTTATTCTGTTATTTCCACCAATAAAATTCTGCTTATTCAAAGAGACGAGAGCTGTGTTTATCTACTTGCTTCTTAATTATTCTTTATTATAAAAATACTTCACTTTTAATAACATACTCTCCTTTGTAATTAGATTATCTCTTGAATGACACTGGAGTTTTCTTTTCAGGATGTATTTTTATTTAATTTTGTTGTATAATTGAAGATGTCTATGTTGTATTATAGAACTCCAGTCTTCACTAGAAGTAGCTGGTACCTAGGATGCAAGAATGACAAGAGATGACGAAGTTTTGGTCACATTTTTGTGATTTTGATTTGTAAGTGCAATGCATTCATTTTATTAAATGTTAATTATCACAACAGAAATATATCCCTGTGTATTTATTTTATCAATTAATATTCTTATTATTGATGCTTTCTGTCTTACAAACAGAAAGGCAGTAAACAGGAAGTCATGTTTTGAGATGCAAAGAAATAAAGGCAGTAATTTGTCCCTGTAAATCCAACAGAGAACTACATTTTTCACAAACATATGACGGCCACAGCTCATACCTGAAAAATGAAAAACATATGATTAAATGTGGTGGATAAAACCAATATCAATATGTTGTTCTCTTTTGTGTAAATTTAAGATAAATTAGTTCTATATTGCCTAATTCAAATAAATTTTCAGGCCACTTTCAACTAAATGAATGAAACACTCTATAGTGTTTGATTTTCTTAGTGGTCATTAGCATTCATCTAAAACTACGATTTTAAATATAAAGGTTTGATAAAGGTTGTAGTATTGTTATTTTTGTGATTGTACTTTAAGGTCCCTCATTTTAAATGGACAAGACATTACCTGAGTTCAGTATTTGCTTAACTGAGTGCTTTTGAATGAACAAATGGGGATTAGTTGAAATAATCAGTACTAAAATGTGTATTTGTTCTTGTGTATTTATTTATTTATGGCATCTGTTACCAGAAGCAGTATACTGATACAGTAATATGGCACACTATTTTTAGAGATCTGTGCAAAGTGATATGGTGGGAATTTTTTTATACCTCAGTTAGGAAGCTCCAACATCCCAGTTACCAAATTTATATGTATTCTCAATACAGACGAGAGACTTAAATGTCACTAGAGTGGTTTCCTTAGTATTAAAATAGGCTGCTATGACAATATTAGAAAACCTCAACTCAAACCAAACTGAACCAAAAACTGTAAAGAAAAAAGAATTATATTGCCTGAGGTGAGTGAATTCATAACATTTTATGACGTATTTGTCATAAATACAAAATAAAACAAGCAAGGGATGTAGCCACCCCCCCAAAGATTTTTACATGAAACCCCAGAAAGCCAGGAGTATTTATTTTTCTATAAAGAATCTACACTACAGCAGATTCAATTGGAAGTATTTTAGAGATATTACTGAGAATAGCTGCTGTGAAATCTAAATGTTAATTACGAGGATGGTTAATCTTGTTTCACATGTTCACAGCTTTCACAGTCATGCAAGACATGTCCAGTCCAAAATGAATGTAGGTATTATTTGCATTCACATGGTCAAATGACTTCTGAGAGTATGAAACAAAATAAGATCAGGCATTTTCTTACTGGACTAACAGAATATATTTAGGAAATATACAAAACTTGCAAGTTTGCTTTCCATTTCTGATGAATCAAAAGATGTTTATGTACCACCATCATTAATCTCGAAAACCACAGGTTATTTTATTTTTTTTCCTAGATATGCAATATTAATGCTGATAGACTTGAGATGAAATAGCTACCAAGAAAGATCTAGTCCCAGAAAGCCCACTGAGATGATTTCTCTATGTTGAGTTATAGTTTAAACATGACTGTTCACAGGAAAAGAGAAAAAATTCTAGTTTAATCTATGAATATAGCTGGGTGCACTGTAGAGTTTGTTGTTGTTACTGTGCTTGGTTTTTTTAATGGAATGGAAGACCACAGCTTCTCTTTATTCAAACATTATGTGTTGCATCATTTATGGATCCTATTCCACAATTACACAAAAGTATATGCAAAGAAAATAAATACGGAGGAAATGAGTAAAAGTGAAGGCCTATTTATTTATAGATTTTGAGCCATTTAGACACTAATATTTCTCATGTCTGTAAACTGTTTAGGCAATGGTATATTTCCTTTTTAGCACAGAGTCTTAATTTCTCGCTCTATCATTTATCTGTAAGTCCTTCTATCTAGCTTGAGCCATCTTTGACTAGTCATATTAATCACTGCTATCCCAGAGAAAGTGTTGAGGTTTTGTAAGATTGCGAAGAAAAAGAATATTTAACTGTGGTAAAATATCTGGGAGATTCTGCTACTTCATTATTTTCTTAACATTGAATAGAAAGAACAATAATGAAATAGAAAAAGAACCAAACCAACCTATTTTAGTTTCTGTTGTGTTATTTTCTCTATTTTAGACATATTAGACACCATTTTAATTTTATTCCCATATCCAAATTGGCGTCAAAAGAAATATCAATATTTTTTTTTTCCTATAATGAAATGTGTGGAATATTTTGAACTCTTTACAGTTTATTTTCCTAAATACAAAGTAGGGTCATGTGCTTGACTTGCAGCAGAGATGAGGGCTTAGGGTGATGAGAACAATCCTAGCACCTCTGGCTCAGGAAATGCGACACTTGCAAGTTGTTGCGCAGTGGAGGACAAATGCCACCATTTGTTTGTCCTGCGCTTTTGCCCTTGCCTTGCTGTCTGCCACAGGCCTCTCCCAGAAATGAGATACTAGGTGAGAAGCATAATTGTCTGAGCCAGTAGCATCATCTGTACTTATATACACAATATAAGTAACATTTGAATCCTTAATAACATTCTCTTACACAATTTATGTGTAATGACACAAAGTGTTTAAATTAATGCACTGAATACTAAAACTTGGCATGAAGGGGATGTAAAAAGTTAGTATCTGATCTTTCTACTTTCATCAATGGACTCAGGTAATCCCATTTTGATCTGTATGGTGAAGGTGTACGTCTGGAACGTTTACAGAAGCGGATCCTCATACTGTTGGTGGAGAGAGACAGTGGGAGAAACTCCATACTCAGCAACAACCTTGACCTTGTTATTCCGTTAGGAGTGTTACAGTAAGGGTGTCTTTGTAAAATACAGGTTGAGGGTCTCAGTCGTGTGGCAGAAACATTTGGTAATCTTTTAAAGTTGCATCCTGTTAAAATTGATTTGTTTATCTGTTACTGTTTGCCTCAAATACAACATCTGCCCCAAAGTCTGTGCCACTGCTTCTCTTTTATCTGTGTTTCACACTGGCTGCAGGCCCACAGATTCTTAAGGGAAGTTTGTTCCCCCTGTATGAAAGCCATCTGGTTCTCATTTATGTTTTTTCTCTGCAAAACGTAGCCTATTTCTATTGATCAGCTCTTATAGAAGTCTTTTTACTTCATGCTTTCACAAAAAGCTTTCATTAACCCCTCTGTTGAGGAGGGAGGTTGGACCAGAAGACCTCCAGAGGTCCCTTCCAACCTCAGTCATTCTGTGAGTCTGTAAAAGAACAAGAAAGAACATGTGGCATGTAAGGATTTTTCTATTGTGTCAATGAATATGCAATCACACATATGACCTCAATCTGCACTAAATGAATAGTCTGTGTAAATCCCAAAGGCAAGTTCAGGTCTTTTGATCTTCAGTGATATTGTTTGTTCCAGGCTAAAGCATTGTGGTTTAGGTGCAGCTTCCTAGAAAAATTGTTTTTGTGCTACCCAGGATGAGTTGCAGCATTTTTCTATTTTTATTAATAACCCAAACATATTAAACCTAGTGGGGCTGATGAAAGAATGTTAATTAAAGTTTGCACCTTTTGCTACATAGCACACATTTCCTGTACACAGTGATGACAAGAACATGAAGATCTGAAACAACGGACAAAGATTAATAATATTCCTTTCTGAAGGAAGTAAGCACATATTCGTGGGGATTAATGACCAGAAACACTGTTTCTTGACAGATAAAAGGTATTAGTGGTGATAGAAAATGCTATAGAAACTAGAAATAAAATACCAACATTTTGTCATTAAAAACCCTAATATGATAGTTTACATGCACTTTTGGAGGAAAGTTTACACAATATTGAATACAGATGAAAATCTTAGCAAGAGAATGAAGAATTCAAATAATTGTTAATTCTACTTCTTAACCTGAAGATGTATTTTCTTTTGCTTTTGTTCTGGATTTTTCTAAGCTCCTATGCCTTCCAATCTTTCAGCTAGATCCTTAAAGTTGTTTCACTGCTTCCAGGAAATGAGCAAAAATATTTTCTCAGCTCTCATATTAGTTGCTTTCCTTTTCCTCTGTTTTCATTGTAGACAGCTTTACCCTCACTTATGCCTTTCTTTTCCTGCATTGATGCATCCCCACTTTTTCTCCGTATTTCTTCTGTATTTCTGAAATATCTTCTTACAAAATACAGCAAATGATTTGTAAATTTTGATGTTGTTATTAGAAGAAAAAAAAAATAAAAGAGTAAGAAGATTGAAACACTGACATTTTGAAGTCTGACTGTAAAAAGCGTTCCCACTTCTCAGATAATTTCTGTGACTGTACTCCTTACAATTCCCCAGTCATTGTTATTTGAGGTATTTGGAGAGCCCAATGGAATACAGCTTTTCCAGACTGATCCCAGTGAAGATGCAGAGGGAGGTAACATCCCTTCACTACTTACATAAAATCACACAATGTAGCTTTTAACACGCAGGAATCTTGCATGGTTTACCTAGTTAATCCAGCTGCAGCTTACTGCACTAGTTAGCATGGGCACAACATGTTCTCCCATGATCTGTTATGGTGCTGGCTCACCCTGTAGTCCTATGGCCCAGTCTGACAAGGAATGGGGTAATGCTGCCTACTGAGTTCTCTTCCATCTGAAGACATCTCTACGTTATCACTCATTTGTAATCTCTGCCATACCACATGCTCTGTTGATTTACATTATGCTAATTGACATTTTCTCATCTTTTGCAGGAACTACACCTTAAAACTAAAAAAAAAATATAACCAACCGTTAGTGCTCAGGAGTATTTGAAACATTAATTCAGCAATAAAGACTGCTCATTTTTTCTCATAATAACATTTGACTGAAGTGGAAAATCTGATTAATGAAAAGAAGAAAAGCTTTGGGCTAATATGACCTATCAGAGAACATGCAGAGAATCTGCAGTAGTTTCCATCTTATACTCATTGCCAAGTACTTTTTTTTTCAGAAAAAAAAAAAAAAAAAGAGGACTTGTTTGTTTTTCAGTCAGCCAGTTTGTAAGTCTTGAAGTCTGCCCAAAGGACAA
>WHYT01015293.1:0-20404 GCA_009806455.1 Tetrax tetrax | reverse complement strand
ATACTGAGGATAATAATAGGATGATTATCTTCATATTACACAGTTCAAAGGAAATAGTTTCCATGCTTAAAAGCTTTTTTTTTTTTTTTTAAATGTGAGAGGGTGGGTACCTTAGGAAAGTATTACAAAGTTGGGTGTTATTACTTAAGTTCTTTAGGGATTGTTAAGATAGGTGGATGTATTTTGTGTCTTTGATAGTATTTCAGGGAATGAACTGTATTTGTATTTGTCAATGTCCTAAGTGTTGTGGATTCTTTTTTGGCATTGTCTCATTGGATGTCATTAGTTGGTCATAAATGACCTCAGCTCAGCTGAAAGCATACTGAGACAGAAAGAATGGGCAGAGTTGTCAACTTAGTGTTAAACAGCAGTTTCCAAAAGTGATGTACTGTTTGGATTTGTAGAAACCTAAGAAATAATGTCAGACTAGACACCTTACTCTCAAAAAATTTCACTTTATAGAAAACCAGAACGATTACTGGAGGTTTGAAGATCTGATAGAAAAGCTTGATAAACAATGTTTGTGTAAAAGATATTTTGTCCTAAGAGATAATGTTTACAAGTCTCATAGCTTCATATTAGATTGTGTGTTAATGTCCATTTTAAATCATACTTCTGTCAATTTCTTAAAACATTTAGTATTCTTTCTGTTCATTATTATTTAAATGCAGCAGGAAAATTAATATTTTTTTCCTAAAATGTTGCAGAAATTTTATATATATTTTTACTGTCATGACAGAACTTAAAATGAAAAATAATTTTACTGCAAGAGACTTCATAAATGAGCATATTACATGTAATGTACTATATTAATTTTACTATGTGTTATTCTTACATAAAATATTTTCTTTTAATTTTTTAAAATGAGTAACACTTAAATGACACAAACATGGCTTATGATAATATAATTAGATGTATGTTACAGAAATTTGTATTTCCCTAAAGGAAACTAACAAATTAAACTATTTAGGTGATTGTCAGTTCATTTGATTCAGGGAATATTGTCTCGCTACCAGTACCATATACTTGAAATAGAAAAAATTTGACGGCTTGTAATATTCTGAATTTTTAATAGAAGGAAGCCAGCGTTGAAACTTCCAACAAGGACCTAAGTAATGTAAGGAGAAGAAAAGGATCTGCCTCTCACTCTCAGACAGGTTACTCACCAGGTGAAAGCTATCCTCTCTGCTACATTTAAACCCTATACTTCTAAATGGTTAGGAATAGGTAAGGTCAGCTGAGCTGTCTGCTAAAGTACTAAAGCTTTGAGTATCTGTAATCTGAAATGTTAGGAAAATGCACGTGACAACATAGCTTGTGGTAGATGATGTTTGTTATTTACAATAATGTGGCAAAAATCATAAAATCTCGCAATAAATTTCCTCTCAGCTTTAAATCTCTTCTCTGCAAAAGATACCTGATAAAAAATTATTACAAATATGATGTTGTCTGAAGGGCTGGTATTATAAAACTGCATTCACCAGCGTGGCTCTACTTTTCAGATATAGGCATTTTTTCATATACTTCAGTATTTGCAAATAAATTTTTTTTAAAAAATCTTCTTCCTTGAGGACACTTGTCTATTTTGTGCCTGTTTCCATGGAAGAAACTTTCCACTTTTCTTTTTCTTTTATTAGTGACAGTGAGAGATATATCATGCATGCCAAATTGTGATTTCACAGCTGACTCGAGCTTTTAGGAAGTCTGTGTTCACAACTTCAATTCAGTTTGCCTCTCCCACTAGAAGAAATACTGTGTTTTTCTTGCAGCTGTGGCTGTCTTCCATTTTCTTGTATCTCCTCACTGCTGTGTGAAGTATCTGTGATTCTGCTTGAACTACTGGCCTAAAGGGCTGAGCCCTCTCTGGTTTTATCCTGTATAACGTGTGTATGCAGGCCTTTTCAGATCAGAAACAAACAAAAAAAATGATCTAGAGGGACATTGCTCCCTTAAAGAATATCTCTAAACAGTAAAATAAATCTTTTATATGATCCCTCTAGGCAGAGCAAACTGTGGTAGGGAGGTTCAGTTTATGTGACCGTTTGGGACACTGAGACTTTAAAAATAAATGTTGTGACTTCACCATTGGCAGCATTTCCCAGGTCTCTTTGGGTTTCTTTATAAAGATAAATCAGAGCATACAGTGAAGAAAATCCTCCAGTGCTGGGCAAAGCCTGCAGGAAAACTTAGCATACCTTTCTTTAAGTGACAATACTTGCCAGACCTTGTTACCTACAAGATGCCTCTTCTTTTGTGTCTTTTGTTCTGCTGTACATCTGAGCCAATACGAAGCAAAAATGTCTAAATGTTACAACAAAAATGAGAACTCTGCTTTTTGGATGCTTGCAGGCACACTTTGTTTTGCCCTCTGCTCAGCTTGCACAGACCTCTCAACAATTTCCTTACCTCTACTGGTGAGGGTAAAGGATTTGCTACCCACTGCTGCTTCTATTGCCCTCAATGAAGTTAAAGATCACCATTTGATCTTTGGGTGCCGTATACAATGTAATTTTTGTCATCTTTTTATAACATTCACTAGTCATTAAGTAGATGGCCTACAGGCTGAAATATGTAAATTAGCTAATTATCTGAGTGCTGACATAAAATTTAGTACTAACTCTTGTTCCTCTGTGGAAGATGTCTGGCATTGTTAACTCCAGACCTTCAGGGCCTTCAATGCAGCTATATTTCTGTGAAAACATACTGCATAGGACCCATATGTTTTCTATCTATCCTTCCTGTCATTCTTTGTGACTTTTCTCATGTGGGTCTTTTCAAGCACTGCTGTTGGTATTAGCTGTAAGTTATTTACGGTGTTTTTAATGCCCTCTAGTGGTATCTCTTTTATTATGGTTCTACTCAACTATGCTATGCTGAGACCTTAGTATCAAGATGGATACGCATGAGGGTTTTCAGAGGACGACACAAACACTACAGAGAGGCCTGTGGCCCCACCACCAGTTGCTACACTGGCTGTGACAGAGCTGCCACAGCCGTCTACTAAGTTTGTGCCTAAAACATCCCCCACCCTTTACATATGTGGTGTGCATGGTCTACCATGTCCTGTAGTAGGTGCTCCTCCCCTCACCTCTCTCATCCCCATGAACAGAAGAGCAAGTTTGTCATAAATTTCACATGATGCACGTGCTCGGTTCAGGCCACAGCTCCCAAATCTACCTGTATGCAGGCTCATTGAGAAGCCATGCATCACGCAGAAGACAGCACCACTTTATCCTTCCTCCAGGGTTTTTCTGTTTGAACTGGTATATGTGCCATTAATTCTGTGATTGCTACTGTCTAATACACTGGAAGTCTCTGTGCACATCACAGGAGCTCAGTGTTTGCATTTCTTGTGATAGCTGCTGCTTTTTTTACAGATGTAGTCTCTGGAGTGAAATGCAAACATGTGAATCCAGAGCTGAGTTCCTATATATGAACAGATGTAGTCTCAGAAATACTAAAATAACTATGTGTAGAGGAATAGAAGAAATAGACTGGAAGAAAGAAAAGGTTATGAACTCAGAGACTTGAGCTTTTTTCCTGACCCTTCTGGTGCGCCTATGCCGAAGTGTAAACATCCGTTTGTTATTATATTCTGCTTTTCTGGGCTTTGGTGATTTGTGGATTATGAAAGTTCAGTCCTGGAGGTAGAATTTATGTGTACACATTTCCTTCATATTTTAGCATCATTAAAAAATGGAAATATTTATAAACTTAATGTTTTTATTTTTTTTCAGTTTTTAAATAAAATTGTGATTTACCTGACAAGAAAAAGAGTAAAATAAAAATTTAACCGTTTTTTTTTTTTTTTTTTTTCTCAAAAGGAGATGTAAAGCTTCAGTCTTTAAAATTTTGCTCTGATTTATCAAAGGTTTAATAGTGAGCGAAGCAAACAATTCCTGTTAAAATTCAAAATTCTTGTGTAATGCTAAGGCCTGTAAAATGGTGACCTGTGAGACAAGACAGAACAGGAGGATGACAGAGGACGATGGATGAGAAAAAATATTAGTGTGTAAGATGGACAAATATTCACACAAAATGAACAGTCAGATGGTTTTATATGAAATATAGAGGCATTAAGTTCTGCATAAAAGAGAAATCAAAATAAAATTGTATTGCTAAAACTGAATAGGCAAGTAATGAAATTTCTTTTTTATTACAATGTGAATTGTGGCTTAAGCAGGGCCAAGAGGGGAAATCCTGGAGCAAAAGGAGGTAATTTGCAATTTAAATAATCTTTCAATGAATTAAAACATGAAAGGGACACCAGGGTGTGGAATTCAACAGCTGAAGTTGAAAAAAGGATTAAGTTACTGTTGTGACACATTTTAAGATGTAATGAAACACACTGGTGAACTTCAGCTGGTGAAGAGTTGTTCGAGCTAATTACATGTTAAATATTTGAGTAGCTGTTAAAATGTCAGTTTACGGAGGAATGAAATCCTTCTCTGACAATATAAATATTTTTTTATTTTATTCTAAAAGTTTTTTTCAGACTGAAAAGTAAAGTTTTAGTGAACTGTAACTTTGTAAAGCAGTAAAATAATTTTTCTAAGTAATTTCTGTTAGAAGTATCTTTTTAGCTAAAAATACTGGTGTTAATCACATTTTTTATAACAATACTAATAGTTGTAGTTTTTAAACCATTACTGTAACTTTAGTTTCTAATTTGCAAACACTTGTCTAGTGTTATTGCTTTCTTTAACATCTGTAGCGTTTGCTATGCAACATTCTTACAATTTCTCTTATAGCTTCTTTATATAGGAGTCTAATCACAGAGTGACAGCATAATTGCCAAGTATAAGGATGATCTACATTTTACAACTTTATTAGCTTTTTAATCTCACTAGTAAATTTTGATTGTCTGTTTCCGGTAAATTTCACCTAGACAACATCATCTTTCCAGAACATAATTACAAAATGCTAGATGAAAGACTATATACAGATAGCAAGCAGCTAAAAACTATTATATTTGCAGATGAGTGTAGCTAAGCAAAAAATAACACAAGATCTTCTCATAGCAAAACTAGAAAAAAATAATGGATGTAGGAAAGAGAGACTAATATTTAAGGCTCAAGACTTCTAAGTAACATGACTAATACCTCAGCTTCATATTTTCTGTAAGTTTGAAATTTTCACAGAAAGAACAAACCTAAAATATGAGTTCAGTGTAACTGGTAACTGGTAATATTTTATTTCCCTACACCTGTAGGGGAATAGATAAATGAAAACAGCAACCTTCAGTTTGAATAAACAAAGTAACTCAGCAGACATTTGTGTGTTTGAGGAAAAAGTAAGGTTTTCATAAAATGAAAATAGATCTTAATTTCTAGAACAAATCAATTCTAAACAGAGCTTCAGTATCCACCAGCACTAGAAACTGAGAATAAAAGTAAGGAGGAACTGTCAAACTACTCCTCTAACACCTACACTCCAAAGTAAATGTACAGCTCAGTGATACATTGGACTCTTCCTTCAGTTTCTGGTTGTAAGAACAATATAAAATATTATAGACATGTAGTCATGAATAGCAACAAATTGACAGGATCAAAAGGTTTTCAACCAGGAGTTCCAAAAGAAAACAAATATGACATTTTTGAATAATCAGCTCTGATTTGGAGGTAACCATTTTAATTAGCTTTGGTACCTGGCTAATGGGGAATTACAATCTTTAAAAAGAGATTCTAGAGAACCTACAGCAATACAGACAACTCTCACTTTTGTGTTGACTAGATCTTTTGAAATGCTAGAAAATGGTCACTTTAATAAATATATGGATATCATGATACAATGGGGAACACTTAATATGGTTTTGTAAAGAGGAGTAATTTTTCACATTCATTTGCTGTGTGAAGAAATAACTCAAGCGCATAGACAAATTTGATGTGGTTCATACAGTGTGCATGCATTTGCAATAATCTGTTGAAAAAGTCCCTTGTCAGGGCTGTTAGAGAGACTAAGTTACCATGAGATTACAGGGAGGATACATTCATGAAACTTCGTTTCCTAGAGAGAGGAAAACCAAAAGATGGATTTTAACAAAAAAAAGTGTGTTGTGAAGACGCTGATGTTGCACATGTTTACTGTGCGTCATTCCACTATAAAATTACAAAAGAGTAAAACTTGTTTTACTGAGCTGTGATCATCAGAATTAAAAATTATACTGGCAAGGGTAACTTTGATAACAAAGAGTAGAGAATGGCTTCTGTACAAGGAGAGATTTTATAAGCAAGGTTATTAAAAATTTGAAAAGAGATGACTAAGGAAAGTATAATTGAAATATATGAAGTAATGTATGGAAGAGAAAAAGTGATTTAGGAGCTGTTATTCACCATTCATAACACAAAAGCCAGCAAGCACCCAAGCAAATTATCAGGCAGAAGTGTAAATTGTCTTTTATATAATAAACAATTAAATTGTTGCACGATGTTTTGGATGCCAAAATAGAAATTTGTTCAAAAAGCAATTAGCTGAATTAATAGAAGAAAGTCCCATTAAGGTCTATTAAATACAACAATGTGGGTATAATCTTAAATTGTCATATTTCCAAAAGGAGTCTTCACTGAGATAAGCACCTAACTATGCTTATTTTTTACCTATGCACTCCTGCAAAAAATGTAGTCCTGACTAGTATGGGAGATGAGATTGTGGGCACTATGAACCTTTGTTCTGACCTAGTATGGATGGCCTTTTCGTCATCTCTCCTGTTTACTCCTGCAGAAGATTCAGGCAAAAAAACAGATTTATGCAAAGTAGTCCCATGAGAGAACAAGAGGATCACATGCAACAGTTACATGGGAAAATAAATAAGAGAGGCAGTACAAGGTAAGGATATTTTATCCAGATCTATCTATGTCACTGCCCTTTGCACAGTATAGATATAATTAGCTCAAACCTTAGATTGGATTTCAAATGCTATAATATTCAATTAAAATTTGCTATAAAGTTTAAGTACAATGAAATAAATTAGTTGTCATAACTCTTTTTTATGATGGTACATCTCTACATACTTCATTGCAACTGGGAAATCAAGCACAATACAGAAATACTCCAAGGAGGGCTATTGTTCTATTTTTCATACAGTGTTTCTGTACTCAGATATGACATCTCCTCACGAAAGCCAGTGACTTTAATTAGAATCACAGAATCATAGAATCGTTTAAGTTGGAAAACACCTTTAATATCAACAAGTCCAACCGTAAACCTAATACTGTCAAGTCCCAAAAAAACCATGTCCCTAAGTGTCACATCTACACATCTTTTAAATACCTCCAGGGATGATGAGTCAACCACTGCCCTGGACAGCCTGTTCCAATGCTTGATAACCCTTTCAGTGAAAATATGTTTCCTAATTTCCAATCTAAACCTCCCCTGGCACAACCTGAAGCTGTTTCCTGTCATTCTATCACCGACACCCACCTCACTACTGCCTCCTTTCAGGTAGTTGTAGAGAGCCACAAAGTCTTCCCTGAGTCTCCTTTTCTCCAGACTAAACAAACCCAGTTCCCTCAGACAGTCCTTATAAGACCTATTCTCCAGACTGTTCACCAGTTTCATTGCCCTTCTTTGGATGTGCTTCAGCACCTCTATGTCTTTCTTGTAATGACGGGCCCCAAACTGAACACAATATTGGAGGTGTCACCTCACCAGTGCTGAGTACAAGAGGACAATCACTTCCCTAATTCTGCTGGCCACACTATTTCTACCATAAGCCAGGATGGTATGGTCCCTCTTGGCCACTTGGGACTCTGTCAACCAGTCTCCTAAAGAGGCCCAAAGTCTGCTCTCTGGAAGTTCAAGCTGGCAGTTCTGCTGATCCCTGTTCTTACTTCTCCAAGAATCAAAAGCTTTATCATTTTGTGATTGTTATGCCCAAGATGGCCTCTAACCATCACATTACTCACAAGCCCTTCTCTGTTCACAAACAACAGGTCCATCAGGGTGCCTTCCTGAATTGGCTCCCTCACCAACTGTGTCAGGAAGTTATCTTTCATGCACTCCAGGAGCCTACTAGATGGTTTCCTCTCTATGGTATTGTATTTCCAGCAGACATCTGGAAAGTTGAAGTAGGGGCAAACACATCCTTTTTGGGGGGCCATGGGAGGAAGCCTTTTTTTTCCCCTATGTTATTTTATTTTCATTTAAAAGAAAAATCTTTGAAAAGATTTCTTGTAACCAGGTATTTTTATGGGCTACAGCTAGCAATGAGAAAGTGAAGCTTTGGAGTAGTTTTCTCGTTATGTTTTCTTTCTCTTTTCAGCACTGTGTAGAAAGAAACCCTTCTCTTTCAGTTGCTTCTTTAATGACCTTTGTCACCAGTCTTCGAACCGAGTTGAAGACTTTCTGTGAGGGTTTTTGCCATTCTTGCACAGAAGTCTCTGATGTAAACACTAAGAAGAAGCTTTAATTGATATGCTTAAAATAATTAGAAAGCAACAGAGCTCAGCAGGGCTGTTTAGGACTAAAGGCTAACAAGGAACTAAATCCCCAGACAACTATGTGATCATTAGGAAAACTCAGAGATAAAACATGACATTTTGGAGAGCTAGGATGTGTGATTCAAAGTATTCCAAAGAAAATAAAGAAAAAAAAAAAACTTGCAGAAATAATGCTGTGGAAATGAAGCAGACTTTTTGCTTCTATGTCTCCTATTTGAAGTATACTATTTTAATATTGCTTATGGCTGTGATAATCTTTAATAGTTATTTGAGACATTATTGTGAAGCTCTTATCTGCTGTACTTAAAGAACAATGCTCTGTTTTTCTAACATCTGATTTTTAATTTTTTTTTTATTTTATCTTTAAGATAGATCTGTATTTCCATCTATTCACCATGATAGAATAACAGTCATTTATGTGATAACATCAGAGTTGTAGGGGTAAGTTTGCTAACTCTTTGGGATAGCTGAAAATTCATTTAGGGTATAGACCATGTGTAAGTTTCCGATCAGTTATCTCCTTAGAACATGAATATTACTACAGTATGTTCAATTACGTCACTCACGTTATGAAAGAGAATCAGGACTTCTCACCCTTCAGCCTCCCAAATTATACCTAAAATGTGTTGTCGGCTCCAGAGTTTAGAATAAGTAGCATTCAATCTGCAAATAAATTAATGTAAGTTTTAAGAAGGGCATGTGTGTATTAAACAGTGAGCTGACTATCTTCAACTGTAGCTGTTTTGTCTAGCTTGAATCTAATAGTTTTAATTATTTCCTGATTTTGGGTAAAAGTAAAATAATTCTTCAGAGAGTTTGTCTTTCTTGCCATTTTACTACATGCTCTCTGTAATAGTTGGCAAATAGCTTGATATTCAGTATCCCACTGCTATTAATTAGAGAGTAGTGTATTTCCAGTATAGTAAATTGTTAATGAGTTTCACTAAAGTCTTAAGATAACAATGTTTACATGTCCATGACTAGAAGATATGCTTCATTGGCTTTTGTGTTTTTATTACAGATACAAGGACTGTACCAATACACTGTATATACCCATGCTAATGACATTAGCTGGAGCACATATCATGACTCTACCAGTTCATGCATGCAAAGGACAACGCGGTTTCTGTGGCATGATTGTGCCGGGTGAGACACATCAAGCACCCAAATTATTGAACATCCGTTGTGGAGCCAGGGCAGAGGCGAAGCAGAACTTGTGGGTAAGGGTGTTGAGGAGAGGTAAAACTGGGACATAGGAAACAGTGGGCTGTTTGATTTCCACATAACAATGCTTCCTTAACTGATACTGGAACTCATATTCTTGTAATGAATAATGGTGTATCTTCCTTAGCAGCATTCTCCTATTTTAGTGAAAGATAATACAGGCATTTTCTTCTCTCATCTGCTTTTTGCAGCAGTAGCAGTGGTAGCCTTGACTAACCCATACTTTTAAGAATGTGCTTTCTGACTTTCTAAAACTCTCTGAAAAGTTATAATTCAATAACCTGGTATTGTAAAAATGGGTGAAGTAAGACTTGATGTGATTTTCACCAATATTAACTGATATTGTGTTTCTCTATAGAATAGGGGACAAAAGAAAACTTGTTTTGTAAGGACTTAGGTATTACTCAAATGACTCTATGCTAAGAAGAAAACCAAACATTTATTATTTCTTTATTTGTTAAACAGAAAGGTATTACTATTGTTACTACTACTATTGTTATTTGTGTGGATCAGTTATTTATTAGAAAAAAGGGAAGACAGAGATAGACACAATTTTGGAGATGAAAAGAGCAAATTTCAAGTCTTTGACATATATTAAAAAAAAACAGACATTGAATGAATTGTGTGAATTAGGATATGGGGAACTGTAGAAACACATACATCTTAAATCTAGACCATATGAAGTTGAAATAGAAAATAAAAAGTGAAAAAAAAAAACCAAACAACTTGGAAACAACAAAGTTGCTCCTAGAACTTATTTGGAAGAAGCAAATGTAAGTAAAATCCAGTGAAATGTGTGAATTCTCTTTTTTTTTTTAAATATTTTTCTATGGTTTAAGAGGATTATTAAGAGAATAACTGCAGAAAAGAATCTCAACAAATAAGATATATAACATTTAGAAGACAATAAGATGAGTAGTATCTGACATGGAGCAGTATATGACACATCAACAAATGATGTTAAACAACAAATTTATTTCTGCAAAAAAGGTAACAGACTTTGTAGATAAAGGAAGCTTTAGATGTGGTATTGTCTTGATATTAAATCTAACAATATTCTCTTCAATGATATTTTTCTAAGTAAGTAAGAAGAAACTACTTCGTATGTGTCTGAGGAGCACAATTCTGATGGAATATTCATGTTTATTGGTAGTTCACAGCTAGAAAAGAAGGAGGTATTGGACAGAACATTCATTTCTGCTCAGTGTTTTATCAGCTAGGATGATAGAGTGGAAAACCTGCTTATTAAATTGCTAGAATAGATTGTAAGGATGTTCAGAGGAGAGAACAGGTATTCAAAATGGTCTTAAATCAGAGGAAATAATCCTAAACAGATTGATGAAATCTAATAAGGTTAACGTTTACTCAGAAATATTGAAATGTACAAATATAGACTTGTGAGAACCTGATCAGTTTTGTAGAAAGGATTAAAGGATCATGATGAATGTAATCAATCATATAGTTGCAAAACACAGAGGCAACTCTGCAAGACAGGTGTGGTAATCCTCCTTTCCTGTATTCCCATAAGATTCCAGAGCAATTTTGTATTCAGTTTTTGTCACTGATATTTGGGAAAGGTTGATTCAACTTGAGCTAGTCCAGAGTAGGACACTGAAAAAAATAAGTAGTTGAAAAATCAAGTTCTATTTAGAAGCACTAAGCATCTTAAGTCAAAAAAAGATGAAGCCCTAGGGGAAAGGATGAAAGGGAAATAAGTTTTCAGGTACCTAAAGATACATGAAGGCACGTAAAGGGCTGCTGCAGATAGAAGATAACTTGTCCATTCTCTATGTCCATAATGCTACAAGAATAGTGAAATTCTGGAGTACAGTGGTGGGAAGGTTACTGTGCCTTCATTAAAGGATGAAGACATCGAAGGGCAGATAAAACTTTGTAAGCAATAACAGATATTACAGATCCTGCTTTTGAACATGTATGTGGACCTTTCAAGATCTTCAAACATGTGTTGCAGTAATCCTACAATTCACGCTGCTGAATTTTACTAGTTAGTTGTACCTGTTCTGTAATCACTCTCTGGGGTAAGGAGGGGGGTATTTACAGGATTAGACAGGATTAGAGGATAGAGCTTTTACTGTGTGATGAAAAATACCATATGTAGGACAGGCATCAGGAGCAAATGTTTCATGCAGATTGAAGGCTATGGTCTCACTGCAGTGTTTTGGAAAGTTTTTGAACTGTGTTAAATGGAAAAATAAAAGTAGAATAATCAAAATCAGTATGTTAGCACCTACAGTCTATAAGCACAAAGACAGTAGTTGTATCTCACTATCTGACAATGTCTTCTGAATCGTAGTGTGTTGCTCTACTTGTCTCAGCTGTCTGGAGAGGAAGTAAGTTGCAATAAATAGGAGGTGATATGAATGGCTATTGTATAAATGACTCAAGAAAGAAAATGTGTTTTCTATGTTTCTTAATTTTTTGGTTTATCTGCCTGTTTTCACTACCTTAAATTTAACTATTCAATATCTCATAAAAATTTTGTAAGTGGTCTTTATCAAGAGTTAATAGTATCCTTCTATGTATAAACAAACTACTCTCATAAATATGTATGCTATCTTCTTAGAACCCTAATTTAGTTGAATATGACAGTAGAAATCTGTTGGCATTGTTAATGACTCATTTTCTTTTAAGAGAAGATGTGTTTGAAGTTGACTTAAATATTGTGTTTTCAACACTAAATGGTATGAGCAGCACTGAGCATAATATTTTGGAGTGTCCTGAAGAGGCTCCTGCTCTAATATTAATAGTTTGGGTTTTTGTTATTTTGTTTTTTTTTTCAGTTAGCTGGTTCTTTGAAAGTATTTTTCCCTTCCTTCCTTCCTTTCTTCATTCCTTCTTTCCTTCTTTCCAGTATATTGAGTTACAAAGTGATTTCTTGAAAATATTCCTATGTTCCTCTATGATAAAAAAGCATATGTTACCATAACTTTTACTTGAGTGTTTTATTATCACTCATAAGTGCCAAAAACATATTAAGTTATATTATAATAGTTTCAAATAGTAGTCTGAAATTATTAAAGTTGTAACAAGATCCCATTACAGAAAATTAGAAATTGATATCATTTGTGCCTCAAGTTTTCTAGAGTAGAAAAGAATAACAATTGTGGACCACTTTCAGAACTTCAAATGAAGCCAGATAACTGTGAAAAACTCATTTTTTTAAGTATACATGTGTAATAGCCATGCATAACAATCTCAGTCTTATGATGAGCCAGATAACTTCCCTAATTCTACACATGATGACTTGGTAGTCAAAGAAAGTGAAAGTATCATCTGAAGGCAAAACTGAACTAACAGTGAGAAGCCATAGGTTTAAGTAAGGAAGAAACTGTTACTCTGTATCTCTTTTTTGTACCTAATAATAGGTGATAATCTCAGTTCACCTGTCTGCATAGAATTTTGTAGGTATTTTGCACAAAATTAATGTGCTGTGAAGTTGACATATCCTGCCTGTAAGGAGTGCTTTTATTTATCACATGCTGAAAGCTGATGCCAATAGTACAACAGCAGCTGATGCTAGTAATACAACAGAAGGACATGTCCAGCTGCATGTCTCTTTCCACAGGAAGTGACAGCTCTGCTATGGACACCTTCCTTTCCCGACTAGAGTTTGCTGCGTAGGCAGTCTTGCCCCATTTCCAGGTTTAAGCCTAATAACTCAGGAGGTAACACATTTTCTATCTTGTTTTCAGTGAGAAAATAATTTTTGAAATGAGAAACTGAGAACTGGAAGTGCCTACAATATTTACACATTCATTGGCATAGATTACACATTTTACAAGTGCTTTAAGGATCTATGCAAACACTGTCATTGATAAACTAGAACAGAATAAACATCATTGTGTTGAAATTTGCCATGCTGTCCCCAGTGGAGAAATGCTGTGACCACCAGTTAGAATACTGTCAGAAAACACCAAAAGAGGATTTATTTTGGAGAAACATTGGCCAGTGTATCTAAGGACTTTTCATGAAAAATTAAGCTACTCAGTGGAAATAACATGAGGTCAATATCACTCAGAGAAACACAGTGGTATCTGGGTAGCAAATGAAATCTTTGCATTCACCTCTGCTTTCAGCCACACTATGTTTTAGACTTCACATTCATCAGGACACAAACTAGGGAGGTGTCTCCTCCTCAGTTGGAAAGAATAGAAGACAATATTTTATTGAATTCTGGATGTAAATATTTTAATTCATAACCTAATTTACTACCCTTACTTATTGAACTCCTACATATTACCAACATCACATCAGAATAATATTTGAACTAACATAAATTAGCCTATGTCTTCCTGTTTTATTACTGAACTAAAAATAAACTTTGAGGACATGAGCAGTGGATGTTCTGAACTGAAATATGCATTACATTATGGTTATGGTTACTTCTGCCAGGATGCTGATCTAGTGAGAACTGTAGGCTACAAAACCTTCCAAATCCTTGGAAAGGGTTGGAAGAAAGTTCTCAACAAACTAGTTTCTTCCTTGCTTTACTAATTAATGTAAATCATTAAAATAAAATAAAAACAAACAAGTAAACAAAACATCTAACAGTTCAAAGTAACTGCTGCATATGTTTCCACAGCAAGGAGGAATACTCCCCAGACTCATTGTACTTTTAAGAAAGCAATCTCCCTTTCCCCTTCCCAAACTCGTGTGCCCGTGCAGCAAAAAAAAAGAACAGGAGTAATTTCTCCAGAGTGTGAATCAGCTGAAAGCTGTACCTGCAGATATTCTAAAATGTGTTCAGGTCTGTAGGGATACAAAAAGACATGCACACACTTCAGAATACATACACACATATATTCACAGTATTTCTGGGTAGAGTCTTAGAAGATGACTATATTTCCTAAAATTCTTTAGATCACCTCTACAAAAAACAAAGGAAAAAACCCAAAGTGGATGTGGTGAGTTGACCTTGGCTGGTCACTGGGTGCCCACCAAGCTGTTTTATCACTCGCTTTCTTCGACAGAACAGGGAGAAAAAAATACAAAAAGCTCGTGTGTCGAGATAAGGACAGGGAAATCACTCAGCAATTACTGTCACAGGTAAAACAGTCTTGACTTTAGGAAATTAATTTCATTTCTTGCCAACCAAACACAGTAGGATGATGAAGAATAAGAAAAAATCTAAAAACACCTTCGCCCCACCCCAACCTTCTTCCCAGGCTGAACTTTACTCCCAACTTTTCTACCTCTTCCCCTTGAGCAGCCCAGGGAGAAGAGGAATGAGGATTGAGGTCAGTTCATTACACATCTGTCACTCCTTCCTCCTCATACTGTTCCCCTGCTCCAGTGTGAGGTCTCATCCTCGGGAGACAGTCATTCACAAACCTCTCCAACATGGATCCCTCCCACAGGCTGCATTTCTTCGTGAACTGCTCCAGCATGGGCCCATTCCCCAGGCTGCAGTCCTTCAGGAACAAACTGCTCCAGCATGGGTCCCCCACAAGGTCACAGTTCCTGCCAGGAACTTGTTCTGGAATGGGCTTCTCTCCACATACCACAGTTCCTGCCAGGAACTTGCTCCACAGTGGACTCTCCACAGGGTCACAACTTGCTTTAGGGCACATCCACCTGCTCCAGCATGGGGTCCTCCACAGGCTGCAGGGTGGTTATCTGCTCCACTGTAGACCTCCATGGACCTCAGAGAAACAACCTGCATCATCATAGTCTCCTTCACAGGCTGCAGGAGAATCTCTGCTCCAGCACCTGGAGCACTTCCTTCTTGGTGTTTGCATAATTATTTCTCTCAAATATTCTCAATCCTTTCTCCCAGATGCTATTGTGCAGCACTTTTTACCCCTTCTTAAATATCTTAAATTCCAATGTTGCTGATAAGCTCAGCTTTGGCCATTGGCAGGACTGTCTAGGAGTTGTCTGGAACTGTTTCTGTCGGACATGGGGGCAGCTTCTGCTGTCTTCTCATAGAGGCTACCCTTGCAGCACCTTCACTACCAAAAATATGCCATGCAAACTCAAGAAAGTAGATAAGGCAAGAAGGAATTTTATTTAGCCATAAAATCTAGCCAACTCTGTCATGGTGAGATTAGCATAGTGTTTTCAGACCACATGAGAAATGTATGTTCCAAGCCTTATCTCAAGTGTCCTACTGCCGTAATATTAGGAGATTTCCAATCTGATTTGTTTACATCTGTTACAGCTGAGTTAAAGGTTCCTTCAGCACACTGGAGAGGTTAAAAGTAAGCCAAAACTTTAAAATATGTGGGAAGGTAATTTAGTACACTGACTGCTAGAATTATGCAAAGGAGAATCTATGAATCTACTAAATGAAGCGAATAAAGAAGTTGAAGATTTATGTGAACAATTCAATACTTTAAGACTGCAAAACATACCAAATCACTTTTATAAAAAAAGATCAGATTACCACATATAAAACACTGAAAGATTGAAGGATTCTGGGGGAGAAAAAATATCTTAACAAGTGATGCAATTTATATAACAACACCTAAACTCCAGTTATATTAATAAACTGCTATATTAGAGAAGAACAAATGTTGAAGTAAACTCTCCCACACAATTTTCTAGTCATAATCTTCCCAATTTATTCTACAAATTGAATAACAGTATGAAATGTATTGATTAATAGAGATTTTGTAATAATAAAAAAGGCACTTGTATCAACCTAAGTAATGAGGTTACCAGCTTCATCTAAATACAGCTATAATTAAAACATTAAAATGAATGTGATTTTTAAAAGATACATGGGAAAGATAGATATTTTAAAATTTTTTAAACTGAATTTATAGACTTTATAATCCCAGACCGGCTAGTGACTCTTGAATGTAAATGTGTGTTTTCAGTGTTTTACCAAGAAGCAATCAAAAAATTTAAGTTTCGTATGTCTTCCTTTAAAAATACCTCATTACTGTGCTAACTATCCTATGCAAAAATGTATCTCTGTGTAGAGGGATGCTTTTCTTTCTATTTTTAAACAAGTCTGTGGAAAGAACTGCAGTATTTTAAATGGTTTGGATTCCTAATTGCTGATATATAATGGCACTTAGGACATGATTTAGAGAAAACATGGTGTTGATTAAAAGCATATATTTCCCTATGAGAAGAAAAACAGAATATTTTGGGAAAAAAAAGTAATACTTCGAAAATTGCAACTGGCAAATTATGAGCCCATTCCAACTCTCATTAAACTAAATGGCCATGGATTGGGCCCAGAATGAAGCTAATCAAAATGAAAGCAAAGTTGATTACAAAGGACTATAATGATATTTTGGTATTAATTTGAGGGGACATTGTAGACAATTAGACAATAACACTCTGGGCGAAATTAAAAATGTTACTGATTTTGAATGTGTGATTTTGAGACTCAAAGCTGTAGAAACCTAATTTATATTCCTTGCAGACTAGACTGCACTGAAATACAGTCTCCTTTATTGTCTCTTGAATATTTGCTGCAGCAGAAAATGCCTTTTTCATAAAAATTGAATATAAGGATTTTCTGTTATTATTGTGGGTTTTGTTTTCTTTTGGCTAAACCACCTAAGAGGCTCAAGTTAGCAATACTTGACATTTCAAAGTCAAGATTTAATTACATTTAATAGAACTTTTTTTTTTCTCTTGGTCAAGTTCCAGGTTTTGTTGGAAGGGTGTGATGTACATACCTAGCATGAAGTTGATGTATCAGTTTCTCTGTCCCTGTGGTTGCTCTGTGCAGGCCTGTCCTCCTCTTAAAGCAGTTGAAGTCTTCAACTTAACAGTTGAAGTTGAGTTCAGTGAGAAAATGGAAATATTTTAATGATTCTTTCATGGAATTTTTTTTTTTTAATTTTGGTGAAGTCTGATCAGAGATAAAGCAAGTAACTTGTGAATAATGCATAGTAAGACTTAATATGATCTAACCACATAGTAAATGTGCCTACCACATGGCTGATGCTCTCTGTGGCAGCCAGAAACACACTTGAAAGTCAGCCTTACAGCTAGATTTCCTAGCTATGTCTCTTTTTGGTTGTTTCTTTTACAGTAGCAGAAAGAAGTGCTGTGAGAGACTTTAAAGGCAGCTGCATACTCTGAGTTCCTTCTTCCGCTGGTTTGACTGATGAACTAATAGCTGTACTGATTTACGCTCAGGTGCTATGTGGCAAAGCAGCCACATGTTGGGGAAAACTAACCTGTGATTAGTTGTAAACTTTATCAGGGTATAAATCCCAGATCTCATTGCCTGCAACTATATTAAGCAGAGTATTGAATGTATAGGTAGTATGTGCATAGCTAAGGAAACTGGGAGAACCTAAATTGTGTGTGATAAGGCAACAGAAACAAGGTTTGAGATTTGTTTTTACTTCTTCATGTAGAACATCGCATTCTCCTTTACCTCTTTTATTTAGCCCATCTAGTCAAGAATGAAGTTGCTCCTTGCTCCAGTATAAAGGTTAGCTAATAAAACTAAATGAAAACTTTAAAAGAGAAAATGTAAATCTGAAAAGTTTTATTCCATCATGAAAGTAAGAAGCAGCAGTCTGAACTTCCACCTGAGTAGAAGTCCCATCTCTTCAAAGGCATCTGCATCTTACAGGTTGTCCATTTTAGCCTTTTTCTTACATGTTGGAAGAGACTTAATGGTTTTGGAAGGCATTAGGACGGACTGTGCCGTAAACAATTGGTCTTCTGGACAAGATACAGAAAGTTCAAGCTTCATGATGAAAAGAAGTTGAAACTATGGTTATTTCTATCAGTCACAGATGGTTTTGAGTAAGGTTAATTAAAAGAGAATCATTTGAAACTGTAATGTACAGGAATATACTTTGTCACTAACAGCTAAACATGAAAGAGAAGGGTGACACGGTAAATGCTTCCTCAGAATACTCTGAGCTCTTGACAGTTGCTATTAAACTAATTGGGAGCGGGTAAGATACCTTACAAGGATAACTTTTTCCACCTTGATTCAGTGAAACAAGTTAAGCATGTATTTAAGGTAAAACAGAGATGTATTTCCAATTCCGTTCAATAAAACAGGAAAACTCTCACTCCTTTAAGTGTTTTCTCCATACTGAATATATATCTCAAGTCATAGCTGGGCACTGATCCAGGAAACAAACTTTTATCTAATAGAGAAAAACTCCCTTAAGTTAGAAAACATTGTTTGTTTGGTTGTTTTTTTTTTAAATCTGTGATATTTCTTTTTGGATACATCTACCAAGCACAATACAGAGTACCTGTACTCATACAGGATTTTAGATAAGGAATTTTGTTTGTTTGTTTTGAGACATTGTAGCTTACAACTTAAACAAGTGAACAACTAATTTAAAACAACTATAGAAAGTCTATGGAAGAACTATAATTCAATAATCTTCCAGTAGTTTACTGAGTTCAGTGAGAAAATGGAAATATTTTAATGATTCTTTCAAAAAGGAATTTCTTTAATTTTGATGAGAACATTTGATCCTATAAAGCTTTTCTTAATTAGTCCAATAAAACATATAATCTACTTTTTTTCATTATTTACTGAACTAACATGCTTATTACCATTTTTATTACAAGTGTTTATTGATTTTTTCATAAAAGCAGCTTACTGCAAATTCCTTGCATGTTAATTTATCACAGCAAATTCACCTAAAAATTAGTTGTCTATTTTATATTTTCAATTCCATGTAGCCACTTGTGCTTCCAATATTAATGAACATGTGAGCATAAACAGTTGTCATTTAAATGGTTCCTACAAATTAATCACTTGAGGTGACATGAACTGAGACCATGATCAGAGATAAAGCAAGTAAATTGTGAATAATACAAAGCAAGACTTAATGTAATCTAATCACATAGTAAATGTGCCTGCTACAGCTTTCTGATGTGTACTTTCCCTTAGAGTGTATTCTTACAGCACTGTTTTGAAGCAGTAAGCTATTATCTATTTTATATAGCATCCTACATGTGTAAAAACACCTTGCCTAGACCACAGTGCTAAATATGTTGCTATATGTGAATAACTCTTTATGGTTCTGAAATACATAAATCAAAACAGGTGTTCTTGGTGACCAGCGTGGTCTACTGAACAAATACTGATTGTCATTGAACTATCTCAAGGTCACCCTTCAAAATATTCTGAAAAAGTGAGAAAATGCAGGCAATAGAGTAACATTTACCTCCCTCTCCCTTGTGAAGGAGTGTTATCTTTGTGCAAACTTCAGTTCTGACTATAGACAGACTGCTTTTGCAAGCAGTATGGAAAAGACAGAGCATCCTCTTCATTTGAAAATGGTAATAAAGAGGAAAAATTTTTGAAAGGAGGGAGAATTTGGGTTAGATGTGAAAATAAAGTTTAAAATAACAATTGACCATTGAAAATCCTTAGTGTTATCATTTGAATTCTCTTTCTGAGTTAGAGTACTCTGTTTTCTTGAAATGACAATTTAAAAAATGTTTCACAGACTAACTAATCTAGTTAAGTCAGCTTTCCCTGTTTGACTATTTATAATTGTAATATCATGTGAGAGGAAAATAAAAGTGTAAATAAAGAGTGTAAATTCGTGGGCAAATCAAAATCCTCTTTGTAAACTCAAGTTTTAAAAGGTTGCAAATGGTCTTTGATTTGCATTGAAGACCAGATCAATAACTAAAAATAAAAAGTTTTCACATAAAATTCTGATACTTACAAAGGCCAGAGGATACAAAAATGTAATTTTTTTTTAGACATTTTAAAGATTTTTACTGTAGTGCTTTTTTTCTTTTCTTTTTTTTTTTTTTTTTTT
>WHYT01015292.1:85304-107357 GCA_009806455.1 Tetrax tetrax | reverse complement strand
ACAAAAAAAAAAAAAAAAAAAAAAAAAGCTGTTTGACATTAGCACAAAAATGTGTTTCTAGATAGAAAACAAACTTCACCTTTGGTTGAAGCTGATACATATTACTTTACACAATCTGCTATGAACACAGATCAATGCTTCAAGAAGCTGACACATCCGAAGGCCAGCTTGCTTGCTTTGGGGGTGGGAAGGGGGGGATGGGACATAACAGGAAGACTTTTTGTAAAATTTCAGTTTACAAAAAAGTAAGTTATAATTGATTTGGGACTCTAACTGTTGTTTTCCCTTTAAGTAAATTTAAGAAATTTCAGCTGGCAAAAGTCTTATCAGATAATATTTTAGACAACTTTAGATATTCCCACACACTTGAACAGCCAAGATTTCTTTAAGAATCTGTCGTTAATGGAGGTGAACAAACATAATGACTGGAGGTTGAAAGCTTTTGTTTATCTAAGCTTTCAATTTTCACCTCACTCAGGAAAAGCATACTTTGTGCAAATGCTTTAAATGTTTTGTCTAAATGCTTCTCTTGCTTCTTGCAGAAGAATATTCTTTTGACAGTTCTGTTTTCTTCCAAGTCATTGATCCAGTCACAGAAAACTGCTCTTGCCATTACTACTGTGTTTCACAGAGTGACAAGAGGTAGAGATTCAAGAAAACTGACACAGCAGGGGCTGATATCATAGTATCCATGAAAAGTATTTACTAGTTATTTCATGCAGCAAGAAGTTTATGTTGCAGCTTCCCTTCCAGCTGAGCCTGTCCTCTGAAGACATGTCTGAGAAGACAATGCAGAAGGATAATTAGATGCTTAAAGCAATTTTCCAAGAGCCATCTAAATTTACGGAATAAAACTGCCTAAGAAACTTCACTGTCTGATGCATATGTTCCGCATATTATAAAGCTATTTCAGACCTACCCCCTAAAAAAATTCATCTAAATGAAGTTTTTTTCAAAACACTAATGTTAGAGCATTTGAGCTGCAGTAGGGTTTTAACTCCATCATTCCCTGAGGCTACCGAAAATTACTGTGTGCTGTTGAGCTCTAACAAACACAGCAAAAGAGCAGCTGACAGGGTGTGCCAGACTTTCTCTATGAAGTTGTTCCAGCTAAACAGTTACTAGAGATTGTTTTAACTTGGACAAACGGGTAGGCTCCTCCCTGATACAAGGCCAACAAAACTTTGCATAGTTTATATTCTCTCAGCCTCCCCACCCTTCATATGTTGTTTTTTCCTTCTTGTTAGGATATGCATAATCAGACTACAAAACCCAAGTTACATAAAAATCTTTAAGTAAGTAGGTTGGAGGAAAAACACCGCCTGCTGTAAATGCAGAACAATTGTTTGTGGTGGCATATACACATGCCTACGTGAGACCGTGACCTTGTTTTTACTGCTACAGTTAGAAATGTTCATATATTACATCAGTGAGCGAGGATAGGACAGAATTAGTTCAAAATTCCCTCCTTACTATATTTTATAGGTGGCATACTACTTGGTTAGTGTCTGAGCTTCTACAGCAGCAGTTTGGATAAACAGGGGGATACATGCAAATCACAGCAGATGATCAGGCATCAGTTCTGATCTGTTCTTTTTCTATTTAACTTGCTTTAAAGAGATTACTCACAGATTAAAATCACAAACAAGAAATATTTAGAGATCAAGGCTGCATTATGCATCTTTTTCTTTGTCAAGGCAACAATAAAACCTACCTAATGATAGAAAAGCTTGATGTAATATTCTCATCAGCTTAGCAATTCCTTTGGTAAGTATGTCTTATCTGCTGCTCTTCAACAAAAATCATTTGATAGTACAGTCTTTAAAGGTCAGAAGTGTGATGAAAACTTACAGGATTTGACCCCTACAGCTTGGAGTACTATAAAAGGATAAGATTTTAATCTGATGTTTATGAGAGAGTCTGTAATACACCAACCACTGGCTAGGCAGAAAGAGAAATGGTTTTCTTTACAAGCTGCTACAACTACTAAAAGCGGAGCTACAGAGCAACTGACAGAAATGCTTTCTCAAGTGGAACTGCAAGGAACAATCCAGATGTTTTCTGCACAGTATGATTTAAGTTCAACAATTCACAACGCAGTGAGTCAGGGTACCGTAAATACTATGCACCATGAAAACTAAGAAAACTGTTAAAAATGAATCCTACCTCAAACCAAAACACATCAGTTTTAACTGTCATGGTACAATGAAAATGGTTTCCACCAAAGACAGCAATTAGAGGATACTCACGCAGGTTTTATCTGCATGGTTGCTATACCTAAACTTGAAGGAATAGTTACCATGAAATATTGTTTAGTATATCTTTACTTCTAGCTCTGCATTTTTATCACACAGAAGAGCACTGAGCCCTGCCAAAAGCCTCACTTGGACAAAGAACAAATAAACTGCTTCCAAAGACAGCATGACATTCAAACATTTTAACCTGGCATTAAACTTAATGCAAGCATCTGCCATGTTCTGGGCAAAACACTGCAGTGAAACACGCTGCACTCACTGAAGGAAGCTACTGCCAGCTCTTGAGGAATACAAATCTACCCAGCACAACTAATTCCAATGAATGGATAAAGCACTACAAAGCCGCCGTCCTCTTCTGAAGATGGGGGAAGGAAAGGAAACCTACAACCTAAGTACTTTGTGCAAGCCTTCACAGTGATTTTTGGATCCCTCCATGGAAAAGGCTACAAATTCCAACTAAGAATAAGCTTCCTTTATGATTAACGGGGCAACATACTGCTTCTGATGTACAACTTCCAACAAACGGCTTTGCAACCAAATTGTTCTACGCATATAAACTTACTGCATCAATACAGGCTTCATATTTACCAATATTAAACCTATCCCTTTTGATTACTGCCAAGTTACAACTGACTACATAAACAGATCTGATGCCTCACTTTTCCCATCAAGTTTTCTATGGTTTTGTTTCGCTCCTGTTTTTTACTTTCTTATTTTTCCAAGATAATTGCATTTGGGATTTTGGAAATCTTTCCAAGGAGTACATTCATGCATAAGGTGGAGGAAAAAGTACTTCCAAAAGTTCGATTCTTCAAAACTGAAGGCAACATTAGTAACACAAGTTCCCTGGATTGACATGTCATTTTCTACAACAGAAAGTGACACACAACAGTTAAGCTTTCTAAATATGCTACAATTCTATTCTGAAAAAGAAAAAAAAAAAGCTAAACAGCAGACATATAACTGCTTGCAATTTAGGAAATATTTCCTTCATGCAAATTAGACCAAATAGTATGTTGGGGGGATGCATGGGAGTGGACATATATTCCTTCTCCACTTCAAGATGAAAAGAAAAAAAAAAAACCAAACCCACTAAATCTTAATCTGGATGCTTTCAAATACGCAATTCTGAAGCTTTACTATAACAAAATTCCCTCCTACATAAAACTCTTATGAAAAAGTACTAGTTACATTAAGTTGAACAATGCAGAGTCAGAAGAGATCAGAGCATCAACATATATTAAGGGTATTATTCTGAATACAATCAGTACATGTAGCCTATCTGTCAAAGTAGTTCACCATCTCCCCTCTTCTATTTTAAATAAATACAAAAAGATCAATAATGAAGAACAGAAGGCTAATTTGGCTCTCACCCAAAAGCTACCAGTTTTTCACTTACATGATTTGATCACTGGTTAAGTTTTTCAAAGACCCTTATATGACTTCAGATTTTTAAGTTCCTTTATGAAATGTAATTTGGCATTTACTATAATTAAGAGTAAGTGATATTTGGACTTCTAAAATTGCTTTTGAGAACCATGGAGTCAAAATATCAGAAATACTTCAGACAGACAAAACATGTTCTGATAAAGGAAGGAAAAAAAGTTTTGGTTAAGAACTGCATTCAGTATCATAATCATTTATTTTAAGTAGATGAAGGCAATTATATTTTGACAGTTTAATATGAGCACTGCACTCAAAACAGCAACATCATGGCAAATTCACTGAGCTGTGATGCAACAGGGAAGCTGTTGTTAAGACAAGCATTACCCTTGGCTGTGCTGCCAGTCTTCCACGCCACAAGGCGAAACACCTTTGAGCACAGCCAGTTACAATCAATCAGCATTACTGGAAATAATAGTTTCCACAGCTTCGACAAGGCCTGAGGCTAACAGCTAAGAGTAGATGGAAACTTCATACATATGTATACATTTAATATATGTTTTCTTTAGACACACCCTACACTACATGAATGTAAGCACATTAAGCAACAGTTAAAAAAAAAAAAATACAGTGCTCTCCTTTACCCAACTTAACGGTCAAGTCAGAGGAATGAATATAGGTCACTGAGCACACAGCAAGAGGAGCTAGACATTAATTTGCTCTACAGGTAGCTAAATGATTAAACCTTCATCTTAAAGAAGCCATTATCAAGATGACACATGATGATTCTGAACTTTACCCTTGGCAAAAGTGAAAGGAAGATAAGCTTGTTTGCGTTTTTACCTGCTCTGGCTTATGAAAGAAAGGATTTGCACATTTGCCATGAAACACAGTACAAAACTTATGCCGTTATTGTTATTTAAAACAAAACAGGAAAAAAACCCCAGCTAACACCTGAACCCAGAGCAACATACATGCACGGTTAGAGGCTTATGGTAGGCATCGTGAGGTCTGAAACATCATTTGGACTTTATTATTTATTTCTCTAAGAACAGAAAGCATCAAGGTTGTAATGGGCATCAAGGTTGTAATGTGTTCACTCCACAGAAAGGCTAATTAGAATATAATGCCTCTGCATATGGAAACTTCCATTTACTTATTTTTAAAATAATTTGATAAAATTTACATAACTTAAAAGTTTTAACCAAAAGCTTTGGTGATCTTTTAGGTAGCTATTTCAAAAGGAGAAGTAAATGCAGAGCAAATGTCAGAGAATTCATCTAAACTCCTATGATCATTTATCAAGGTTAAATGAAATCCTAGTAAAGACAAGGGTGATGAAGAGACCTATTTGCTTCAACCCTATAGCTTTTAGAAAGGTTTTTAACTCTACTCAGACTGACTTCTGAAGCAATGTTAATAAGGGAAAAAGTGTATCCATCCATGAAAGGCAATAATCATTCTTGTGTATTTGACAATGTAAACGCAATTTCCAATTGAGAATATATGTTATGTAGAAATTGCCTTTATAGCAATCCTTACAGTCAGCCAGCGTGGGCTGTTTTGTTTTTTTTTTTTTTTGCATGGCATTTAATGAAAACTTTGAATTTGATATCATCATTGGAAATATCTTTGCTAAGCAACAAATACAAGCACCAGCCTAAAAACACACTCAGTAGTGAAGAAAATAGACTAATCTGCCATGTACATAATCCCAAGAAGGCATTCAGAAGTAGAACAGATAAGCACTGGAATGATCAAATAATTTTTTACTAAATTAATGGAGCAAAGTAAAGAAGAAAGTAGAATGAGGCTATTCCATCCTCCAAACATCGAAAGATTCAAGGCAAAAAATATATATACTGAAAAGGACACAGTTCTCGACCTTTTCTAACATTTCCCACAGCCTCATGACTCACTTTAAGGAATTCTCACACATGCCCTTAAGTTTCACTGAAGAGTATTTCAGCTTGTTTCTTGGAAAGCTTCGTCAGTGAAAGAAGTCTTTCCTCAGATGAGGACAGCTGATTTTTCAAGACTGAAACATGGCTAGAAGGACAACTAAGTATTTGAATGTCTTCTACAAGCTCCAATTATCAACTAGGTATCATACAGACGATGTGCTGTACACACTCAGAAAATGGTTTCCCAGATTTTTCTAATCTTAAAATACAAAGGAAAAAAATGGAAATGCAGAAAACAAGACAGAGCATATATGAAATGGCATATAAAGGCTGACATCCCTTATGTATACTTACTTTCTGGTGGTAAAGCAATTACTGTATGAAGATTGAATAAAAATTAAAGTATTTTTAGTATGATGACTTTTTACACATGTATATGCCAACACACTTAGATATCTAAACATATAAATAGTATCCAGCAGTAGAATAGAGGAAAAATATCAGTAACTTAATAAGAAAATAGTAATACTATTTATTTACTCTGAAGGTACTCTGAAAAAAAATTAATCTATGTAATAGTGTTTTTTTAAAAAAAAAATAAATCTATCTAGAAGTAAACCCAAATGATCTCTCAGAGCATCTTATTGTAAAGGCAAAATCTGTCACCTTTAATGCCATTCCTGACATATTTCCACAGCTTCTTCCCAAAGGTCTCCATGACATAACAAGTTTTCAAAGCTAGCTATAGCAATGACTTGCCATTCTTCGCATTAAAAAGAACTTTTTTTTTTTTTTAAACAACTGCAATGTTAGTCTTAAGTGGTTTCATATAAGTGAAAGTCAACTGAAGTGGATCGCCAGAGATTCTTGCTCACACATTTGCACCAGTTCAGCTGCATGAGCTCTGATTAAAAGCTTCAGTGAGCTGCTATGGTCAGCACAAATACAGACACAAATATCAGTGTAGGCACTAGGAAGGCAGCCAGAGGCATCAGTCCACAGAAGTCCCAGAATGAACATGAAGAAGTTGCCATTAAACTCAAAACTAACTACATGTGTGTGGAAGTCACAGAACATTACATCAATTTAACTCTACCCACACTAGCAAATTGCATCACTTTGATTTAGTCAACGTGAAACAAAATTTGCAGAAAATCTGTGTAGGGTAGATCTGTGAGTAACTGGAAACAAAAGCAGCCATTGACTCTGCACAATGAGGTTTTAGTAGCCAATTAAAGAAAATCTTCAATGTGTCTGTGCTTTGACATTAAAAAAGCCAATAAAGGAGGAATAATACATTTATTTTCTAGATTTTCTGCATTGCACAGTCCTGTCTATTGAATTCTGGAATAGTTTCTCCACTGGCCATCAGAAAATTATCAGGTATTTTCAGGTAAAACACAAAAGTGTTAGGCAGAGAACTGGTGACGGCAGCCACACTTTTTATACTGATGGTTAGTACTCAGAGAACTCACCTGAGACATAGGAATACTTAACATTCCTCCGAGGGACAGAATATGAGTTTTTACCTGTTAAGGTACCAGCTGTAACAAGTAGCCCTTGTGTGAATTATGAGTACCAGAAATATTTCCCCTGATCTCTGATTGAACATACCAATCTCTGCCCAGATGTTCAGTCTGCTGTGCCAGTTTGGATCCATGGGGCTAAGGAAAGCACCGTAACTGGTCTGCAGTTGTCTTCAAATGCCTGTCCAGGTCACAGCTTGCAGAAGACTGGATCACCACGTGGTATGCAAGTTGTTCTGCACTGACTAAATTTCTCACATCAATCATGTTTTATTTTGCATAAATAATTCACATTCAATGGAGAGTCTGTCATTTAAGTGGGTCAGACTCGAAGTGAATGTCCTATTTCTGACCACGAACACTGAAGTATCATTCTCACTTCTTGACAAAAAGAGAGGATTAAATAGAGGGGAAATGCATGCCTCCCCCAATATGCAGTAATACCTCAATACATCCTATGGGGAAGTGATTACAGCATTATCCTGGAAAGTTAGGGGGAAAATGAAATCTACTGTGATTTCTCATGTTCTGAGAGGAACCATGAGAATCTTGTGCACTATAAGCTCCTGAAAATTGGATATTTTCTTCAACAAGAAAATATAGAAAATAAATTGGGAGATTGTCACTTCAGTACAGTAGCAAAACTCAAAAGGAAAATGAGAACACATTAGGAGAAAACTGAATTCTTTTGATATGAAGCTCCTTCTCACTACTTCCCAATTTTCAGTTCAGCTACCATGCTGAAAACTCAATTGCACTTAACCTGCCCTTGAACTTCCCATGAAATTATGGTGAATTTCTTGCAATTATGTCAAGTGACCTTCAAAGGAGCAAGAGATATAGGTCATTCCTGGGTAATATTCTATTCCATGAGCAGCCAGTATGAGAGGAACAATAAATTCATATTTGGAAGAACAACTTCACAGCACCACTGACTCTAGCAGCAAAAAACAGAATACACACATACGTTGGAAGTATAACTGCATAGTGTGGTTAGGTATCTGCTCAAGTAAGTGTGCCGTAAGAGCACAAACGAGGATATTCACAGATCTACTTCAGCTAATAAGGCAAGCCTCTGTCTCTTGGTATGCTTAGAAACTGAAGAAAAAAAAAAAACTTAAAAAAAACCCAAACCAAAACAAACAAAAAACCCCCACACCAAAGCCCAAAACTTCTAGGGTAACTGAAAATAGCTTTCTAAGCTATTTACTGACTGTCTTTTGAAAAAGCCTGTGACGTAGCAAATAAGGTTAAATCTTAAAGACAGAAGAAAAACCCAATACACTCTCCCCCTGCATATACATCTTATTTTTGTACATTATTTCTTATGATTTCCTTGCGTTTCCTTTTGGCTTTTCTAGCACGCTTCTGATAGATTGTACTTTTGCAGAAAACCCATCCAAAAATAATCCTGAACTGACAATATGTTAATAACACTATTAAAGGCATAACCACAGGGAGAAAAAGTTCCACTCCCAATTTTAAACAACTTTAGCTTTACAGTCCAATCCCAAGCTTTTCAGCAGAAGGACTAGAAAGAGTGGTGCTAAGTCAAGAGTGTTATGACACACAGGAATTCAGGTTCAAAAGGAACCATCTGGTTCATTCAGTTCACTGAACCTGCAATAGATTTTTAGTCCTGAAAGGTCAATGCCACATCCGTATGTACAAACTGGAACACTTCCAATACACTATAAAAAATTAAAACCCTTTTTAAATATCGGAAGTTACTTAAAATACATAATTATAGGGTGTCAAAAGAAAATAACACAGAACTGTGCACAAGCAAGTAGAAGAGATTGCCAGTGTCCTATATTTCTAAAGTGATCTTTTAAGTATTTTATACTTAATTCAGAATTCTAAATAAGGCTAAGAACTATTTTTTTTAAATTGTGTTTCAATTATATAAGACAATGATTACAAAATTAAAACTTAGATCTGATCCAATAACTGTCAGTAGGTCTGCTAGTGTGGAGGAGGTGATAACTATCCACTTTCAGTTCTGAATTTCTTGTCTTGTCTTTGTGTTAAATATTCTAACACTAAAAAAAAAAAAAAAATCCTAGTTTTCATCATCTCTGTTCTGCCTACAGTCACTCCACCTCTGTGTTTCCCATCTGTCTACTCCTTTCTTGCTGTTCTTCAACTAACACCCCCAAAAGATCTCTCTTGGCTCTGCTTGCAGTCTAACTTGGCCAGCCCCACAACCACAGCAGGCTAGAATGTTGCAGGTAACCCAGCTGCTCGCTTTCCATGAGTTCAGCAAGCAGTCTTGCTAAAGCTTTACTTACTTATCTGAAACCTGCCTCGTTTCAGATAACAGGCTTTAGGTACACCTTTTTTGAGCATTAATGAGTATTTCCTTCTGACCAATTCAATATTTAGTATTGTCAAATTAAAAAATCCAGTACATCAAATACAAATTTTAAGGAAGAATCTCCCTTGCTATCCCCATCTTGCTCTGTGCACTATTTGATTCTTTTGCATCACTATCCCATCTCTTTAAGGCCTAAGGGTATTCTCCCTGCTCAGCATCTCTATGCTTACCAAAATGCAGACAGACACCAATTACGATATAATGTATTTTCAATTCAACACAGAAAGGAATACATTTAACTCTGACTATAACAATTCATGCAATTAGTCTGTTACAAACTGAGCAGTAAATAAAAGTAGCTATCACAATGGCTGATGCTTAACTTTCTGTATCCTGTCTGGAATGAAACTACAACTAGGCAAAATATTTTATATCCCCAAATATTTGCAAGTCCCTTAACAAGTCTATGTGTATTCTTTCAACTGACAAATTAAGTTCTATGCAGTAGATTATCAAATTCCTTTTAGCAAAGGCCAAACTGAACTAGTCCAAGGAAACAAAGAATACAAAGATATTCCAGTTGCTACATTTACCTAATACATATCAAACCTGGGAAAAATGGGACAAGAGTCAAAAGCTGATAAAGGCAGAAGTTGCAACATTCAGCATTAAAGTACCTGTCACTTCAAATGGACACTTAAAGTTTAGCCCCACTCAGGACCAAGCTACACAGTTTCTCACTCACTCCCCCCACCCTCCAGTGGGACAGGGAGGAGAACTGGTAAAGAAAAGAAGGCAAAACTCATGAGTTGAGATAAAAAAAAAAGAAGTTTAAGAGAAGAACAAAAAAAAAAAAAAAACAGAGATGGAAAACAAACAAACAAAAAACCCAATAACAGAAAATACTGAAGCACATAATTCACAGTAAAATACCTCACAGTAGCCAAGGTCAGTGAAGAAGGAGGGGGAGGAGTAATGCGGCTCCTGGCCAAGATTCCCCTGCAGCCTGTGGTGAGATGACCATGGTGGAGCAGGCTGTCCCCATGCAGCCCATGGAGGTCCACAGAGGAGCAGAAAGTCACCTGGGGCCCGTGGAGGAGCCCACGCTGGAGCAGGTGGAGGCCTGAAGGAGGCTGTGGCCCATGGAGGGCCCACTGAGGCAGCTGTTCTGGAGAAACTGCACTCCATGGAAGAGATGACCCACGCCGGAGCAGATTCACGAAGGACTGTGGCCCGTGGGAGGGACCCCACGAAGGAGCAGGGGAGAAACGTGAGGAGTTCTTCCCCCAACTATGAAGCAGCAGCATGAAACAACGCGTGATGAACTGACCGCGATTCCCATTCCCTCTTCCCCCCTGTACCGCTCGGGGGGTGAAGGTAGTAGAGATAAATGTTAAGCCCGGGAAGAGGGAGGGGTGGGGAGAGGTTATCTTGTTCCCCGTCTCATTCTCCTGCTAGTTTTAGAAATAAGTGAATAGTTTTCCCCAAGTCGAATCTGTTTTTGCCCGTGACGGTAACTTTAAGGATTTCTCCCTGTCCTTATCTCAAACCTCGAGCTGTTTTTTCCTTATATCATCTCTCCCTTTTCTCTTGGAGGGTGGGGGGAGTGAGAGAGAGACTGCGTAGTCTGGTCCCAGTCGGGGCTGAACTACGACACCTTACTAAAAAGGAAAACTTTTCTTCATTTGTAACACAACAACTCGCTGCAACTAAAACCATTATTTCTCCACAGCCATGAGGACTAACAAAACCCATGGTTTATCCTTGTCACAATTTCCCTTAACCACAGTAGCAGAAAAAAAAATGTTCCCTACTCCTTAGTTTTGTGCCACTGATTATTCCAGACTAAATACCTACAATTGCACTTGACCCTATTGAATTGCACCATTTTTCTGATCTGATTTTTTTGAGCTCTAATATCTCCCTCAAGCACAAACACAGCCAGGCAATCCTCTCCCTAGTCACTTTGTTGTCTACTGAAATTACCAATCATACAGTTCCATAATATAAACTATGAATGTATATAAACCAACTGGTCTCACATCCCTGCAAAACCCCACTAATAGTGAGCCACACAAGGGCTCTCCCAATACAATTATGCAGCTTTTCAGTGCCCACCATGCAGTAATTTTATTTAGATCCTCAATGCTTCTCCCTGTCATCAGTGAGAAACTCTGCTGAAGTCAGGACATCTGTTATTTCTTCCTTACTCCTAATACGTTACCCTGTTGAAGGCAGACATCAGATGCATCTAAGATCATTCAATCTCTTAAAATCAGTGTTGGCTGCTGCACATCAACATGGAGATGGGGAGGTGAAGGAGTGCTAGGTTCCCCAGCACGGCAATTAAAAACAAACAAACAAAACCAAAAAGCCATCTAGTGAATAGAGTTAGCCTACACAAAATCAAGCACAGATCACACCTCTAACCCTTCCTCATGAACACGGGTATGAAACACCTGGGTATTCCAAAACTGACTGCACAGCCCTAGAACAGGATTGTTCTTTAAACTAAGATAACTTAGAAAAAAAACAGGACTGACACTAGAAAAATTTTACCAACAAAGGAAGAACAGTTGAGCTTTGCTTCAAAAAGGCTAGCAATTCAGATATTTCTTTAAAAGATGGGAGACCTAGATTCAGTTTCCTCTGCAATCTGAGAGTATTGAAACCTGCAATCCTTACATCCAAGAAGAGTATCCCAACCACAAGTCTAGGGAACAGCCTCAGAAAGTAAATTTTTAAATCCCTGCTTGAAGCTCTGTATATTGGGACAATAACAAGCAGAACACTCAGCTGGAAATGAGAAGTCTTCTGTTTTGTCTCACTGTCCTCATATGTGTGCATACACTCTGTAGCTTATAGTTTAACATAAGCATTTGTACACATGCATACAAACAATATTCATTCAATAACATTCAATAAACATGTATTTTGTGTGCACGTGTGTAATTTTCTTATACCAGTGTCAGAGTCACTGGGTTTATGTCCTATGTTTTGAAAGTTTTAACATAGTTTTCAGTGGGAAAAAAAAAAACAAACAACAAAACAATAAAATAAAATCAAAAGAGTCCATGAAACATTATCTTCCATTTAGTCAAAACATAACTGCAGTCTTCTGAGATTCACAGACCACTTCTTCCTCTTCCGTGTGGGTGGCGATGAAGCAGCAATGCGTAGTACAGGAGCAATCAAAAGAGACTTCAGAGCCTTGGGATGGTAAGTAAGGGAACCTAGAGCACTGGTAATTTTTTCCTTTACCCCTCCAACTGCAGACAGTGACATAGGAAGAAACAGACAGACCTAGTCTATTAACACATGGTTCCATGCTGGTGTGACCACCACAATTGTGGGTTTTTCAATAATAGGATAGTCTACATGGCACCAGGCCTGCTAACATCAGATAGAATTCACCTTTCTCAAAGCAGTAAGAGGGTCTTTGCTCTTTAGCATAAGCTAGAGAGGCTCATTGACAGAGCTTTATACTAGACTTGAAGGATGAGGGGGATAATATCAGCCTTGCCCATGACAAGTTATGGGGCGACATGCCAAGGTTAGATGGGGTGCTAGCAAGGGCCCTCAGCCAATTGCTGTGAGATGTACTAAGTACACTGGAAAGTTGATTTTGTTCTCTCTCATTATCCTGCTTTGGTTTTATTATTAATAAATTGAAAGTTTTCCCCAAGTTGAGTCTGTTTTGGTCATAATGGTAACTTAAATGATCTCTCCCTACCTTATCACAAACCTCGAGCTTTTTGCTGTATTATCTCTCCCTCACTCCCTCAGTGGGTGGAGAGAATGAGTAAGAAACTGCATAGCTTGGTCCCAAGTGAGGCTAAACTACAACAGAGCTGTCTCCAAAAAACAGCCATGAGCAGGCGGAAAGCTTATGGGTAAGAATTAGAGACTAAGACAACAAAGGGAACCTTGTGGTTAGTGTTTACTACAGGCCGTCCAATCAAGGGCAGCCTATTGACAAACCCTTCTCACTCCAACTACAGAAGGCATGGTGCTCGCAGGCTCTTGTCCTGCCGGGGGACTTCAACCACCCCAACATCTGCTGGAAAAGTGGCACAGTGAGCTGTAGGTGGTCCAGGAGACTCCTTGAATGCACTGAGGATAACCTTTCAAGCCAGGTAATAGATAGCCCTACCAGAGGGAATGCTATACTGGAGCTGTTGGTCATCAATGCAAGTGACCTAATCAATGATGTAAAGACTGGAGGCAGCCTTGGCGGCAGTAATTATACACTGGTGGAGTTTGCAGTACTGAGGAAAATGAGTCAGGAAAGCAAACTTCCAGCTCTTCAAGGAGTTGGTCAATAGCACGCCCGGGATATCCCCTTCAGGAATAAGAGAGCAGAACAGACCTGCCAGATATTTAAGGATGCTTTCCATAAAGCACAAGAGCTCTTGATCCCCAGGTGTAAGAAATCAGGAAAGAAAAGCAAGAGACCAGCATGTTGAGACCTTCTGTTCAAACTAAAGGTCAAGAAGGAAATGCACAGGGCAGAGGAAGCAGGGACAGATATCCTGGGAAGAGTATAAGGATGCTGCCCAGTTGTGTAGGGATGGAGTCAGGAAGGCCAAAGTGTGGCTGGAGCTGGACTTATCAAGGGATGCAAAGAATTATAAGGGCAACTTCTACAGGTATGTCAGCCAGAAAAAGTAGGTCAATGAAAGCATACTCCCCTCCCTGCCACAATGAACATGACTGGCAAACTGGTAACAATGGATGAGGAGGACGCTGAGGTACTCAAAAACTTTTTTCCTCTCAGTCTTCACTGGTAACCTCAAACATCTTGATCGCAAGACAAGGACTGGAGGAGCAAAGTCCCTCCCACTGTGAGAGAAGATCAGGTTCATAACCACCTGAGGAACCTGAATATACAGAAATCCATGCGACCTGACAAGATGCATCCCAGAGTCCTGAAGGAACTGGCTGATGTAGTTGCCAAGACACTCTCCATGATCTCTGAAAAGTTATGGCAGTCAAATGAAGTCCCTGGTGACTGGAAAAAGGGAAACACTGCACCCATTTTTAGAAAGGGTAGAAAGGAGGACCCTGGGAACTACTGACCTGTCAGCATCATCTCTTTGCCTGGGAAGACCATGGAACAGATCCTCACAGAAGCTGTGCTAAGGCACATGGCAGACAGGGAGGTGATTCAAAACAGCCAGCATGGCTTCACCAAGGGTAAGTCCTGCCTGACCAACATAGTGGCCTTCTACGGTGGAGTGACTATATCCGTGAACAAGGGAAGAGCTACGATGTCATCTATCTGGACTTCTGTAAGGCTTCTTACAAGTTGTTCCCCTCAACATCATTGTCTCTCAAATGGAGAGATACGGATTTGATGGGTAGACTGTTTGGTCAGTTGGATGGTTGCATCCAGAAGGTAGTGGTCAAAGGTTCAATGTCAAAGTGGAGACCGGTGACAAGTGGTGTCCCTCAGGGGTTCGTATCGGGACCAGTACTATCTTCATCAATGACAGATAGTAGGATCGAGTGCACCTCCAGCAAGTTTGCCAACGACAGCAAGCTTAGTGGTGCTGCTGACATGCCTGAGGGTCAGGATGACATTCAGAGGGACTTGGACAAGTTCATGAACTGGGCCCATGTGAACCTCATGAGATCAAAAAAGCCATGTGCAAGGTCCTGCACATAGGTCAGGGCAAGCCCTGGTATCAGTACAGGCTAGGGGATGAAGGGATTGAAAGTAGCCCTGAGAAGAAGGACTTAGAGGTACTGGTAGATGAAAAGCTGGATGCAAGATGGCAATGTGCACCTGCAGCCCAGAAAGCCAACCACATCCTGGGCTGCATTCAAAGAAGTATGGCCAGCAGGAAAAGGGAAGTGATTCTGCCCCTCTACTCTGCTCTGGTGAGGCCACACCTGGAGTATTGCATCTGTTCTGGAGCCCTCAACATAAGAAGGGCATGGACCTGTTAGAGTGGGTCCAGAGGTGGACCACAAAAACGATCAGAGGGATGGAACACCTATGCTATGAAGAAAAGCTGAGAGTTGGGGCTGTTCAGCCTGGAGAAGAGAAGGCTCTGAGGAGACCTTATTGCAGCTTCTCCATACTAAAAGAGGGCCTATAAGAATGAGACAAACTTTTTACCAGGGCCCATTGAGATAGGACAAGAAGTAATGTTTTTAAACTAAAAAAGAGTAGATTCAGAATAGATAAAGGAAGAAAATTTTTATTATGAGAGTGGTGAGGCGCTGGAACAGGTTGCTCAGAGGCCGTAGACACCCTGTACCTGGAAGTTTTCAAGGCCAGGCTGGATGGGGCTCTGAGCATCTTGACTTAGTTGAAGATGTCCCTGCTCACTGCAGAGAGGTTGGTTTAAAGGTCTCTTCCAACCCAGACTATTCTATGATTCTTACTCTAACCACTAGTTTTACCTTCAGTAAGAGGCACAAACTCAAAAGGAGCAACTGATAAAAAACTTAAGTGACTAAATCACACTCAGATACCAAAGATATTAATGCACACTCAGTTGGCAGACATAGAAACTACACGGGATTTCTGCCTTTCTAGAGAGCTACTTGGAAGAAGGGACAAGTGATCTACAAGTGCACTGAATGCCTACTTCCATGCAAGTGAATTCCCCTCTAAGTTTGAAAATAGGTATAAACTACCAGCAATCAGGATCACAAACTGCTTTCCAACTGCCTGAGATGTACTCTCAATTAAGGTAAATTTCACTACAATAGCCAGAGTAAGTATAAAAGAAAGCCAGCCAAAAACCTATAATACAGCAGCTAACCCCAAGTTATCAATGAGTTTAATTCATACATGACTTTTACTTTTACTAGAAAGGGTAAATATACAAAGGAAAACATTGTACAGCTACTAACTATCCTGTTCCTAAAATCTCACCTCTCACAAGTGCTGCTTTGAACTGGAGAAGCCTGAATTAATTTCATCTGAACATATTAGTAACAAATAGATCGTTTCTCTCTGTTCCCCATGAGCTCTCACTAAATATGTCTTTATACATCCTTTTGTTCTTCAATCCAAATATTTCCACCTTCATCTCTTTTAAAGCCAGCTGGTTTACACATAGCACCACTGTTCTGTTCAATGAACTGAAAATATTCTGTCTGTGAGTTACATATCTAAGTACCCAATGAGCGGGCAATACACAGATGCAAACACGAAAAGAAGAAGAAAGTATATTTGCTTTAAACAAAAAGATGTCAGGCCATAAAAAGAAAATGTATCATAAAATTTATCCCTCCAATAAAGATCTTAACCTCAATAAGCAAAGACTGTTACCAAATATTCTATTTGTTTACACTCAACAGCTATGCTGTGAGAGAACACCTTATTTTTTTAAAAACAATGAAGCCACCTGTTCAATTTATTGTATGGTACAAATATTGATAGCCTTGAGTGTGTGGTTTCACAAGATTAAACATGTAAGTGTCATAATTCTCTGGTTACATTATTAAGATTCAACTCACCCAGCCCTTTATGGCTACAGATAACATTTAATCAGTTAATCAAAGATAAACCAAAACAGATAACTGGATGTCAAAATCATTAATCTTACCTGACAGGCAGATATATGTTAAATATTCACCCTGACCCCCAGTAGCTAGGAAAGGAATCTTTTTTTTTGTTCTTCTTTTCACTTGGACAGCTCCCAGCATTCGTTCATCATGTGGGGCAAAAATTTCTTTGCTGATTGCAGATTTGGCATTCATTGTAGATCACAAATATAGCAGACTGCTGCTCTCTAAAAAAAAAAATAATAAATTAAAAAAATATTAGAAACTCTGAAGTTATGTGAAAGACCAGCTAACTCACAGGGGCACTGGCAGCTCTGACCTCCAAAGAAAGTTTTTAATGATTCAAAGAATTTTGAAGATAATTTCATCCACTTACAGGCAGGATTTTCAAAGTATCTAAGAGTCTTCACTGAAGTGGTTCTCCATGCTTCTTAAATTCTCTTAACCTAGCTTAGCTTATTTTGGGCAGAAGCTGTCCACACTAGCACTTCAGCGTGACGCAAAATCTTCTCAGAGGGACACCATATAACTCCATTCTGCATAAAAGCTTCGTTAACTCCCTCTCTGGTAACTGGAGGGAAGCTCATCTGTTCTGTTCCACACAGACAGGGAAAGCACTGCAATTGCGGCCACAGGGAAGGAACATTCATCAGTGTCCACTCTGAGCTTGGCTGCGCCAGCAGACAAGACACGTTCACAGAAGATATAGAAAGCCTCAAACTCCATAAAACTGTTCCTTCAGGAGCACTGCCCTTGGTGACAGAACTTGATTAAGCAGCTCCTGTACCTCTTGCAGCTTTAGCACCTCACCCCTCAACTCCTCTGTAGTTACCAAGGGGCCAACTGCACAGAAACAGTATCAGAGGAACCATTGGGGTGCACACAGACAAAACCACACCGCCTCTTTTCTGCTAAGTAATTTTGACCCAGGTCAGGTCCTCAATGTGTTTCATAAGAAAACAGTACAGTCAACTTAGAGACATTTGGAAAGAAAAAAAAAAAAAATAAAAAAATGTAGATAACAGAGAGGGAGAAGGAGGGAAGCTGCCTATTCAGACATGTCCAGCAAAAGAAAGGTCAATATGACTACAGCTTACAGAGGAGCCCAATTAAAGGAGAGAACTCACACAGTGGATATTAACAGGCTCTTTATATAGACAGCACCACAGTTATAACTCCAATTAATATAGGTCCTACTGACAGAGCCTGATGAACGCCCCTTTCAATTGTTCAAATACAATGACACTCCAGTATACATACATCAAATTCCACCTCTCTGTGTTATCATAATATTATGATAAAAACTAAACCTTGATCATATATAAAAAAGTCAGGTTTGATTAAAAGTAAAATTGTAGAATATAGGAGTGATAAGAATCAATTGGAGTTACAGGAACTGTAATCACAAGGATTCAAGCATTGTTTAAAATCAGTTAACCACGGAGATTTTGACAAAGATTAACTGACTTGTAGCACTGTGTTTTAGGAAACTAAGGAAACCGTTATGGACACCAGTTTGCTGCTAGGAAACCCCCTACCCTTCCCATCTCGATCTAATTATTAAGGATTCCAATCAGTAGAGTTCAGTGAGATTAACCAATGATTGCTTTAATATAAGAATATTAATAAGACGGTGTGACTGAAGGACCAATCATTAGAAAGGTTAAATTTAACAATAGACATATTACGCAAATTAATATTAGGTAATGATGAGAATCATACTGCACAGAATCATTTAAGAGGTAACTAGTGGACACAGTGAGGATGAGTATTTACTTCATCCCTCGACCACCAGAAGACCACCACAGACCTTCACTGTGCCTGCGTTAAGGACATTTACATATGCTAACCATATGCTAATGATTCGCCAGAAAGTTAATGTTTATGCATAACATTTCCCAGAAATTTAGTGAATACGTAGAACAGGTGTGTATTTAACCTGTGCTGTTGGACCAAACAGGTGCGCACACTAGGTGAAGCGATCCCCCGTGCGCCCGCTGCAATAAAGGAGTACCTGCTTCTTAACTTCTCATTGCTGTTAAGAAGTTTTATTCCGGTTTTTGGTAACATTATTAAGGCTTTCAAAGCCACAGATCTTTTTTGTCATACTTAGCTTTCCTAATATGAATAAGACCATCTTCAGGTCTCAACTACGCAAGCCAGAAATTCTGCCTGTGAGATCATCTGATATTTGCCACAATTTAATGATTAGAAAATAGAGATAAATTCCAGTCAAATTAAATTATGAAGCCAAAAGAATCATGGATCCATTATTTTTAGTGTGCATACTATCAGCAAAGTAACTGTCTTAACACTTTCATACTTTCAGTCTCAACATTTTGTTGACACTTAGGATATTCCCTTATCTTAAAAAAAAAAAAAAAAAAAAAAAAAAAAAAAAAAGGCGGGGGTGGGGAGAGCAAAGTGCACAGCAGTAATATGTTAGAGTCAGACAAAAGCAGTAGAGTGCCTAAATATTGATGCTTGACATTTTTCTTCATCTGAGGTAGGCAGCCTAAGGCTTTGAGCATTTCCTACGACCTTTCATCCCAAAGGACGGTGATTTGAGTTCTGTGCAGGTTGCATGGACCTATAGATCTAGAGAGATCAAATGCATCGAGAGCTCTGAATGGAATACGTATTTATAAAGAAGTGATAAAAATGGATGAAGAACAGAAAGTACCTTTGAGTTTATATCATCTAGTGCCTTGGTCTGGCAGACCATAACCCAATCCTTTTTAAAAATGAACAAAATTCACCTAGAAGTTCTGTTTACCTCCCTCCATCACCCCAAGACCTCCCCAAACATCTACTTAGAATGACAGATTATCTGGGACATCACAGAAATCCAACAAGTGGGTAAATGAGAACCAGTCCCACTTTCACGTAGAAGACTGAGCAGTTGTTTTCATTCCTGCACTCTGCCCTCTAGTAAAGGTGTATTATACATACAGCAGAAGATGCAATATTACTTGGTTCTTTTGAGATTCTGTGCCCCCAAATTCTCCCCAACAGGTACAGAAAATGAAGTAGGATGCAGTACAAGAAAGCACCAAAGAGGCATATAGATGGATGAGTTACTCTATATTCTAGGTCAAACAATTTTTTCTTGCTCAGATAAGAACACAGCAATTCCAGATCTAGCAGCTAACATCCTGGTAAACAGTATGATGGGTCCCAGGCAAACTTCGCTCACAAGAGGATGTTAATTCCTAAGTAAACTTACAGTACTGCAAGCTGGAAAAATTTAACTCAAATATAAGATATATAATATTTCTGTACTGGAATTCTGTGTGTGAACAGCTGCAGACTGTTAGGAGCAGACTGCTTTAATCAGGTATGCAAGAAAAGAACATACATTCAAGAACTGCAGAAAATTAAAATGAATTGCTGCATATGTTTTCTTAGCATTTTGGATCAAGACTATACTCATAAGAAGTTAATAAAATAATAACGCAAGAATCAGTGGACAGTGTGGACATTCATTCTCTCAGCATTTTCTTAACAGCCAAAAGCAGCAGTCTTATCCAAACATGCTTTTCCCCAGATCCTGTGTGGACAGCTCGGAGTCCTTCTGGGAGATGTCCCAGGGAGGACAAGGTACCTCAGCAGAAAGTGGTACAGCCCTGCCAGGGCCTCTCCAAGTGAAGGGCAACAGCTGGGGAACCCACTCAGAGTTCTCATTAGAAAAGTTCCAAAATCTGAAAGTCATTGTTGTTTGAGAATGTATGAATTTGAAAATAAGAACAGACAATGCCATATTAAGCAGCACCATCAAAACAACAAAACCGTTGCCTTTCAGTAAAACAAGAACTGCTTGGGAAGACTGTGCCAGAGTCATCTTTTTGAAATGGGAACGTTTTGAATCTCAAAGAGATTCACAGAGAAACTTAGGAACTGCCAGACGTTATAATAAAGCCCCAGAGAGACCACATTTGCATTTGTGGAAAGTTGTATTTATTACTTCAGGACACTGGGCCATTCATAGCAGTAAATACTACTACTAGTGCACAGTAACATTGACAATCACAGTCCTGAGAAGTCAGCTTAATTATTATGACCTCTTAGATATTTTTAGATGTTAAGATCAGTTATTACATCCACCCTTATACTTTTATTTGCAGGCTGAACTATCACAGTTTCTTCTGTCATTCCTCAGATTTCCTGTTACAGGTACCTCACCTCTCTAGACTCTTTCCCATTGGCACCCATCTTTCTTGAAATGGAATCCTTAAATCTGGCCTTACAGCTCTATTTATTGCACCAGAGTCAACTGGAAGAACTACTTGGTTGGTTACTGGAACAGGCTCCCCAGGGAAGTGTCACAGCACTAAGTCTGTCAGAGTTCAAGGAGCATCTGGGCAATGCTCTTAGTCATATGGTTCAGTTTTAGGCAGTCCTGTGAGGAGCAGGGAGTTGGACTTAATGATCCTTATAAGTCCCTTTCAAAGCAAGATGTTCTATGGTCCTTCACAGCCCTTACAGCAAATGCTTCTGCTTATACAGCTGCTACCATACATGGATCTTTTCCAGCTGGTCAGCAAAAGAAAAAAGCTTCAGTTCAGCATTTACCATGTTCTTCAATCTTTTTTTTTTTCTAAAAAAAGAAACATTTGACATCTGAGTAACTAATTATTCCCACTTAACATGGGATTTTTTACCTACTACTTCCAGGCTATTTCTCCAATACTGTAAGATCATTTTAAATTTCCATCCTGAGTTTCAACACTCACAGGTCTCTGGATCGACACCCACCATAAGTCAGGATGTACATTCTCTGTGCCATCACTTTAGTCAATGGAAATTGTTTGAGACGTAACACAGCCTCCCTTTCCTCCACCAATTAGAACTAGAAAGATACCAACTCCTCTGAATACACTCCTACAGCCATGTTTGTGTTCCTACATATTACGCTACTTTCATGTAAACTTAATTTCCATAGTTCATTCATGACTAGCACCACATGAGGCAGTATAAAAGGCACCAGTGAAGTTGAGATACATGTACCAGTTCCAGCTTACTCACATGGCCTAATACTTCATCATAGAAACAAATCAATTGGTCTGGTTTTTTGGGGTTTTTTTTGGGTTGGTTTTTTTTTGGTTTTTTTTTTTTTTTTTTTTTTTTTTTTTTTTTTTTTTTTT
>WHYT01015292.1:75001-85284 GCA_009806455.1 Tetrax tetrax | reverse complement strand
AAAAAAAAAAAAAAAAAAAAAAAAAAAAAAAAAGGAAGTAAACTCTTTATCATTATGTTCCTTTACATTACCTTAATGCTGGGGAAGAATACAAAAGCGGAGTAACACAATGGGGTAAGTCATAATATCAAGGAAATAAAGCATTCTATTTCATTCATCCAAGGTGAATCAACTTTCTCTAGCAAGTATAAATATTTTTTCCCAATCACTCCAGATGTGGAGACAATGATGTGATGTGGCCTGTTACAATGAACCTATAGACTCCTCTCCACAGCTTCGATCTTTTTCTTTCTTTACTCACCAGGACATGGTCACCTCTACTCATCCTAGCACTACACTTTATTCAAAATCATTAAACTGCTTTGCCTTTCAAGTAGTTAGGTCCAGTCAGTAAATTGCTTATCACACCTTGCATCCAGGTTAACTTTAAAAGTATATCTTATATGAGACTAAGTGATCTCTCTGCTATAGGCTGTTCCTTTCACATATTCTGCAGACATAGAAGAATCATACAAACAAAAAAATTAATAAAGGTATCATTACCTTTATCTCCAGACTCTTTACTCCTGAAAACCACCCACCTACAAAATCAGCTACATTAAAAGAAAAAAGTTAATTTAATGATACAAGTGATCAAAACCAAATTTCACTTTAGCTTTATCTTTTACTTTACTTCTATTTCACATGTAAATAAACGGTGCTTCAGAACCTGATACTTGTCCATTCATTAGACTAAACCACTATGACAATTTGCTTCAAATACGTTCACTTCATAATGACCTACGAGATTTAGCAAACAAGCTGGAGAACTTACACAGGTGACTTAAAAATCACAATACACACTTACAACTTATACGACCTAAGTATATGCTTGCATGTTTAAGGTAATTTATTATATATATAACAAGTCCTTATATAAATTATTCTGTAATTAAGACAAACAACATACTCAAAAACTTTGAGAAAATGACATGAAGGCTCATTTCTGTGCTTGGTTCATCCACATTAAAATCAGCACTTTGGCAACATTAAGTGGATAACAAATAAAAAGCCCACCTTAATAGATTTGTAATCTAGAGAATAGCCAGCAATTATCCTCTGTACAGTTACAGTGAAGAAGAGATATATGTGAAACAAATGTATGTCAAAACAGTATGGGTACAGCGAAGAAGCTTACAGAAGAGAGCAATCCCATCTTCCCGTGACAAAGGGAAGAAGGAAGACCAAGAACATCCATTGAAAGCAAGTGTAATAACCCCAAGTGCAAGAGGCCCTTGATTTAGGAAAAAAAAAAAAAAAAAAAAAAAAAAAAAAGGGGGGGGGGAAGTGGGGAGGAAATATAGAGCAGCTATTCCATCTTTCACACCACTTACTCTGTTGCCTTCACACTGTTTTTCAGCCATGATCCTCTGCACACCCTACCATCACTTCACTGGTGACTCAGGTTCTTCAGATAGTAATGTCTGCCTGTTGTACCAGGAACATGCTGTTGGCAGAGAGACTCAGCCCCAGCAATGAAAAAAGGACAGTACAAATACCAGTTAAGAAAGCTGGATCTTTAAAACTTATCCAGTGGAGATGGGGAAGATCAGATTTGCTTGCTACAGCCCTGCAGATAAGGATATGCATGGGGTAAGCACAATATGCTTTGGCCTGTGCTTCTTAATCTTATTTGAAAACAAGAAGACTTTCTATAGAACACTCTGGGAACTCTGCTTCTGTCAGACACAGATACAGTATCTTACAGTTCCTGGAACTGGTATTTATCCTCAGAGTTTATTCTGTGAGCAAGAGGTGAAACAGCCAATGCTGGTGACAGTTCAGGGAGTGTGTCTGTGTACAGTTACTGATACTACTTTGCTCCATAAACAGTAATTTGCCATTCCCAGGCAAGAGTGGCTGCAAAGTGGAGAAATTCACTAAGGGCTATCCCCACTGAATGACTTCGTGGTGAAAAAGCAAACCCATTGTTTCAAGGCTACTGAATTTAAATGGATTCTACCCAAAAATGTTTCTTCTGGCTAAGGAAAAGGAGATGTATCCTCACTTACTTGCATTCCATCCAAGTGCAAGAATATTAAAGTAATTTTTTTTCTTCTTCTACCTGATCCCCAGGTTGAGACAAGGTGAAGAGTCTCGCTCTTCACATATGACTGCCCTCTCCCATCCCAGTGCAGTCATACAGATGCTCAGAGATAGGAAAAGGCTCCTCCCTACAGACTTGAGCAAAACACACCAGTTGCAAAAGATCCCAGCCCAGCCAGAAGGAGAGACACTTAACGCCCCTTTGGTAACGGATATGAAATTGGGTTGTGGAAGAAGGCGGCACCATCCCTGACTAGGTTTGATATCAAGGGCAGGGTTGTAGTGAAGGGGGGGTGAAGCTGTTCTTTCTCCAACACCAAATTAAACTTAAAATGCTAAACCTTGGTTTTCAGAGCCTAGGAATTATTTTATTTTTTAAACCTGCAGTGCCTAAATAAAACCAAGCCATTGCTTCAAGAGATTAATTGCTTGTTTCTTTTACTGTGGAAACCTGGCTGCTAGTGGAGATCAAGTCTCCACTCAGAAGCACCGAAGATGCTTCACAAAGATCATAACCTGGAGTATGGTTAGGGTGCAGTGGAACTCAGGTTTAGGCTTTACCAATTTGGACTACAGCTGTGCCAGGGGCTGACTAAACAAAGGGATGACTCTGAAAGACACAGGAAACAGTTCAGCAATAGACCTTTGTGCCCTATCGGTCCTGCCAAGTAAAAAAAAATAATTTGCTCATGCTTTAAGAGTCTTATGATAAGCTTCCTTCCTCCATGACATATTAACGTAAATGAAATAAAATTTGAAAATTAAAACTCCCATAGAAAAACCATTTCCCTAAAGTGGAAATAAGACCACAGGTGGGTCTACGACTAATAGCTGGAGTACAGGATCACACTGCTTAATGAGATTTCCAGAGAATCTGCATGTGGGAATACAGATCAAGAGACAGGGACACTGACCACCGTGGTAACAAAAGATCTCAGAAAACACGTGAGATCCAGTAGCTGAGGTATAAAATAAGACTTTTTTTTTAAGGGACTGAGACTGGATCAGTTTCCATATAAATCAAGTTTAGAGATTTAATAAAGTATCTAAAAGGAAAGCTCAAGTGCAAGGTGATTATGTTAACCCAACTGTGCATGTTTCTGCCAACAAAATAATTGCTGTTCTCACCTCATGAACTATAGTACCAAATATGGAGAATACAGTTATACAATAGCCTTGCTAGCCAGTAATTGAAAACCTACTACATCTCCTACACAAGTTAGAAAGAATGGTCTGAAGGAGTCTCCTCAATTTCTTCTTGTAAATAAATAATAACTCAACTAGATAAATAAACTAATACTTCACACAACAAAACTCAGAAAAAGCAAGTGCAGAAGAGAACAGCTTCAATTTCAACAACTATTTTCTATCTACTAGTGCCATAATACTGCTTTTCAAGTAGTTTGTTTTTAAAATTTGATTTTCTCTGAAACATTTCTGTACTACTTTTTGCCAGTTTTTCCCTCAATTATTGTATTTACCCACATATAAATTCACATCAAAACTGAACTGGAACAACATGCTGTTCCTCACCACTCTTACCATATCTTCATTCCCTCTCACTACATTCAGATTCTTACTTTTATATATAGTATAGAAAATTTTGTTCAAGCCCCGTCAGTGCTTTTAACAGGGAAGAATAGGAAACTGCTCTCCTAGAAGAGAGTTCCTAGTATTGTAAAGGCTCAAAAGTAGAAGACCATGGGAAAGCGTAAAAAGAAGGTAAGTTTTACTGACTTCACAAAAAAAAGCAGAGTGAAAACCCGTAAGTGTTCTGATGATCTCATTGCGCTGAGACCAGCACAGTTTCCAAACCCATGACTCATTATGATCCCAGCAGAAAAAAAAAAATGCCAGAGAGACAGATGTTTTGTTTATGATGAATTATTTCCTTCAGTATGTCTAGCTCGTAAAAATATCAGGCCTCACTTTGTACGCAGAGATCAAGCATGACAGTCATGCTCCTGCCTTACTCTTTTCTAGATACTGTTGTTAAAACTGAAATGGCAGTGGATGCTGCCGACACTTGAACAACTTATTTAGCAAAAAAGGAAACTGTCTTGTCAATAAAGATCTAATTTCCCAGTTATGATCTGTAAAAATGTATAGCTTCTAAATATTCATGTTTTGGCTTCAAAGTTCACTTCCACAGGTCTTATGCAGCAAAAGCTATTATTATTTGTTTCTTGTGAGTAAAAATTAAACCAAGGCCCAAGTATAATTTATTAACAGATAATGAAACTGAAAGAAATAACTTTCAGCATTGTTCAGTTTGACATCAAACCTCAAAACAGTAGAATTATCTAACAAAAACTTTCTAAAAGTCTTTCTCACTACACACCTGAATAACATCAGTGGAGTTACACTAACTTAAGAGGAGTAACCACTACATGATGTTTGTCCCTTCCTCCTATAAATAAAACATAGATTTTTGTCTACCATAAAATGCACAGAATCTCAGTATTAACCAGTTCAAAAGAGATAAAATTACTTATGATGCACACTTGTGTTCCCCTCCCCCATCCCGTCATCACCATATCCTCCTTTGCACGTGGCTCATTATTTTCTAACATAATACTTCCTCCTTCCTATCCAATTTCTTTTGTAACACTACTCTAAGGTATGTCTCATTTACACCCCAGTGAAGAAAACCTGGCACTTCAAAACACTAATAGAAGCTAAGTACCCATACCTTAGTGAAATTCATAGGACAGGAAACTAGCTCCAAACACTGTCAGAAACTCCTCACTTCAAATTATTTTATTTATGCTCAAATATATTACATTTCACTAGTATTTAAGAGGATCTCTGGTCTTTACTGAATGCCCTAGATACTGCTCAATATTACAGAATAAAGATCTTTCTCACAGTTTTCATATTAAATGCAAGAAGAGACATGTATCCATGCAGCTGAAGTGTTAACAATCTGGAAAACCCCTGCGGCAATTAACCAACAAAATGTATGCCTTTACTCATCTGAGCTACAGATGTAGCCCAAACTAAGACTACGCTGAGAATCAAATGTAACTTGAGCTGGTGATCTGAGTTTAGTACCACTGCATGATGCATGTAACTATTTCCTTAGTAAACTGTATGCTTATTTTGATATGAAAAAGACAAAGCCAGACCACCACTATAATCTCCACCTCACTACAATTCTTGATTTGCTACTTTTCCAGCAAAGCAAACAACATGCATCTGTGAAATTCAGGTCTATTAACAGCATGTCAGCTGTCTGACAAAGCTACAAAAATACAGAACATAACAGCTAAACGTCAGTTATATCATACCAAGTTCAATAGACCAGCACATCCATCAGCTAGTCACTGCCTGATAGCCAGAGAACTGCTAGGTTTAGAGAAGCGATTTTGGCATGTTCCCACCACATTCTTCCCAATAAACTTGACAATAATCTAGCCTTGGAACTATGAAAAACAATATTAAAGTTATACCACTTTTTGTCTACTTTCTACTTAAATAAATTAAATCAGCAAGCAAATTTATCCCAAACAGAATAGGCAGTTGTGATACATCAGAGAAAATACTCTCACAAAACAATTTCCTTGACATAGTACCTATAATAAGATAAATATATACCACAACTACCTTAATTTATCTATGTATAGCCAATAGCAAAAAAAACCCCAAGTAATCTTATGTCATACAAAGTAAAATTACTGTGGAAAAACTCTCAGTCTTCTTGTTGTTGCCGTAAACCATATGATCTTTGGCACATCAGTTAGATGAACAAAGTTCTTCACATGCTAATTCTTATTTAGGATAAAGTGGAAAGAAAAGACAAGGATGGAGAAGGGAATATTGGAAGTAATCCTCTTTTCTCAGCCAAGGTTTAAACATAGACTACAATTCTGCAAGAAGACATCTGCAAACAAGCGATGACAAGCTGTTATTTCCATAACATTCAATCTAATCAAAAAAGAAAATTGTATGTTGAAAGTATCAGCAAGCATACATGAGCAGAAATATTAAAAATTGTACAGCACCTCTTATTGTTAGAGAAAAGAAACTTACACTAAGTATTTTAAAGACATAGCTAGTCAAATTTTTAAACAGCTATGCCTTACATTGTCAAAAAAGATTGCCAGTACATTCATGATCCTTCTGTCCTAGAAAAGATCCTCAGTCCAACCTTCTGCACATCTGAAAGACACCAGTGCTTCTGCAGTCTTTTACTTTTTTCATGTAAAACCCCTCATATTTAAATATGCGTTTTAAACAGTTCTACTAGTTATTTTAATTTTACAGCTAAAATTTCGTATAACTTTTGTCAGGACCCTGATGGGCTGAACTGGCCCTGCCCAGCCCCTTGGGGCTCCCCCAACTCTGCCCAGGATCCCATGTCATCTCCTGGGGCTTCCCCTACCCTGCCCAGAACCCAGGATCACATCTCAGCCCCCAGGGCTTCTCTTACCCTGCCCAGAGCCCAGGACCCTATTTCAGCCCCTGGGGCTGTCAGCCCCGACTCCTGTGACACTGCAGAAGGGGTGGTCTCAGCTCCTCACAACCATGGGCCCTGCCAAGCTGGACCCACTCGCAGGCCCACATCCCAGACCGGCCTTGGCCCATCCCTATGGCCGTGTCTGATCATGGTTCCCCTCAAGGGGCCTGATCCTGCCCCCTATCTACTGGTGGGCTGATGTCCTGGCCTGGCCTTGACTTTTCCTCATCCCCAGGGAGTTGCCCAAGGCCTCAGGCTGGAGCTGCCCTCTGGCCCCAGCTCCCCAGAGGAGCCCCCACTCCTCCTGGTGCCACAGGGAGCCACCAGCCCACGGGCACCTGGCCAGGTTCAACCAAGACGAGAAATAAAAGAGCAACACAAAGCCATCAGCAACTATTTGCACAACATCAACAACAGCTTGAGTAAACGTACTAAGCAGCAAGCAGGATCCAAAGCTCATACTGTCTCAAGCCTTTTGCTGTCACACAGTGATTCCAGGACTCACTGTGACAAGGAAAGGGAAGAAACAAAGGAATTGAGTAAACAAAATTGATTTTTACTTGCTTTTGGAAGGTTTTAAGTAATAGACTGCACAGCAGGAGAGACTACTGTGGAAACCACCAGTGAAGGACAGACAAGCTGTGAGAACAGGAAAATATGAGGAAGGAAATAGTTAGAAACACCTAACCCTTGCTTGCTTACAACAATGTCTCTGATCCTGCAGCAGTAGCCAGCCTGAGCTATTTTTCTTTTTCAAAAAAAGAGGTAATTATGCAAGAGATTGCCCAGAACAGCAGCTCAGCAGCGGGAAGGAAGACAGTATGTATCTGAAAGCTCTACCACTGAATCAAAAACTTTATGCTTATTCATGGTTAGCAAGGGCAAACAAGGACTTCAGAACTGCAGATGGAGATCTTCAGAGGGAGGGCTGCGGAACTTCTGCAGAACAACAGCAGCAACCTGCTTTGACTTTGACCTAGAAAGGCAACACCATCTCCCTTAGTCACCCTGCCTTCCTCCTGTAGGCAAGCCTCAATGCACAGAGCTGAAGTGACTAATGACATTCTTCGAAACACTCACCAGTATCACAAGAACATACTTAGTCCTTCTGCCAAACTCTGAGTGAGATTTAGTGGGAAAGAGAAGTGATACAAGCAATTCCAGTCTAATAAGAGCACATTAAAAAATTGGTTTGGTGACACTGGCAAGAAATCAAAATTAGACAGGAGGCAAAGGACCTGCCAAGCCTTGCCAGTTCTTCCAATTTTAAGGCAAGATGACAAGATGGATAACTGCTTTAACATCAGTATGATAATTACAGAGCCAAACACTTCATACTAGTGTCAATAAAAACTCCTTATTCAAACACAACAGTTCATGCATAATAGAAGTAACTGCTCAGACTGCAACTAATCCTTTATCAACATCCTGGAGGCATAATCCATTTTACTGAGAAGATAAATGGAGGAGGTCAGAAAGGAGAATTATGCACAAAATGGTCTCCACAGTTCAATATGGTTCCCTTTCAAGATGGTTCAGCAACGATCAGTCTTCTGAGTGTCAGGGAGACTCTAGCCCAAAAATTTGAAGAAGTTAAAAAAAATAAATCCTTGAACCTATAAGAATGGCATGTCTGAACAGAAAGAAAAATTTCAAAGAGCTAGAATTGTTATTTTGTAAGCCGAACAGTGAAATTAACATTTTAAATCAGATTTGAGCAATATGGGCAGTTCTTCAGAAAGAATTAAAACTGTTTCACAGATTACTAGTAAGTGTAACTATCAATAAGACATTGGCTGCAAACCTTAATAGTTTCATTAATTCTACCTCTCAAAATGCTGGCTATATATAAAATAAGAGACTGCAACTTCTCCCTAAACAGTTATGAGAAATTTTGAGGTCATATTTCCTGATAATCCTTGGTGAATTTCAAAGGTTTCATTATTTCCCACAGGTTTTCTCTGCATTTGGTTAGTGGATGTATGAAATGAAGCGTAACTGCCCATTGTAGACAAGCACAGTTATATCCACTTCTTGATAAAACAAACCAATTCTTCTCAGCTTTCTCTGTTGCATAAAAAGGCAACATTTTGTGATTTGAAAAACAGCAACAAAACATAAATAAACTAGCACTATCGCCACGCAAACTACCAGTTAAGAATTACCAGCAGTAGGAAAACACCAAACGCAACCTACTTCCGGGCACAAGACTACAGAGGAGGGAAGTTTTCTTTCCGAAAGAAGTTCAATTCAGTCTGGAAAGCATTTCAGAAGATCCAGTCTGTCCTGGGGAAAGCACCAGCACACATTTACAACTGGGACTTCTCAAAGCTGTTTTTAATGCCATCCCAAGGTAAACTCCTTCCAGAAGTATTTTTTCGCCCCAGAAAACGAAACCAGGAAATGTCATTCCTAAATCTGTCTAAATCAAAAAGAACCCATCACTTCATGCGTATTAGACTAAAAAAAAAAAAAATAAGCTATTCCTTGGCTTGTTTTAATATCCTTTTATCCTACTTACTACTAATGTCATTTATAAAACTCAAGCCTCAGTTCCGTCTATATAATACTTCAAACTCAAACACTATCAAGTAAGTTATCCGCCTTTGTGAAGTACACAGGTATCTTAAAGTAGTAACAAAACTAGGGATCTGGCATTTTAAAACCAGAAACTATTATCCATGTGTTAATGCAAAATTAGTCTGAATAGCATTGGAAGAAATACAAATCTCTGTTTTCTAAATACAAATTTAACACACAAAAAAATTAAGAGCTTTCTATTCAGTACTTAATAATCATGATCAAAACACTAGATGCCTGTCCTTCACAGGAGACGACCATTTATTTGTACTCATTACAGAACATACAGGTCACGTCTGATAGATGGACATGTCCTGTTTGCATCACACTTAATTGCATTGCTCTGCCAAGCATTACTCTATTGCATCAGCATTCTGTATTACACATGGAGTTTATGCCCATACTTGTGACACATAAGGTAATTGCAGTACTTATGCATAGGGTAAAGGTATGCAACAGGCTCACAGATCACCTGCACCCCTGCTAGAATAGCTCAGCACTTTCACAGCAAGCAGTAGACAGTTCACTGTATGAACTGGAAACAGTGACGCTGACAAGTGTTGTAAGACAGACTCCTGTCCAGCTGCTAAGGAGATCCCACAGATCCAGTAAAAACAGTGCAAGGGGATTAATGCAATCTACAAGAAATCAAACAAAACTCTTGTGTCTATTTGAAAGTGGATTTTAAAACTGTCATTTATACTGAAGTTCTAAGTTTCACTTAACTAAAACGCCACAATGAGAGCCATCAAGTATCCAAAAGGAAAGGAGATCAGAGACATAGTTAGAGCATAGTCATAAAGAAAGGCGAGGTGAAGCACTAAATTAATCTGGTCACTCTCCAGTGCCAGCTGAAATCAAATGAAAAACATACAATTCCAACGTATATTAAATTATTCCTTATGGTTATTAATTTCTTCAAACACAAATTATGTCCATTCCTTCAGTTACAAATTTTCTGCCCTGTAGCAAGCAAGTTCCAGACAGAAACAGCCACCAGTTTTCCTCCTTTCCCGAAATGAGGCTTAGACCGAACAGACTCTCTCAGATAATGAAACATGCTTACTAAGCATTGCCAAAAGAGAAACAGCCATGTAATATTCCACATAACCTCCTTTCAGTTTCTTGTGAATTACTGAATATACGAATTAGCTACCTT
>WHYT01015292.1:32634-74981 GCA_009806455.1 Tetrax tetrax | reverse complement strand
TTAAAAAAAAAAAAAAAAAAAAAAAAAAAAAAAAAAAGAGACAGCTGTATTCATGGAGGTGTGAGAGAGCACAATTAGTCTAAATCAAATTCATCACCTATTTAATTTTGGTACAAAAATAGAATCCTTTGCCAAAATAGTCTGTAATGGTATACCTCAGTTAACCAATATGTAGATGCAAATTCTGAGAAGTTTTAGCATTAATTTATTTCACACGGCTCTTTACAAAAATCATTTGCTTTTAAAAAATGGCTCCATCAAAGGAGAACCCAGAACAATTTCTAAGGAAGAAAGAATGTGCAGCTCCTGAAAAGATGTGATTTCTTAACTCCTGCCATGTAAGTTACCTATCTTTTAACAACAAATATATCAACTTGAAAAAAGAATCAAAAGAATAAATTTACCTGCTAGTTACTTAGAAAAGGTTGTTTTTAAATTCATGTTCATTATACCACAAGTTTCTCCTCTTCTGTCTTATGAAAATATTTGCAGTATATCTTATACTAGCATGTGAGGTACTGGCAGTTTATGACTAGTTTTTGTTTTGTTGGGTTTGTTTTTAAATTTTCAATTCAAGGCCACTGTCAATGACTAAGGGTTTAATCACACAGACCTCATTCTGACTGAGATAAAGACTGATAATCTTTGCAAAAATAACTTCAGTCTCAGACCTTCACATGCTTAAAGAATTTTCAATAAATAGTTTATTGGGAAAACATGCACAAATGCTGTCAGGCAAAAATATACTTCAGTCACAGCCAACTGAAAATGTGTTCTTCAGCTTACAATGATCTGATGCTGTTAAACCTGCAACTGAGTTGTTGAAGAAATGTTCTCAGATGTTTTCGTGAAGGTCACACAATGAAAAACACAGTGTGATTTCATAGATACATTCAGTAACGTAAAGGCTTCCTGGATTAAGACAGGATATAAGTTTTCCCTGCTTACAATTGGTTGTAGCAGAAAATGTTATTGGTTTAAAGCTTAAAAACTTTTATATAGTACTTCAAGATTTACTTTAAGAATATTACAAGCAATAGGTCTCATTGTCTATAGCTGCATTCCATAAGACTCTGCTGAACAGGAGGCAAGCCAAACAAACAAGAGATACTATCCAAATCCTATTTTAGATTCCCAAATCATTTTGCTTCATATACGCACTGGAACTTAGAGCATGAAACTAGAATGACTGCCACATAGACAACAACCCAATATAAATGCAACACTTAGGAGATTTAATTAACATACTTCTCTATGTATACACGCATCTGTACACACACACACACACGTGCTTTTATGCAAAAAACCCTTACAAATCCAACTTTAAATAAAGCCTAGCTCAACACAGTATCTCAAGACAGACTAGAACTGCTGTTTCAGTAGAGACACAGAAGACAGGACATAGAACAATCAAATACTGAAGTTTATTGCTGCATGCAGCAGTTGGCTTTGTGATTAAGCTGGCTGTATGGACATTCACCAGAAGTTGTACCAGACAGATGCTGTAGACACCAAATGTAACTGCAACCTCTGACTAAAGCACGGGCTTACTGCCTAGGAGGTTGTGATCCTTCTGTTCCCAGTACTTGGGTTATAACAGCCTCAGGTGCCAGAATTAACCGATTAATCTAATACAGTGTTACTTGATATGATTGCTGAGTCTCATGTGGAAACAGACACTGGCACAAACCACAAAAGCCTATTTATTTAAAAAAGAAAACAATGAACTGTGCCTATGTGCAGACTTCTGAGACTGAACTGTCAGTATAGCTTGGATAAAGTTTCTCACGAGTCAAAAAAAAAAAATCAGCAGCTGGGTTTAAATAAGCTACTTTCTCCATATTTACTGGTGGATCTATGGGAGTTGGAATTTAAATCCTTTCAAATTGAGATATTCTATGACGCTATGAAAAGCAAAGGTTATAGTAAAGTCTTAAGTAAAGTAGAACATTCCAGCACTGTACTTGTTCAAAAGCAAGTGTAATGGAATCTTTTTATTAGTCTTACTGAAAAATAGGGAAGACTTGCTCAAGGAACATGAATAGGTCTCAATTTTTCCCTGTCCTCCAACAAAAACACCTCTTTTCATCTAAAAAAATAAAATAAAAAAAAAAAAAAAAAAAAAAAAAAACAAAAAAAAAAAACAAAAAGAAAACCCATATGAAAAGGCCAGACTTCAAGCTGTTCTCACTTGAGCATAGTGACAGTATCCATAGGGAGAGACTCTCTCCTCCTGCTCTACTTCAAAGTTGCCTTTCTTTGATTACTTTCATAAACTTGTATTACCAAATTGGAACCATCTAGGAACGTTGCTGTGGCCACTGGTGGAAAATGGCAGGTATGCAATTGGACCTTCTTCAGTTACTCTGAAACTAGGGTATGGAAAACAATGCAGAAAAGAGGATCCTTTCTGTTTGCAGAAGACGATGTAAACTACCAATGAAGTCTAGAATTTAGAGCAGCTCATAGAAATAACCTGCACTAAGCAACCAACGCTTACACAAGCTTCAGTATGACATCAATGCTTTTTTCAAATTTAAACAATCATGAGCTCAAATCGCTAAACAGCATCAATACCTACTGACTTGTTGATTAAAAAAAAAAACCAAAAAAACCAAAAACCTACTTGCAATGAAACATACGCTTGCCTTAAGAGACTGCATTTTTAGAGAACCATTTCCTGGTAGCCTCACTGCTGCACACATTAACAGAAGACCTAAGAAATCTTCTATGAGAGGAACCACCATCTCCACCTCCGAAAGAAAAACAAACAAAATAATTTAACTAACTTTATCAATATAGTCATAATTCTCTCCTGCATTTGCCAGGAACTGTCTGACTCCTACAAGTTACTGCAATGTTTCTTCTTATTATGCAGTTCAGGAAAAAAGTTTGTCTTCATGCTAAATCAGCACCAACATCCTTTAACATTATTATGTGTCCTGATTTCAGCAGGGATGGAGTTAATTCTCCTCTGGTGTGTTTTGGATTTCGTGTGTGAAAAATGTTGGTAAAAACACTCTGATGATATGAGTTGTTGTTAACGAGACCAAGGACACTATCTGGCTTTCCAAGTCTCCTTAATGGGCAGATGCAGGAAGCTGGAAGAAAGACAGACAGAAAAATTGACCTAGTCTGGCCAAAGAGAGTATTCCATGCCATAAACGTTATGCTCAGTATATAAGTGGGGGTTCCCCATGGGAGGGGGCATCCATTCTGGCACCCTTGGCATCCATCTTCTTTCTCTCTCTCCTGCTTGCTGGCATCGTTCCGTCTCCCTTGCCGGCTCGCTCTCCCCACCTTTGCTTGCTTCTCGGTGTCATTTGTATAATCACTGCTCAGGACAGGTTGTGTCAGTCATTTGGACATCGGGTGGTGAGAAATAGTACATTGTTCATTTTGTATATATCAATATCCTTATATTCTGTTATTATTGTAGTTTTCCTTTGCCACTTTAGTAAACTGTTTTTATCCTAACCGACGAGTTTTCCTTCCTTCCCAATTGCTCTCCCCCATCCCACTGGGTAGGAGGAGGGTGAGTGAGAAACTCTGTGGTGACTCGGGCTAAACTACCACATTATGATAATCCAGACACAAAGGAAATACTGGGTTTTTTTTTCACCGTAGTACTACAGTCTGTTCAACAACTCTACCCCAACTCAGTCGAGCGGTAACTCCCGTCCTGTGCTTACTGTTTGGATATACTTTTGAGGAATGCTCTAAGCAATTCAAATCCCTAAGTTTCATTCCACAATCTGAATATGTAGAAAAGAAGAGGTAATTATCTTAGCTGATACAGGATAATAAATCATTTATCAAATTCCCCAATTTATGGATGTTCAGTACATAACTTTTTTAGGTGTTGAGGAGCAGCATTTTTCAGGTGGTATAGAAGAAAAGAAATTAGTAGCATTGGATCTGAATGCCCTAACTTTGGAACATTATCCACTCTGATCCATACGAGTTTGCATTTATTGACTTTTTGGGTGTGCTCCTTGAAGAAGGAGAGGTAACAGATAAGTGACCAACTACCACTTCTTACATAACTTTAGTTCCAAAGAAAATGGTTAAACCAACCAGATCTTTCAGTCTACTTCTTCCAATTCAAATATATTAGTAGATTGCATTTTTGAATACTTCACAAAACAAGAACTATAATATCCACTTTATTTGAAGAACAGTGTTTTGATGACAGCGCAATCTGGGACAGTTTTACAGTTTTAATAAAATGCCCTCATTGATATTACTCAACAACACACTTTCAACAACAATGTTAATCACCTTATTTTCCTTACCTTTATTTAAGGAGAGGGGACAGGGGGAAACCTACAACACTGCAATCATGTATGACTGAAGCTGGAGGTATAACTTCAAAATATGAACAGAGAGGGTGTAGGTGAAAGGGAGAACAAAAGTCCCACATCCCACATCCACAACCTCTTCAAATTACCTGAGTTTCATAAACAAACTTACATGGATCTACCTCCCTAAGGGCTTTTAAATTAACACTGCACAGCTTACTTGAAATCAACAGGCTATTCTGGCTACTACTGCTGTCCTCATCGATAATGAAATCAGATCAATTTTGTCTTCCCTTCAAGCCCATATAATTTGTTTTTCATTCTCTTATTGGTCAACACTCTAAACAGATTAAGAATAGACTTCAGCATTACTCCCAGGCTATACCATTACTCTGCCAGCACATTACAGGATTTTTTTTCATGCAATGCTCTCAAATCCGGTCAGCGGGGACTCTGAAGCTCTCATATGAAGGTTGCCCGATTCTCTCCTCCCTCGTACTGCAAAGATGATGCTAGCACATACAGAGAGAAAGAATGAGGTCCTTCCAACACTGCCATGTTTTCTCTGCCTGCTGTTAGGACTCACCCTTCTCAGAATCTTATTTCTCAGTAGTCAAGAAGCCAGCTTGTACAGCTGTGTTCACACTGAGGAGATGTGCCTTCAGTGTACCAGCACATTTGGTGCCTCGTAAGTTTACTCTGACACCTGCGAGTTTGCCTAAAACAAAGGACAAATGTTTGCTGAGCATTCAAGTGTATGCAGTATTCCTTCTAGCTTTTGCAAATATGTTAGCTGCCTCAAGGTATTTGACACTCAGTAAGGCCAATGTACAAACACCTAAGGAAGGCACACATAGAAACTCAAATTGCTACTCATTTTTTAATCGCCACAAGTTCCTGCTCTTCTACTGTAAAAGCAAGTAGTCTTGTTAAATAAACTATGGAAATCAGATACAAGATCAAACCCAAATGTTTACTGTCCTTTAGTTGTCTTTGCTGCTACACAATAGAATTATTTACTGCTCTGATGCCTTTTCACAACTGCAATAAGAACAATTCAGATCTAGTATTTCCTCGTACACAGCTCTAGAGCTGTCTTCACCAGAAACACAATTCTCTCCTCTGTTCACTTCTGAAAGGAAAGAAAAATGGCTTAACTCATGGTTTTTGAGTCCTGTTATGATACAGTGGGAAGGGCAAAGAGCTGTGAGAATGTAGGCTGAAGTCAAAAGTAAAGTATTTTTAAACAAATTTTCATCAACTTAAACTTGTCCTAGAATTGTTAAAATCTCATTCAAATTACTGTTATTAATATTATTTTGTGATCAGTACACTTCACTGCAATGTGTATGGCGCTCTACACCTTGTTAAACATCAAGGTTTTGTACATTTTTGCTGGTAGCTTAATACTACTTTCTTTCTTTAAAAAGTCTTCTCCTTTTAATATTAAGCTTTCACAGTAATCATGCTGTAACCCGAGTAAGCATCCTGCTGCAACTACGCTCTTCTCAATCACCCGCACCCAAATTAAATTTGGTGGAGGGAGGGAACAGGAGAAAAGCAAAGCAATCCATGCACACAACACCAGGATAAGAAGTAAAACTCAGAAGCAGGAAAGAAGAGAAGGAAAACAAGGGAAGTCCTGTTAATTTTCATATGAAGACAAGCCTACGACAGGGACAGAACAGACTTAAAAGAAAGGAGAAATTTCTTCCTCTGAGAGGATGAAAACCCATAAATGTCATACATTCAATGGAGAGCCAGGATCCTGTTCTGTACATAAACATCTATAAAGTTAATGATATTCTGTGCTCATTATGTTCAACAACTGGACAAATCCTTAAGAGAGATCTTCAGAATAGGTAATTAAAGCCTCATAGATAATTATTCATGTTTAACAGCTCTTTCAATAGCTCACCCATTATGCAAGGGGGATTCAGCCATGCATTTTATCATAGACATTGTCATTAATATGATACATTAAACACAGTATAAACAATAGACAAAAGCAAAGAAATACAACCAAACAAAAAATGAGCCATACCCCACAAAGATAGTAAGGCAGACCCATTCGATCTTGCACACATTTGCTTTGCAAATAACATTTTCATTCCTACTCTGGTAAGGATCAGTTATCACCACAGGTGTAACTTTCTGAGATTTGAATATGGCAAGTTTTAGTGCTTAAAACAGACCACCTGGCTTACAGAATTCTTACCTCTTCATCAACACCTCAGGTCAAAGCAGGACCCACATTCCTCAGTGTAGTTTCACAACTGATTGTCAAGCCATAGCAAAAAAAACCCCAGAAACTCAAAGGTCTGAATTTAATCCTTTAGGAGATATGAGAATTAAATCCTTGGGAGATATGAGAATATTTAAAAAAAAAAAAATTTTAATCTGAGTGTTTATGTGCAATGCAGTTATACTGTATGTATTTGAGGAGTGATGCTGAACCAAAATATAAACTAACAGACTATATCCAGCATAACAGGTACAGTGAGGCCACTGATGAATCACAACACATACAGATAGGCGAAGAAATTTCAAAAAAGAGAAGCACTAAGTATCACCCTTATAAAAGTCTGATGACACAATGAGTACATGCACATATCTATGTATGCTCTCCTCTGGTCATATGATAGCTAAACCTAGCTTTCCACAGCTTCAGCTTTTTTTCATCAGGATTCCAATAGTACTGAATACTTTTTTAAAAAGCGGGACACTATCAGGGTTGGAGGACCTAAAAAAATCCTAAACTTCCCCCTGACCTTGCACCACCTGCCCCTCCCTCCCATCCCCCAAGCATTTTGGGAGATTAGCTTTGAAAATTCAGTTGATTCCTGCTTTTCTTCATTAAAGCTTTTCTAACATAAAAACAAGAATTTTTTTTTTTTCCAAGAAAAAAAAAAAAAACAAAACAGAGAAATCCCACATATAATTCTATTTACTCCATTTGGAAAGAAACAAGCATTTCATTTGCAAAGTACGCATCTTAAGGGCTACAGGATCTATTACTATTTGAGAACCTTCTTTCTCCAAGAAAATTGCATACGGGAAGTACTGCAAGAACAGACAGGCAACTCTGGAAAAATCAGCATCTATAATGCAAGAGCCGTGAGTGTAGGTATGCAGCATGATATAAATATTGTTCTCATAGCATTAAATATTGTTCTCATAGCTTCTTAAAAGGCTTTCATTTAATTTTTACAAGAATACCAATTTGTCAAAAGATATCTCATTATGAGACTTGCTTCTAAATCCATATGAAAGAGTGATTTTGAGATTGAGGAAAACTGAGTTAAGTGCATTCTGTGCTTCTAGCTACTATTGCCTAGCAATGTTTCATTCTTTCTTCAAAGAGCAAGCTTTTGTATGGCCATCTGCACAGCAAGTGAAGAAAGCGAGAGATGTTTTTCAAACAAGGATGATATCAGAAAAGTGTGGGTATAGCCCTAATAGCCAGATGCATACTTTGAATTCTTCGCAACTCATTATTTTTAGTTGCTCACTCAGCTTGACAGCATCATCTATATATTTGACAGAGACTATTTGCTTACTGCAGGAAAGAACAATTTCATAGGAACCCCAAAGAGAACTGACAAATTTCCATCTGGAATCCAGCAAGGATCTAGGGTTAACAAACCTTCCAAAAGTCTTCCAAGAAATACTTTATGCCTCAGCTGTTCATTCAGGCAAAGACAAAAAATATATATGTATTTATTCTGTCAATACAGCAGACCAATCAATAGTTTACCAGGATTTTTATTATCAATCCAAAACATAATACTGCTCAGATCACTTCCATTCTAAGGTCTTCTGTGCACTGGTAATAATAAAGCTCTGCAAACAGATCACTGGCTTTACTTAGACTCATACTCAAATAAAATCAGATTTTTACAGATACCTGAAGTTAAGACAATTCCTATTTGATTGACAACTTATATTTGATTTAAGTTCTACTTTTCAAACACGTATCAAACATCAAACAAAAAACCTGCACGTTATTGATATGCAAAGATACAAATTCATCTGTTAAAAGACCAGAGGTCTCAGATATAGGTAAATGTCTAATTAATTCACAATTTTTTTATACTAATATAATTTGTTAACCCTTAACTTTAAAGAAGCACAACAGAAAATTCAGAGGTATGGTAGAGATACTGTCAGTATTTAAAGAGCTCAGACATTTTAGAACAAGGAAAAATGCAAGCCAGAAGAAGAGACAGCTCTTCAGTGTCCTGTATCTTGTTACACTGGTAATTCTACACAGAAATCAATTGCTCCTTTCAATAAAAGACTAAAAGATAACTAACAGACCTATTTATCTTGCCTTTGAATTTACACTGCCCATTTTCAAGCTTTATTACATACAGAATACTCTGCACAGTATTAAAATACAGATATTAGACTTGGCACCCTAATCTGAGGCAAATAACCACCCACCACACCAAATTTGTCTTTTTCTTATTTTTAGTGACCATTCATTCCTATTTTCTCCTTCCAGCACTGGCACTGCATTGTGTTCTTTTGCTGCACTGTGGCATAAGGAGCAATCATTTAGTTACCTATCTAACATAAATCCAGGGTTCTCCTTCCATTCTGCATTCTCAAATTCAGCATCTTATCCAAGTCACACTTTTTCCAGCTTTTCATTTAGGACTTTCTGGAGCAAGTTATCCAGCTCTGCTAAGTTAAAAATGTTTACTCCTAACAGCTATTATTTACCCAATGTGTGTGAAGTATTTCACATCCTCCTGTCAGAGCGTAACAACATACCTGAAAAGACCCAGAACATACCTCCGTGGCATTTACAGAACACTCTCACAAGGATGATAGGAGAAACTTTGTCAAAAGGAAGAAAAATGGAAAGTAGAGAGGAATGGAAGCTAGAAAAGAAACGTTGCATCTTACTCTCCCCAAAAAATTCCAGCTTATCTTGAAAACAGGGTAGGTTCTGATTATTTAGATAAGGAACCAGGAAAATGAGGAAAAGGAAGAACTAATCTGTCAACAGAGGAGTCAATCTCTCGTCAAAATATTTTGTCCAAAGATGCATAATCAATGTTGAAGGTGAGGTATGACAAGGAAATGCACACCTTAAGTCCCTCAAGAAGTCCCAGGGGACCACTAAATGAGGTTTGAAAGAGAGCAGCCTGATGATTAAAGAGGATGACTAGATGAGAAATTATGAGAAATGCTGAAAGAATAGACAAAACTATAACGACATAAAATGTAAAGAGCAAGATTAGACAGAGTAACACCCAGGTTATGTGTGAGACCAGGTCATGGGAATAATCCTTGTCTGAGGAGGACAGCAGAACCAGTGCTACTGGGTAATTAATCAGATAAACACGCCCAACAGCTTCCACACCTCAGTGTTAAGAAGGCTACTCGCTGCACCTCTCCACATTTCAGTGGTACTGAAGTCTCACCTCCTTCCGTCTCAGACATGTTTAAAGGCGGACTGCTGCACTTTCCAAAGTCCTATAATATCTCTTTTCTATTTTCACAGCAGTTTCTTCAGAATAGCTTGTTATGATACATTATATCACAGTTTGGGTTCCACTTTTCTGATCCCTACTACCCATGCCCCAGCTTAGCTCTCTGAATTAAATAAAAAGGACATTTCTCTTACTGCCAGCAAAATTATGCATTTACTCCCCTTTCAGAAGAACAGAGTTCCCTTTCAAACCTGTAATATGACACAAATTGTCAACTCTATCTCATATCACTCTTTTGGAAGGGGGTGAGAAGGATGTTGAAACAATAAGGCAAAATGAATACAAGCACTCACATCACTTCAGACACATCCTGAAGTTCAGATAAGTCTATGTTGTAAGAACATGAAATAAATCCACATAGTGGAGGGAACATACAGAACATTAACCCTGGGTTTACTGCTTTGTCACCAGCAGGAAGTGAGCAAGCACACTCGTGTAACTCTCAACCAAACTAGGTCCCTACGAAACACCCCGATGCTACACCTTCACATGGGTGCATTTACTGCTCCACCCGGGAAATTTCATTTCCTTCTGATGCAGAGACAGAGTACATGCACAAGCTGTGTCAGACTACAGAGCAAGACACAACAGATGCACAAATGAAAGAGGCAGAAAATGTAATAGTCCATATACATCATGGCCTTTTTTATTCTAGAAATGTAACTAGTTTTTTATAAACTGGAAAGAGGAAGAAGTTTGTCTTACCCACTGGGCAAGACTCTCCATGGCATAAATCCATCAATTCAAATACCGAGGGACTTCAAAAGCACACTGAGTTGATTTCAAGTATTTTATTGAATTGCTTAAAAGATAAAGTCTGATACACTAGCAGTCTATAAAAATGGAAACAGAAAGACACATTATTATCGCAGTGTGTATACATATATATATATATACATATATATACACAGTGAAGTATATATAACATGACCTTAAACAACTCACTTAAGGTCATTTACTTCAGGGCCAAATGAGGGTTCACCACACCCAGCTCATGGATGTATGGGAGAGTTCAGCATCTGGTAAGCGCTTGTGGGACCTCAGGTGTCAGGTCGGTGCTACAGGTGCTGCACAGATGCATTCCCCAGCCTGATCACTTCTCTGAGGGGGGCTGTAAGTAGGCCTCACTTAGCACTGAGTGGTACCTGTGTTACCTGTAAAGACAACCTATTCCTTTGCTTTTCCCAGGAACTAAATGGAATACAAAGAACAAATCCCAAACAGCATACAGTTAGCTTTTGAATGAATACCAAAACTACTTTCACACATAAAAACTAGTCCATATTTAAAGTTACCCCAAGGTTTCAGATAAACAATTGGAAGACATCAGCTATTATTGTTTGAAACAAGCACCTAATCACAAGCTATTTCAGTATCTTGACTATATACTGCTTCACAAGCTTCTATAGGGGACAAACATGAAATAAACAAGTGTCTGATACAACTGCACAATTTCCAGTTTTATTTACCCAAACATCCAGAAAACTTAGTCAGCTCCCTAGTAAACTAGTGGTGGGAAAGAGGAAGCAGAGTTGCAAATGTGTTCTTATCACTCCTCTCATAGCGATGCCGAAGCACTGCTACTGCACTCTAAGGAGAACAGAATCAAGCCTTACCTCAGAGCCCAGACCTGCGCACTCTCGTGCATAAGCAGTCATTCCTGTAAGATTTATACACAAATAACCAGAAGTAGAATTGGACCCACAGACATCTGGAACCATGACAAAGGAGTTTACAAGGCCCATCACAAGTACTTATTCTTCCACTCCAAAACATTACTCTCTCTTCCACAAGAATAACCATCACAAAAAACAGTAGCTTTATTTTACATTTCATGACTAAGTCCAATATGTACATGTGTGTACATATATTATATATAAAATATACATACATACATTTATCTTTTATGGAAAAAGTAAATAGAATCAAGACATTTCTTAGCTGACAGAGGTTATCTTTGAAGTTTTCTTTTTAGGAGGTTAAGATGCATGATTTTTAAAGAAAAAATAAATTAAAAGCTAACAGAGTCTAAAATATTTTAATCGCATACTTCTTGTCCCCTAAATAGAAATATTGTCTAGCAACTGAACAGAACCTGAAAATAGTCATCCCTTATGTAATTCCTCTAAGGATTTGAAGGTGCCCTATACATTGTTCAGATCTGCTAGATTCCTTAATCAAGCTACAGGTATTTTATTTTCTCACTCCTTTAAGGGCTGGCACATTAATCTTCTGTCAGATAAGGGCTTTGAGTTAAAGTATCGGACACACAGGTTCCACTTTTATTTTAAAATGTTAAATATCATATTTGAGATCCCATGAAGGCATTAAAAGCAAGTTACAGATCCCAACTTCATCCTGAGGAATTTCACAGATCAATTAATTCTCTTACCTTCACAAAGCTTTCCCAAGTCACACCCTCACGCCACTGAACCCTTGGGCTGGGGATAAGAACAATCCACAGCTCAGTATCACCTTGGTAAGTTGGGGCATGTGGGGACAGTGGTGTGCCAAGATGTGCAAATGGGATGTAACCCAACAGACATAGCCAGCATCACCTAACGTGGTGCAGTCACAAAATTGTATTGCCTTATTCCCAACTCACATAAAAACTATTTCTGTTCATGCCTTCTAATGCTGCTTACTGAAGTAACGCCATTACTATTTCGTGAAACACTACAATGCTCTGATTCATGCCCTCGGGGTTTCAAACTCTTCCACTGACTACACAGGAAACATGGGCAATGCAGGTCAGGGGATAATCAGGTGCTTGAAGTAGACAGCGTCAGTTCACAACAGTCAACGCAAGGCCTGACATGAAAGACTCTAGTTTTAAGCACGGATTGAAGCACAAATGCAATTTATGTTTAAATGCCCTTTAATTAACAGCTTTGCAAGCTAGAACTGTGGCTAGAACCACAAGAAAAATCCTTGATCTTAGATTTAAGTATTTCAAGAATATATTATATACTGTAACTGTAGCCTTAGCATCTGAGAAACTTACGTTACCTAGTCTCATAGTTACATATTAAAGAAATGTCTGAAAATAAGTACATAAACCTAAATACATAGGAGACAGAAAAGTTAAGCAGCTGCATGGGACAAAGCATGCCTAGCTGCTCTGTTCAAGTCCCAATGAAGTCAGCTACAGTCTTTTTAATTTTCAGACAAAACCTTCAACAAACACACTTCAGTCACAAATTCTGTTTGCAAATTTCAGGCCCTGGTAAATTGAAAGTGATCCGAATATCCTACCTTAAAGCAACCTCAGTCTGCTAACATAACTCAGTCAAACTAGTTTGTCATGCAGAAAAATTATGAACATGTAAATATGTAGTCTTGGTTGCATTCCTCAAATACAGATCTTACCACATTAACAGCAGTGTGGGAAGTATCGAGCACTTCATACACTGGTGAATCATGCATTGCTCCTCTGACAGTCACTTCTGAACAGCTGCAAATGCATACAGGCTACTGTAGAACTGATGTTTTCAGAATTTAAACAAATAACTGACACATTATTTAAAATCTTTTAAGCTGGACTTTTAAGAAAAACCAGTGAAGAATAATCCTTTCCCAAACAATGTACTGAGAGTACATTTATACTCAAACTGAACTACTATACTGATCAAAACAAATATAGTTTGGGAACAATTTTAGATTTTTTTCAGATCTAGTAACTACGAACTCCATTCATTCTGCCTAGAAACAAAATCATTCTTCCACCATTGCTAATACAGGATGGATTGCTAATGCAATCTGCTAAGACAGGCACTAAGGTCAGAAGCCGCAGGAAAACAGGAGGGAAGTAATATCAACATTTCTGAAAGGTGTCTATGCAATCCTGAAAGGCCCTAATTTAAGATGGCTCAAAAAAACCCCATAAGTTAGGAGTATTTCAGGTCTAGAAAACAAGAACTCCATTCCACCTGTGAATGCCTCCCTGACCTCACTTAGAGGTCTGCTTATAAAACAAAGGGAGAAGAACAAAACAAACTTCCCAAAGTTAGCTATTCTGTCTTACCTAGTGGACATCTGAATTTACAAGCAGCAATTTCCTCTCTGTATCTTCCAAAACAAACAAACAAAAAGCTAATCTGAACATAGTTTTTCTTCTAGAGAGTCAGGTATGATAGACCTGCAAAAAGGGGACCTCCTTCTGGTTTCTTGTGTTTTTAAGTCAGATTGTTTTCTTCACGCAATCATTTTAGTGTAGATATAGAATTTAAGATGACAAAATTAAGTCATGAATTCTGAGTTTCAATGCCTACCTCTAAGACCTGTCTTTAAGACACTAATGGTAGTTGAATGCAAGTTCTTTTGTTGGTCATTCTCAGTGGAAAGACGTATAGTGACACCAGACACTTTTTTTTTGTCTCTCTGCATCTTGTAACTTGCATCCAGCAAAGGAAAGTGGCGAAGGCCACAGGTACAGAGCCCAGCTGCAGCAGCTGCATATCAGCAAGGAACTGATGGCCACCAGGAAGCCAGTAAGAAATCCCTCTGCCTTGCCAGACACAAGTGGACCACATCTCCTCCGAGCATCCATTGCTTCTGCAGTGCAGGCTGCCCAAAAGGCTAATAATCCAATACTGAGTCCTACAAAAGAACCAAGTGGATACTTTAGAGTGTAGAGCTGTTTATTAACGTATAGTGAACAAATTCCCACTTAAAAAAAATAATTGAAGTGTTTATATTAAAGGCACAAAGGTGCTAACAAACTAGTCACTAACTTCTGGGCATACTAGAACGTTTGAACCTTTTATCAGTGTCAGGAACCTGTCATACAAGTTCAAGAAAACAAATGAACTAACAGGAACTCACTCTAACAGAGTAATACTAATCTGACAATAATTTAGCATATTCTTTCTACATATGACTAACAATGATGACCTGAACATTGTGTCTCTTTAAATGAAGAGAGAAAGTTGATATTCGCAGATGATGGCCCACAAAGGCAAACAATTCAAGAGGAAGTTGTAAACATCCTAGAACTCCATTAATTACCAAGAGGGAGTTTCCAAGTGTGGATTGCATATGGCCAAGTGTTTGTTCTTCCCCTCCTCCAAAATACAGCAGCAACTGTAAAGGTAAAAATGGAATTGAAACACTTTGCAATTTTCCACTTCAACAATCCTGAAAAGAAACTGTAAGCAAACTTAGGGAACTACAATTTTGGTTCTGTGAGCAAGTAACTGCAAGATACAAGAGAGTTTTCTAAGACAGTCTGCATGCGTGGCACAGAATTGCCTGCAAAAAGAAGACTCATAATCAAAATGCATAAATAAAAACTTTCTGGCCAGCAATTATCAAGAAGAAATGATAAGTGTTTATAAGATCTCTTTCACAGATGAGTTCCAGGCAAGCACCAAATTCTACAAAAAGTACATTCCCGATTTTACCTTATGGTGATCAAGCAAAACGAACTGTTTCCTCAGCAGCACTATTGTATTCATTATTTAATTCATTATTTTGGTTCAGTTTAACTGGAGTAGGTTAATGTCTTGTACTGAAATCTAATTCATAATTTTATTATTTATTACTAACACAGGCTTAACTGAACTGGTTTGTGAAGAGAGAAGACAAACTGAACCTCTCCAGAAACCTGTTTTGCAAAGTCTCTCCATCCGAAGCATTTCGTACAGATATAAATAATTTGAGGTTTTCCCCTCTTATTAACAGTTCTGGCTGTAATTATACCACATAAGTTTTATGCTACTTGGAAACTTCACAGATACAAAAATCACATGCAATCTCTAACAAAGATAATGAAGGGAAACTATCTAAAGTTTACCACACAAGATGGTCAAGGTGGGGTGAAGGGGAAAGAGAGCCACTCTTGGAGCTAGCACTGTTCTGATGCCTACAGCAAGACTAGAACTAAGTTTAAAGGGCAAGGGGAGAAAAAAAAAAAAAAAGTTTAGCTTTCCGTGCTGGACTTCAATCTGTATCAGTTCACAATAGTAAAACTTTTAACAACTTGTATTCATAACCATTGGGAAGAATTCCGCACCACTGAGCAATCTTAAATGCTCATAATGTTCCTGTTTTATTAAGGAAATCAAAATGTTACAGAGCAGAAATGTCTAGATTCTTTCCCCTGGGGCTACTGTCGTTGAATTACCACTGACTGTAATCTACACATACAAGTCAGAAACTCACAACATTACACACACACATATATATAAATCTAGATCATCCAAGCACAAAAAATGCAGTATAAACACTATCTTGTAAAGAACACAGCCCAGCCTTCCAGGAACATTACAGTCCACACCGCTCCCAGGGCTGCAGCACTCCAGCACAGCCAGGAATCCTTTCCCAACACTATCTGCCAAAGAAAAATTATGAAAAGGAAAGTAAGAACACATAATATTATTGAGCTAACCTACAGTCATGCAATCCTGTTTGCAAAGGAATTTGTACCTTTTATACTTATGACAAAGAAGCCCCACAGCATCATCTCTGTCAAAGACCTCAGGTGCAGAGGATGTCTGCTGAAGCTTACGATCAAAAAAAAAAAAGCACCTTTATGTTCAACTATGAGCTCTAGAGTGTCATGATGAACAACACATGTCAAGAGTCAACTGGGCCTCCAGCAAACGCATACTGGAGAAAGAAAACAGACTACAAGAAAAAGATTTTCAGGATGAAGGGACCGTACTGGCAGTTTTGAGTTTGAATACAATGATTTTGTAAAATGGTCTGTTCTCTCTTCTCCCTTCAGTTACCCAGTGAGTACATTTCATGACTTTACTTCCGCTATATATAGCCTCAGAAATGCATTTGCTTCCTGAGAAACCATCATCCTTTTCTATGATAGCAGCTTACTTAGAGGAGGAGAAGGAGGGAATAAAAAAAGAAAAGCAATGTCCTTCCCCCCACCCTCCTAAAACCGGAGTTCACATCACAGTCTACATGCTCTATGATATTGTTTGGGCAGAAAAAAAAAAACAAAACTACAAGAGTCCCTTCTTTTGTCAACACATTTCTTATTTTGTATTGTTATTACTATTTTGCTCTCCTTTTTTCCAAGTTTAAGAAATTCATCTGGGATACAGAAAAAAAAAAAAAAAAAAAAAAAAAAAAAAAAGAAAAGATGCTGGCAGTACATGCAAAACTTCATATAATAGTACATGCAGATTTCTTTACACAGTAATATTTGTTCTTGGCACACATTCCAGGATGAATTCAAATCAGCAGCAGTTTCCATTCATGGTGCGCGTGGACTCACACACTTTGGAATGCAGTGCTCAAATATAAAATGCCTTAAAAGTTGAAACTGTTACAGGTGTATCTTCTCTGAGCACTCTGAGACAGTGCATTACTGTTCACAACGTTTCCCCCTCTGCGGCAAGAGAGATTTAAATGTTTCAGTAAATGTAAGAGTCCTAAAAGAGAGCCTGCATTTCCTGCCTCACATGCTTTCTTTGTTCCATGCACTTATTTCTGCCCAAATTATTATAATGATGCTTTTGGTTGAACAAAGAAAATTCCATTTTCCTCCCACAGATCTTCACTCCAGCCATCGCAATGTTATGGAAGAAGATGTCAACATTTACACCGCACCCCCAGCACTCAACAGAAATGCCCAAGAGGGAAGATTCCTGTGCAGATCTGAACTAGTGCCTGTAACACACTATCTATTTGCATCGTCTAAGATCTTTCTCTGCTGCAATTCTTCTCCATTATATTTCCATCATTGAAACCTCCTCCTAGGAAAAGCTGACCATTTCTTTATATGTGTGTGTGAGGGAACAGGGATTAAAGGTAATTCCTAAAAAAAAAAAAAAAAAAGATATTAAATAAACCTAAGATATTTTAGATGATACCTTCACAGATCCCACATGTTCACTAACGAAAAACCTGGACTATTTTCTGGTCATCCAGAACCTCAGACTGTTTTTGGGCAGACAGCCAGTAAGCAACTGACTTATCTTTACATCCAGATGTTTTACAGCACCATGCAAGTAAGTAGGAAAAAAGGAGGAGATTTACAGTATTTTTGTGGAGGTATTGGTACACAGAAGGAACTGGCAAAACTAATCCTTAGCATGCAGAATTTAAATAGTAGTAAATTACAAGGAGAAATGAAGTAAGAAGCAAGAGAAGGAAGAGCAAGTAATGTTTTCCAAAAAAAGAAAAAATGTTCAGTATGTTAAGTCTTGCTGTTTTCTTGCTAATTTTTAGTTTAATCACAAACAGGGATGGGCTCATAGGACAGGCTAATCACTGAAATGCTGCCTGCAGTGTGATATCATCTGAGCAACCGACCATCACTGGGCTGCACTTGTAGCTATAGCAAGCACTCAAATCTACTTTTAATAAAGCCACCATCCTGACAGAGGACATACACTTTAGGAAATCATTGCAACACTTCACTGCAATAGCTTCTACTATTGTGATAATTGTTTGGTACTTACTTGCTGGAATTTTTGAGACAACATATTTCATCATTACCATTCATCAAAATTCTGTATTTGTTGTCATCTCATACAAATAGCTAGGTACAACTTTGGGGAAGCACAAAATCATTGCTAAACCAAGGCAAAAAATTTATAAATCCTTAAAAAGCAAATATTAGAACTTAAAATTTCTAAAGTTGGCTTGCAATAGATTTATTAAGATTAACTCTATCGCAAAGGAATAACACAAAAAAAAAAAAAAAAAAAAAAAAAAAAAAAAAAGCTATAGTTGTACCCTACCAAGGATTTGTATAACCAAGGAATGCTACACAAGAAGCCACCAGAAACAATCGGCTGATGTTTATTAGCACTGCTGAGATACTAGATTTATCCTAGTTAGTGTGTCCTAACTCAAAACAAGAAATAGTCAAACCAAAAGCCTAAATTTAAACATGCTTCTATACAGTCAACATAGCAAGCGCTGCCCACTGCAGTCATATGCAAAAGTATATTAATGAATTCACTGTCATATCTGGCTATAACACAAATTAATGCCAAGGCTTTTTAGTTCATCCATTTTCCAAATCCCTAACATCACTAGAGACTGCCAATCAAGGACTAAGCAAATTAAGTGTTCTCCTGAAGGGCTTGATTTGTCTCTGTATACACATTAGTTATAGCATTCCTGTTTGGTTAAAAACAGGAGGAATCAATTTGTCTTACCATCACATTATCCAAACATAGGCCTCCAAAACTGTGATTAAAAAACTTTTGTACAACCTTGGCAATGTTAACTTACTAGCTGTACACTGGAAAGGAACATTAAGTTACAAAGAAAGAAGAGAGAAATAAAGAACAAATGCACTGTTATTCAGATACCACACCTCCCCCCAAAACAGACTGACAACTGTTTTCCAGTTGGCATTTCAGAGACTTTTATTCATAATAAAGCAAAAGTCATCTTATCCCATGTACTTTTAAAATGCATTTCTTTCTAAAAAGGTATTTTTAAGTTATTTAAAATGGATGCTTTATTCCACTAACAATAGTACAAACACAAGAAGTAGCTCTTGATGAGTTGATCTTATTTAAGAAATAAACTTCCAGTACAAACAGCATGACGTAGTGTAATGAAAAAATATTTAACTAGGAGGGGGAAAAAAAAAAAAACCCTTCATACTGATTTTTTTTTTTTTATAAATAGCTTATTTTTTATTATTCTCACTGTCTAAAAATCACATACACACACAAGTGAGGTGATGTGAATATACACGTGCAACAGAAAAAGTATTTCTCTTTGGGCCTTCTAGAGTACACACTATGGTGTTATCATCCGTCACACTTCCCTGACTCTAGCTGTTCAGATCCAGACGTCTGGAGGGACACTCAGAAATGTGAAGATAAATGAAATGGAGATGCAAAATCAACACGTGTGAGTTACAGCAATCTCTGTCCCCATGGCAAATATTCTTACTCAGCGGTAAAAACTCTTCACTTTTCATAGCGCAATTCTTCACAGATCCTTTTCCACCTGGAAATTACTTCACCTGGCAAATCTATCACAAAATGGTGATTGAGCTAACTACCAAAATGGTGCTTTCACTCCAGTCCAAAAATTTCGTGGTATTTTTAATTTAGTGCATTTTTAAAGGTGTCATCCAACTTTGAAGATATCTTCTTAAAGAAAATCAAGAGTATGCACAAGGGAAATTAGTGTGGCACTGTAACTGCATTCCCTCAGGCAGAAAGGCCTTAAAACATTTCACTGAAAGACACTTTTCTCAAGTTAAGACTACCATCAACCCTACAGGGGATCATTCTTCCCAGGGGTAAGACACTATAAAATTACATTTCATAGAGGGTGAGGAAAAAAATTTCCAACTCATCATCATGATTATTCACACTCAAGCTACCCCAAGTATTTCTTTTGTGTTTGCTACTTCAAAAACCACCACATTCAGAGTTTTAAAGGCCTCATTAAAACAGTTAACTACACTTACAGAAAAATTCAAGAGTCAAAGGGTGCTTGTAAAGATGTGGAAAAGAAACCTCTGACTTGCTAACTCAGTGCATCACCAGCTCTGTACGACCTCCCTGCTCTCTGCTTATTCCCCTCTTAAAACAGAGATGGCAGGTTAGAGACCTCCTCTACAGTTAGATGCTCCAGCTTTGACTAGATGTCATAATCAAAAGAGAATCAAGATACCATATTGCCATCTTCCAGTATTTCAGGATAGAAAAGGACAAGGTCCTGTCTGCCTCAGTAACGTTAAGCACAAACAGATGCCGGATAAACCCCACCACATAAGCAAGAACTCTTAAAACTCCTAAGAGAGGCGTCACGGCTTTGTGGAGCCTGTTCAAGCAATGAAAAGCATTAACTGTTCTGACTCACAAAAGGAAAACAGCCAAGCTGAAGACATCCTAAAGGCTGCTTATATTTAGAGAAAGATACAGGGATTTGCAAAGTGATGTAATTCCTAAAACGTAAACTCCTCTGTTTGACAGAGGGCACGGTAAGATGAAATAAACAGTTCTCTAAATAACGGTAAATATTTCCATGAACTTCAGACTTCAGCAGCATCAGTGCAAGCCGGGAGGATACAGAAGGCAGATGTTCCAAGTTTTACTTTTCCATTAGCAAAGCTAGTTAAAACAGAAGGCGGGGAAGGCAGCTGTGGCCGTTTCACCAGACTGTCAAGGTTACTCGTACAACACCGTGTTGGAAGGAGACCACTAGATCCGCTTAACGTCTGCTGGTCGGTCTGCTGCTCTCTACCACCCGGAGAATCGGTCGCTCCCGGGCTGCATCTGCAGGCATCTGGGCCGCCGTCAGCGCGGAGCCTCCCGCTCCGGGGGTGACTGCGGAGCCGGGACCCCCCCCGATGCCCCGCTCCCACCACCTCGACGGGAAGGGAAGAAATGCCACGCTGCCAGGGGCGCCGCTCGCCTCTGCCGCCCGGCTGACAGCGCTCCGCGGCCGCGCAGCTCCGCGGGCTTCGGCAGGGCCCGCCCCCGCCCCGCCCGGGAACAGCCGCCTCCCCTCGAGGGCGCAGACCCGGCTGCCTCGGCCCGGCACCCCCGGGAGGCGCCGGCTGCGGAGTTAACCGGTAACTCGCTGCCCCGCTTCCTCGGGGAGCTCCTCCCGCGGATGCCGCTGCAGCCACCACCGAGGGAGCCCCCACCGCGCCCCGCAACACGGGGGCTGCCGCCCCTACACCCACCTTCCCGCCGGCTCGGCTCGACTCCTCTCCTCTCCTCAGCAACTCGGGCAATGCGCGGAGACCCGCGCGCAGTACCGCGGAGCGCCGTGCCCGTTCCGTTCCGTTCCGTGCTGTGCCGTGCCGTGCCCCGTGGCGGCGGCCGCCGCGCTGCCAGCACCGAGGCGTGCGGGCGGCCCCACGTGCGCCGGCTGCGCCAATCGGGGCCGCCCGCGGGCCGCCCCCCGCCCCCGCCACCGTCCCGGGCCGCCCGCGAACCGGCGGCGGGGCGGGCGCGGGGGGGGGGGCCGGCGGCAGCAAGCTGGTTTGGGAGGGAATAAGCGCGTTGGCACGGGAGTTTGGGATCGCTGGAGGGGAGGGAACAAAGGACCCCCAGGCGCTGCTGATCGCGGGCTCGGCGCCGCTTCCACGCCCGGGGGGCCGCCGCGTAGCCGGACTGGCGGCGGCAGCGCCGCACCGCGGGAGCGGACCGCGGCGGAGGCCCCGCGGGTGCTGGGTTCCGCCGCGGCCGGAGCCCCGCGCCGCTGGAGCGGGCGCAGGGGCCCGGCGCCTGGGTTAAAAGAGTTTAGCCGGACAAACCTCCAAAACTGGTTTTTAAAGCATCCTCTCAGCTCTCTCACGAGTTTTGCAGCGCTAAATGTGCTGAGGGGACAGAAAAAAATAAAAAAAAAATAAAAACCAAGAACCACCTTCACACCTTGTCACGGGAAGCCGGCGGTGCAGCAGTCCGTCCGGCTTTCCTGAGTGACCCCAGCACACAGCGGGGCTGAAGCGCGGCCGGAGACCCTCGGGTGTGGGAACGGCCGCTTAAGCCCGTGGAGGGCTTCCTGAAAGGCACTACGGGCTGCTAAAACATCAGGCCGCGAATAAATAATACCAGAGGGCTGTTAATCCCCACTCAGAGGCTAAGACTAGAAACAAATTCTGCTGCCGTACTTTCCTCTGCAGATACTCGCGAGGTATCCAGCTGCTGTGCCACGCTGCTGGTGTTGCTGTGCGCTCGCTGTGGCAACGCTGGGAGCGAAATGCTTGAGAGCAATAAGCCAGTTAGGAAGAAAATAAACGTTCCTAACATAGCAAAATATTTCTGTGCTTTATTTTACAGTGCGTAATTTATAACACTGCATTTTTGAATGATTGTCAACATGAACTGTAGTTAGCACAATTTCTGTTAGTTAATGAAATTGTAGGTTGGTTGGCTGTGTGTATTTCGATCCCATCATTTAGTCGAATGGTTGTTGATGTTATGCAGTGACAGTTGTTCACTACCACCTCAATTTTTCACCCCATTACACTTGGTTGTACTGCTGCGCCTTTAGATCTCTCTTAAAAATTGTCTGAAATCCAGTGAATGACTCACATGAATGTCAGTAAATGTTGCATGGATATCATGGAAACAGGCCAACCTACTCCTGTTGTAGGCAACAGCCTCCCACAAATGCCTCACTGCCTCCCCATCTTACATATGTTCAACCCCCTGTGGCCTTCAGTTTTCCCTGTATATTAAAAATAAATTTCCAAAAGATAGATCCCTTTTTTTGTGTGCGTGTGAGTCTGGTTGCTGATAGAGTTCAATGTCTCTGGCATCCACGGATTTTTGGCCAGATGCACAGCCATGAAAAGAAAACAGGGAAGACAGGCCACCCTTCTGAAAGGCAAAGTTGGAAACAAGGTTACTTTTTCATGGAGTAGGAGGGGCAATTAGAGTGAGCACTGACCGAGACCCTCAAGGAGCTCATCACTACCTTTTTTTAGAAAGACAAACTTGAGAATGGCCAGATATGTGATCCATTTTTATCTACTATCTAAGAACCAAGTCTTTCAAAATGTCATTTTCTAACTTCTCTGCCACCATACAGACTAGTAACACTAAAGCTGAGATGGTGATTTAATTGCCAGATTCCAGAAACCCAGAAGAAAAAGGCTGAATATGCACTTGGGAACACTAATAATTACACTTTTGAGCCCTTCAGCCATTTATCCCTTTTTTCTTCTTTTAGTTCTAGTGTATTCTAGAGGTTAATTTTGCTTGTTTGTGGTTTTATTTTTCTCTCATTTTTTTTTTTTCCCCTGCAGGTTTTCTGCAGGCAGTATATTTCAGATAAGAGTAGAACCTGAAGTCCAGCTTCTATTTTTGCAGCTACTCAAGCTTTTCAAAAGTGTTTCATTTTTGCTTCCATCATCTTTTGAACTGATAGTATTTAATTTTGGTAAGTTGATTGTTGCTACTAGAAATGCTAAATTATATTGATGGATTTGGTTTATATTTAAGGATATAGCCTGTCATTTAAGATGATTTGCACTGTTCTTGTAAAATGTCATCTTCACTGTCCTTGGGCTTGTCAGGCTGAGTGGCATGCTTGTGCTCAGCCGTTGTTCTCCTCCTACGACTGGATAAATGTATTAGTTAGACAGATTTAGCACACCAAAAGTGTCCAGCGGACTTCAGCCGTCATGCCAAACAAGTCTAGGCAAGCAAGTGGGTTTACACATGTAAGTAGCCCTAAACAAGACAAAAAGGTCTGTCAGTCAACCATCTAAAATTATTTGAGTGCCTAAGGATTCTGACAAGTAGTATCTGGTGGATTTAAATGAACAAAGTTGAGAGATTGATCCCCACAGCAGTATACCAGACTCCTTCACAGAGCTTAACATCTTCATAGTAGAACAGGATGTGTTTCTTTCTCTCCCAGTTCATAGTCTGTTATCCCAGTACAAACTAAGCTTACCTCTAACCTAAGCATTCCTTGCAGCAGGCTCTAGCTGAGAGGCAGAGTTTAAACCTGGGAAGCAATACTGTCTGAAACCATTTTGACTAATTCTACCAAAGCATGTCTCTGAGAACCATAGCATTTGCAGGGTTGAGATCCAAAAAACAAACTCTGAGCTTGCCTGTATGGTCTGTAGTCCGGCAAGATCAGGAGAGAGGTCCAGGTTCGGAAAGGTTTGCTTTCCATCAGTTCCAACACAATAGAGGTGAAATAGAGATCTTGGTGGTCATCTGGGTCTAATGCTTGTTTGAGTATTCAAAAGCAAATCTTCACCTTTGATCCAGGAGCACATAAGACTGTGGAAATGGCTTGTGTGCAGGATACTTAAAATTACATTTCAGATAATGAACTTCTTCCAAGAAATATGATGTCAGGATTTAGGCTAAAGAAATGTCGTGCAGGCCTGGAGAGCAGGAAATCTGTAATAGCTACGCAGCTAACCACTGGAGTGCCTAGAAGTGTCACTGATAAGCAGTTTGATAGAGGACTAATGAGCAGGATGTCTGCAGTCCCTCACAGCACTGACGATGCAGGACACCTGAAGTATTACATGCAAAATAGTGTTCAAACATAATATTTAAAGATACATGGCATAAACTGAATGCACGAGGCTGCTAATGACAAGTGCTGTTGCTCATGCTTAGTGCATAGATGAAGTCATTAACCAGTTTAAATGCTTGACAGTTGCCAGACAGAGATAATAACTGGTAAGGAAGTGCATGATACAATGTATTGATGAACTATATGGAAAGTGTCCAGCTGTGTCCTGGGCCTTTGGGTTTCTCAGGCTACAGTGCTGTGGGAGCCAGAATTGCGTTCTCCTGTCACCTGCGTACGGTGCTCCTCCTGCTAGTTGTCCTAGCCCTCTATCCTGCTAAACCACAACACCCTCGGATCAAAAAACCCTACATGGCAAATCCAAGCCTGTGATTAAAAGTAATGGGAGTGAGTCAGGGGACTTGGTGGATGGCAAGGGCCGGCTGTAGAGCAGGCAGTGTTCCTGTTGCCTAGCGGGAAGGCAGCCAGCCTCGAAGAGTCAAGAGGTGAGGTCTGTGGAGAGCTGGCAGCAGGAGCGGGAGAACCTTGTGCAACGTAGGTAGAAGTGGAAACCAGTCACCTGTGATAAACAGCATGTATACTGAAAAGCTGCAGCATATCCCCAATGTGTCATCTGAAGGAACATAACTCTGTTTTTCTTTTTGCTTCAGGATGAAATAAACAATATTACTTTTTCTAATGGTAAAATAATGCATCCATGTGTAAGAAGGTAAATGGACAGAATTGAAGCTGTGTTTTTAAAAAGGTGCAAATATTTTTTTTAACATAAAAGCATAATCCCCGTCACCCTTGCTGAATCATATTTTCTTCTGAAAGTACCCAGTATTAGCAAGTGTTGCTTAACAAAAAGAGATTTGGTACAACCTGGTCCAAAGAATTAGTAAGATTTTCTAATGTTTGCAAGAAAAGCAGTATGCATCTATGCACTGCAAAACTGATAAGTCTGTATTAATAGATACAGACTTCTTGGTGATAATAAGGTCATTTTACAAACCACTCCCAACCCTTTGTTTCCCACGGAGGGAGCATTCAGGAATTCTGCACTTCTTCCAGCAGCAGAAAGCTCTGCCAGGTAGCAAAGGAGAAATTCCTTCTCTCTACTCTTTTGGACTCTTCCTTTCCTACATAATAAAAAGCCCCCAAAATACCTTCCTGAAAGTATATCTTCTATGAGGCTGAACAACCAAAAGGATTGAGGCTGGGAAGAAAGTTAGATGGAACAAACATTTTACAGAAAACAGCCTGGACACGGGATATTCCACAGCAGGATCTATAGGACATGTAAAGCAAAACAAGTATTTTACTGAGCAACTCTCATCTGACAGAACCATAAAAACAGAAGGAAGAAGTTTCAATACTTCAAAATATCAATAAATATGCAGTATGTGGAGGATGCTATTCTACAAGATTGTTTTGTCTTTCTTTGAGACAGACAAAATGAAGCACTACAAAAATCAAGTAATACTTCACAATCTTTTTCTGTTCATTCTGTTTCTTCACTGATATCTTCTGGCATTTATTCATTCCCTATTTACATTAGAAGTAATATCATAGAATCATAGAATGTTAGAGTTGGAAGGGACCTTCAAAGGTCATCTAGTCCAAGTCCCATCTCATCCAGTCCCTGCAAGGAGCAGGGACATCCCTGACTAGATCAGGTTGCTCAGAGCCTCATCCAGCCTGGCCTTGAACGTTTCCAGGGATGGGGCATCCACCACCTCTCTGGGCAACCTGTTCCAGTGTTCTACAACTCGCATTGTAAAAAATTTTTTCCTAATATCCAATCTAAATCCCTAACTAATCTAATCTCTAACTGCAAACTCAGGTCTCCTCCAAACTTTGATTAAGTGTGAGCGCTATCCAAAAGAAATAGCCTTTATTTCAAATCCAATTAAGATAACATCAAGACATATATATATATCTGTGCCTATGTGTGGAAAATCCAAATCCCAAATTACTAGGATATATTGGAACAGTCTGGCTTCCTAAAATGAGGGTGCTGAAACTTGTTGTCACAGAACGTGCATGGACCGGTTTTAAAATAGCCACGTAAGGATGAGATGAAGACTTGTTTTCATGATCAGTGATATCTCAGAAAGCCTTCAGACACACAGCAAGGCAGTGGGGAGCACAAGTGAGCCTCAAAGGTCTCAGAAATGTTTGTGACATTTTCCTAAATTTTATGAAAAGATGCATTTTCTGAAAAGATGCACTTTTCTGAAAAGACATACAGTGGGTTAGGCAGCAATGGGAGTTCTAAAAGGGTTTGATTAGCGTGTGCTTATAGGATTTGGGATACCCTAGCATTTTATTACATCTGGTTGGCTTAGTCACTAATTACAGGTTTCTCTCAAACAGCAGATAAAATCTGTGCATAATGTTTATGATTACCAGGGGAGTGACGTCACATGCAGCCTGGCCTGACCAAGTATATGACTCGACCTCAGAAATTCTAGTGTGACTCGTAATACGGTATGGGGAATGCAGCATAAAATCAGGCATCATTTGCATGGCATGCCTTTCTGTTTGCCATCCCTAAGTGGTTAGCATCATAGCGGTGTGGAGATTAGTGTTAAAGATCATAGGGCTGAGTATGAAATTCAAGGACTTTTGAAAGGTTAGAAACGTGCTTTCATAACAGTTAATTTAAAAATTTTTGCCATTGAGGATTTTTTTACTTTGGAGTCAAGAGTATTTAGAAAGTTTACAGCAATTATTTGAAAAACGCCCTTCATGGTAAAGTGGAGAAAAAGCAGACAGCACTAGATAATTTACTGTGATGTCTGTACAAAGCACTTGTGTAATGTTTTATAGACTCTGTAGTATTCTTTCCTAAATCATGTCCCAGATTAGCTAACACAAATGTGTTCCTTCCTCAGAAACAAATTTGTTTCTCAATTCAACTCGCAGCTGTGAATAAAAAAAAAAAAAAAAGAAAAATCTGATTGTTTTGGGAAAGTTTTGTTCTTCCAGAAAACCATTCCATTTATTTCTCATTATTGCAGTGATTATAGACCCTAACTGTCCTTAAGGTGTAAACCATTATGTGGTTTTATATTTAAAATATAAAATTTACATGAAATGTATTTGAAATGGCTCGATAATAAAGAGGAGGAGGAGGAGGTTTAAAGACCATACAGATAGATAACTAAAGATATGCTGTATGCTGGAGGAAGCATTGAAAATAAATTTTTGAAAACTGTAGCATTTTTATCAATATTATGAAGTTGGCTTCAGAATTGTTTATGAAGAGGCAAAGTTTTCAGAAGCTCCTCAATATGACTTCTATTTTTGCATGTGCAAATGACAAAATTAAGGTCAAACTACCTTGCCTTTCAGTTGACTCTGAAAGGTAGCTGAATGTTGTCACTTGTGTGTGCAATTGTCTGGATCCATGACTAATTACAGACATGCACATAAGGTCTGTACCTTTGTGCTTTTTTTTAAGAGGGGCTGCTTTTCTTAAGAGGTCTTACTGATGTGACTATGATAATTTTGCCACAACTACAGTATTCTATATAGAAACAACTGGAAAAAAATTCTTGGTGATGAGAGTGATAATACACAGGGAAAGGTTGCTCAGAGGGGCAGTAGATTAGCCATCACTGCGAAGGCCAAATCTGTCTTTGAAGTTATCCCTGATTTGAGGTTGGACAAAATGACCTCTAAAGGTCCCAACTTAATTAAATTTTCCTGTGATTCCATGATTGAACTAGATTAAGAACTAGGAGGAGTATCTCTCTGAGGCAAGTACAGAAATTCAAAACCTGCCTGAGAAAGTTTTATGGGCATTGAGGGTGCATGAGGAGGTGGACTAGGACTGTGACAAGCCTGCAAAGCTCTCCTCTGTCCTCAGTGGTCAGATCTCTGGTAGGACAGAGAAAGTTTCTTGTAACCTGCCATATAAAATGTACACCATTGTACTATTTTTTCTAACTAATTTGTGAATTGTTGAATCTTCAAAGTGGGAATAAGGAGTAAGAAAAATTGCAGGGATTGTAAAAAAAAAAAAGTGAAACCTCTGCTTACAGAAACACTTCATGGGCAGGACACAATGATAAGGCATGCTTTTGAAGTACACATTGAAGTATAAAAAAATTTCACTCACCAATATTGCTGCTTTTATTTTTTTTTTAATAAGTATATCAAATAAAACCATAAAACTCAGAAAATCCATATCTGCAGAGCAGTTGATTCAGCATCAGTCAAAAATCGGAAAAACATAAATCTCAGAAAAGCTTCAAGATCTTGCCAAGCTTTATTCTCTGGAACTCAGATATATTGTTCTAGTGATTAAGTTTACCTTTGTTTCTACATCCAGTCTTGACAAAGACACTAGAAGACAGATATGAAAAAATGTCGCAGAAGTAATTATGCACCACTGGTCCTTGAATTGTTTTGATATTTTTTTTTCTGACATGAATCTATAATAATATTAAAATAAATTTCCTCTTTTTTTTTTCTTTATTTTTCTACCACTGACCATCTGTCTGCCTTTTGTGAGGACTCACCAAATTGAAAATAGTTTCAGAGTTCTCTGTATAATAGACTTAATATGAGAAATAGTGTTAAAGTCAGGGCTAGATTTGAGTAAAATCAGTATTCTCGTAGAATCAGCCACAGACTCTGTTAAGGAGTTACCACTGAAAGAGGTTCACTGATTGCCAGTGCCTAAGATTGTATTGAAATTATATTAGACACAATTTATATGGACGGGTTGCTTGGATAGGAATGCATGCATGCAGGAGGATGTGCTTATTTAGAATAGTAAGGATTATTAGGTAGGATTCCAGTTACAGAGTGAAAGCTGTAAGAAACATTGCCCATGTCAATGACAATAAATTAAATCTTGTCTTCAAAGACAGAAAGAAACAAATCAATGGTCTTAAGAAAGAAATTAATAGGTTATTTAATGAACATATATTTTAAATGATTTTATGTATATCTATCTATATCCTGCATATGTATATAGATAGATATGTGTGTTTCTGTGGAGATACTACTTAACATTACCATATTACTGAAATAATCACAATGCTCAAAGACTCAGTACAAGGGCCCTGAGAATTTCTGCAGTAGTGGTGAAAGTCTTGTGCAGTGAGGCCTAAATAATGCAAAGCTGTGTACTTACTCATGGCATGGGTTCCCTGTTGCCCACCAAGACTGTCAGGTGCAATAGGGCTCACAATGCTTACTTGAGAGAAAAGCCTTGGAGTTCAGTCAGCTCCAGCACTGTAAACATCTCAAACTTTCGAAGGGTCTCATTGCATACAGCAAAGGACAGGAGCAGGCATGTATACTTAATAACTTCTGAGTTTCATTTTGTATTTAAGAAAACCTATTTTACATAGCATAGTACCTAGCTTCTCCAATTATTTAAAAAGTCAGCTAGGTGAAATGGCTTTGTATATTCTGACAACGAATTAAATGCCCAATGGACATTTTTGCACTTATGATTAGCTGATTAAGGGCACCATTCCCCGAGGGAGCTAGTCAAACTATGTTTGTCAAAATAAGCAGCTATGTACACACACACACCACCCCCAAGACATGCCCCCCCCCACACACACCCCAACACCTACACCCACATATATACACAGAAATATAAAGCAATAGATGCATCTGGCTCTGGAGCCCCCTACATAAGAAGGACGTGGACCAGTTGGAGTGGGTCCAGAGGAGGGCCATGAAGATGATCAGAGGGCTGGAGCACCTCTCCTATGAGGACAGGCTGAGAGAGTTGGGGCTGTTCAGCCTGCAGAAGAGAAGGCTCTGGGGAGACCTGATAGCGGTCTTTAGGTACTGGAGTACCTGAAGGAGGCTTATAAGAAAGACAGAGAGAAACTCTTTAGCAGGCCCTGTTGTAATAGGACAAGGGGTAATGGTTTCAAAATAGAAGAAGGCAGATTCAGACTAGACATAAGGAAAAAAAATTTACAGTGACGGTGATGAAGCACTGGAACAGGTTGCCCAGAGAAGTGGCAGATGCTCCATCCCTGGCAACATTCAAGGCCAGGTTGGACGGAGCTCTGAGCAACCTGATCTGGTTGAAGATGTCCCTGCTCCTTGCAGAGGGGTTGGAGTAGATGATCTTTAAAGGTCCCTTCCAACCCAAACTATTCTATGATTCTATGTTCAGTTTCTTTCTTTCTTTCAAAACTGGAGTAAATTCAATGCAGTGTTTTTTGACCTGAAATGACTTACCAAGTAATACAATTGATAGCACTATCAAGTTTCTTTAAGTACTAAAAATACTGATTCAATAGCTGTAGTCAATATACAGAGACATAATAAATTTGGAGAGGGAGAAGTTAATGTATTTACAGTACAGCATTTGAAGGATTTGGTCATAAGTAATGGAAAGTGCTTTAAAAATTAATAGTCTTGAGGATTTAAAAAAGAATGAGTGACTTTTCCTTCATATTAGAAAATGAATTTCACTACACACCTATATATGGCTAGTGATGTTAACTTTCCAAGAGGGATTATAAAATTCCCAGGTACTTGAAGTTTGCTCTTCTGAGTACTCAGAGATTAATTTTAAAGTGTGGTTTATTCTGAAAAGCTTTCATTCTCTGTATAATAGTAACAACGGTCAGACTAGCTTCCTTTCATGTCATTATTAATTTTACTTTCTGCAAACTAAGGGAAGAAAAAACATAGGAAAACAATCTCTGTCTATGAAAGAGAAGAGAGAACTAAATAGGAAAAAACAACCAACCTTTTGAATAAATTCTAGCTAACTGTTAGTAGAAAAGTTTCCTGTAATGTATTTAAACTAATGATATACAAAATATTACAGTTGCCTTTTGTTGTTAATATATTGAAGATAAACAATGATGAATATAGTTAATGAATAAAATCCAGAACTTGTTTCCAACAAAACAATCACTCCTACCCTCCCAAACACCAACCCCAGATCTAGTGGCATATCTCCAGTTTGAAGTTGACACTGCATTGTTACCTATTCTACTTTTGAGTCTTATGCTATAGTATAGGATAACTCAGAAAAGAAAATTTGTGTAGAAAATGAGAGCATGTGAGAAGACGATATGGTACATAGAATTAATTTCTATTCCATTTCCAGGCCATTTAGTTGTCATCTGGCACATTGTCATAATGTGTTTTGTTTCACTACCCTGCTATTTTTAACCTGCATATCTCTGGCAAAGAATTAGGATAAATTCTCTCCTTTATAAGGACTTTAGTGTCTAGATAAAGAGTACTAAAGTCAACTTTCATTAACACTATGTTGTCTACGTGAAAAAAAAATTTGGATATCTGTTGTATTTTCTTACTTCTGTGTCTAAAGATAAACACATGTATTTTTTAATGTTAGGGAAAAAAAGAAAGAAAATATCCCTTTACACAACTTCTGCCTCTTAAGACTTGATTGTAAGGGGAAGTAGAAGAAAGTAGTCAGACCAAAACTTCCTCAAATAAAAAGGACAACTGAGGAAGAGAAAGTAATGAAATGATACACTCTTGTTAATATCCAAATGCTAGTTTTAAAAGTTAGTGTTCCATGAGTGAGAATATTACTGCAGCTAACTTCTGTTTTTCCATTGCATGATCAGTGTTAACGATAAATATCCTGCAGGGCATGCTGGCCTTGCTCTGAAATCTACACTCTGATTTCACTGTGTTCTTGTGTCTGGCTAATTTCAATAAGATTACTCTCTCTTCATCTTACAATCTTCCCAAAATTTTCTGTTCATTTTCCTTTCAATAAAGTAAATGTTTTCCTTGTGTACCAGTGAAAAATATTTCTAAGACTGGAAAAACTTTTTTTTTTTTTTTTTCATACATATACAGGATTAAAAAAAACCCAAACCTCGTCTACTGCTTGAAGCCTGTAGATCAAATCCAAAAGACATTTTTTCTTTTCAACTGGCATCTTTCAGCTGGACATATTTAATATCATTCTGTGCAACAATGCAGATGCAAGTGCTTACTATGGTAAAACCTTCTCCGCAAGATAATGAAGAGTACACTGCAATAATATGTAGTATGATATACAGATAACCACACTGTGACCTTTAGGAAGTTAAGGCAGTTTAAATTAATTAAATTGAAAACTTCATGGGTTTCTGTATATTTTTCAGAACACATTTGATTTCAAAATACTCATTGATCTGTGATTTTGTTCCCAGGTGTTAATAATGAGAACTCTGAGTCAGGGAGTGATAGCTAGAATGAATGTTTAACATAACAGAAAGCTAAATTAAACTAGGGAAATGCTTTTAGGAGAGAGAGTTCTGTTTGAACCTAAGGACACGCATTGATGTTCATTTAAAGGGGATCCCTGTGCCCTCAGATCACTAAATAGTGCAGATTTGAATAGGATCAGGTGAGAACAAAGAGAGCACATACACGCCATTTACATCTGCATGCTCTGTGGGCATGTGGGCTGCTAATCCAGGTTGCCTGGTGTTTTTCCTCTGCTTATCCGCATGGCACAAGAGGCTTTTGGCAGCTGGTTCCTAGGCTCTCCTGCTTCTAAGCTCAGTCCTGCAAAAAAGCCCCAGATAAAGAACCACATCACTATCAGGACACCATTATCTTTCAGCCAAGTAATTTCCAGAGTGCTTTTTAGAAACCTTTCTGGTCAGCAACCTGACAACAGCCCAACATTGGGAATGGAGCTGTGCGGTTACTGAGCAGTGAGCGCTCTTTCCTGCTCTCCAAAAACCACAGAGTGGTAGGCAGAGAGCAGAGCTGGCAGTGCAACTAGTGCATCTGACTGCCAGATGTCTGTCTCGTAAACATCCAAACACTTACACCAGATAATGTCTGGACCCTGAGGAAGACACTGGCTGAGTGCTGTAGAGCGACCATCAGTGAAGGGACAGCTTCCAGATGAAAGAGTCAATGCCCACACATGTAAGTCTGTGCTGAGTTCACCCTTTAGCTCCTGAAGTAGACAACTGACCTCAGATAATCATGGGCTGTTAAAGAGACATTTCTGGAAGCCAGTAAGCCTACTGCTGACTATCATCTGGCAAAATAATCGAGGAGGTGACATTCGCAGTTCAAGAGCTCTTGCCCATCATCTTTTGCCCATCTCATCTCATGCAAAAGGGATCATCCCTTGGGCTTTCTCCCCCTAGTTGTATCAGGCTTATGTACATGATACTATCCTTAGTCTCTATTCTTCTTAATTTTCAGCTCTTCACCAATCAGCACCTTGAGTGCTGATTCCCCAGAAGAAGAAGAAATCACTTACTGAAAACCTAACAATTGACTCAGAGAGTAACTGGTCTAACCCAAATGTTCTGATGTTTGTTATAGTTTCTCCCAAGCCTCTTGAAGAGCTACTGGTCCTGATGGCCCAAAGCAAAGCAAAGCAACATCAAAATCACTCAATATTTATTGAGCTTTTGTTGTAGTTTTCCCTGGTCAGGGCCAAACTACAGAATCTCTTGCTCAATGCCCCCCTCCCTCTGAGGGAACAGGGAGAGATAACCTAAGAAAAAAGGCTCGAGGTTTGAGATAAAGACAGGGAAAGATCCTTAAAATCACCATTATCGGCAGATGAGTAAAGAGAAAATACATAAGGATTTGTTAAAAAGCAGCAAGTTGTCCCAACCGCCGTGGTACTCTAATTATGTTTTGCAAAACCCACAACTGACCAACTAAGACAATTGTTGGAAACTGAAACCAATCTGAACAAAGAGTGTATATTGAATTGACATGTTAGCTATTACGTATTAGAAAAACACATTCTCTTAAGTTAAAATTATTGAAGTCCTTTACATAAATGGTAGTCATACTGATGCCAGTGCTTCTGGATAACCTAGAAGAATTAAGAGAAAAAAAAAACTATTGATTTTTATGTAATTTTTTTTTACAGGACTTAGCAAACAGGCTATATGACAAAGGACAATGGGTATATTTCCTTAAAATATATACTATCACTTTGTAGTGTGCACAAAATATTTAAAAAATTAATAGAGTGAAGAGTGTGAAGATTTCAAGGTAGGTGAAAATTCCAGACAAGAAATACATTACATTGAATAGCATGGAAAATTATCCAAAAATTATGGTTTTAGTAATATCATTGCAAGGGGAAAAATGCTCAAAATACAAACAATGCAGTTATGTTTTTAACAGTTGGGAATTGATATTTTGTATTATGACAAGTCAGCTAGGAAGAAAAATTGCGTAGAGAGAATAAATATTATTATATAATGTGATTTTTATTTTAACAAGCATATAAAAATCATGTTTAAAATGATGCTTCTGCTAACTAAGATGCAACACTGCTAGCATTTGATTCTCACTTGAGAAGTAATTAATTCAATTAGAGACCAAGTTTTCTGACTGGGCTGAGAAAATAGCTCTTAACATTACCTTGTATATGAAAACCCCTTCTCAAATGTTAAAAATAAGGTTTGGTTAATGCACGTACAAGAGTACTAAAATCTGTGTTTGGCTTTGCTTAAGAAATTTAGGAACCTGCAAATAAAATGCAATTGCTTTAAAGACACACTGTATGTACAATAAAGAACATACATTCATGAGTAAATGAAGGATGGATCACGAACTCAGACTCTTAATTTTCAGTGGTAGACAAGTCTAAGAATATTTTGCATTACTTTTAAATCACAGAACAAAAATCTGAAATTCCATATTCAGATAAATGAAGAGCATTTTAAATCAGAACTGTTTTTAAAAAATGTCTTCATAGGCTATTGTGTCTGACACAAAAATAATGTTAATATGTCATCATACTTTGAAAACATTTATTGTTCTTGCATTGATGATGATAGGTTACTATGGGGGTGTATTTTTATTATTTCAAATGAGAAGGCTTAGATGCTTGCCTTTTAGGTAGCTGAATTCCACATGGCAGGTTTATGAAGGAGACAGCATGGTTATGCTAGCTATTCTGCAAGAAAAGAAGGGAAAATTAAGATGTGTAAGCAAAGGGAAAGAGGAAAGGAAAGGTCTGCTTTTTCTTTTCTTGTTTTAAGACAATCTGCTAATCTATTGTGTCTGTCCCAGCAGAGAATGGTGAGCTCTGCACAAGCTTCTTGCTGACTCTCTTGCCATCTTGGAAACTAGCACAGATGTCTGAAATCAGTGTCCGTACCTGCAACAGAAGTGCTTTGCATACTTCTGTTCCTTAGGCAGACTGAGGCATCACATGTATGAATTGCTACTTGGGAATTTTTCAATTGTTCTACTTTTTTTTCCAGACTTCCATGCTATCCAGAGGTGCTCTGGCCTGTTAAATCCTTCTCCATATGGCAGGAGTTTCACTGTGGGCAACAGCGTGGAGAAGACATGAGAGAGATTGCTGAAGTAGTGCCTTCAACCAGTCCCCAACACATTGTGCTACTTTTGGAGAAAAACATATGGGAATTCTTCCGTGGGGAATTTGCTGCCAAATTTGGAGACATGTCTTGGCCATTCTGGAATTGGAAAAGAGAGAACAGAGATTTGGCGAAAAACATGAGAAGGCATGTGGGATTGACAAGGGAACAGAGAAACAAAACCAAATTCTCTAGAGCATTTTCTGGCACCAGTATATACAATATCTTCATCAAACATCAGAGTCCTTGGATTGCATTTTGCATCTGCAATCTCTGTATAGAGCAGATTGCTACTGTGTACAGTTCAGGTTTTGGTGAAAGCTGGAGAGAAAGTATGGTGGTGATGAAAGCATCTGTGGGGACTGCCTAAGAAATTCTTATACGCCAAATATTCCTATGTAGGTATATGATACAGGCATTTGTGGCCTAAGTAAAAAAGGCCTGTGCATGTCAATCAGTTGCTAAATACCTGAAACATGTGATTTACCTCAGAAAGGAGATGGTTGTTTTTTATCATGCTCCTGTGTGGCTTTTTTTTTGGTGCATGTAAGGGTAGCTGGGACTGAAATGAAATGAGAAGGGAGGGGTTGGGGATATTTCTGCAGAAAGCAGGTGGTGGTGTCAGATGGATACTACTAACACTGGGGAAACGGACTAATAAGCACATTTGAGCCTCTGATAGTATGGTAGGGTAAGACATAGCTATTGAAGAAGACAGCAAAATTACCACTGATTTCACTAAAACAAATTTTCTCTTAATGCTCCAGACTAACAACGCATAGACATATTTTTTTCAGAAATAAGCTAAGCAATCTCTTCGCCACTCTGCCAAACTGAGTGTTTATAGAATAGCAAGGATGGAGAGCCTGTTCATAGCAATTGTCTCTGCTTCAGCAATGAGAACCCCAGTTCCTCACACTCACTCTGCCACAGTGCTATAATTATCCCTCAGTACTTGATGACTAATTCAAAGCCAAGCACTCTTACAGGCTGCCCAAGTAGTATTTTAAGTATAATTTTAGAATAGGTGTTTTTTTTGGAAACAAAATTAATGAAACTCTGGTAGTTCTTACTACCTAACTGTAATACACAGTCTGGATACAAATGCAGCGGCATTTGATTCCAGCTTAAGTTTATGAAAAATGCTTTATCCTGGCTAGTTAGGCTGCAATTTCTACCATCAGTAAGGGTACTTTGCATTTCAGTTGTATATTAATTTGAACAATTCAGAAGCATGTTGCTAATAAATCCCTGTCTAGAGCCTCTGCAAGAATAATAGTATGGCTGTTTCCTAAAAAGCTTAGATTAAGGTATAAAGATTAAAAATGGGAAGAGAGATTAGAATTCTTTGAGTCAACCACTAAATAATCCTTTTGCACACTTTTTTCCTTTTGCACACTTTGCGGCATGTGAGGTTGAAATACCAGCTTAAAAGGTATTTTGCTTTCTAAACCCAACTAAAGTAAAAATAACAGCTTGTAACAAAACACTGAAGAATTTATGGTGCACAACACAGCATAGCAAGTCACAAATAACCTTCCACAATTTCTAAAATCATCAGTGTAATACTTTCCTGCAGCAGAGACAGGATCTTTATTTTCCCAACGTATACATTTTTTCCCCAAAGGATATCTAGGAGTGACATACAGCTGTTTATTTTACCTAGCAATGATTTTACTGGTATATGCTGTGGAGGAGCTTGCAAGCCAGCTGAATGCTGTATCATGACATACAATAATCCAGAAGTATATCTATTTGTACATATACACATGCTATATATATCTGTGTATGTTATATCTAATATATTTATACAGTGTGTATATATATAAATGCCAAGATAAATAGGTAGGCAAATTCAGAAATGGGAACACAACAGACTGCCTAGAAAATTAAATTAAGATAAATCACAATTAAATCCAGACATATTCATGTTGATGGAAATACAGCATGATCAGAGATTTCACTTCAGTTGTTCCCAAATAGAACTGGAAGAAACCACATGTGTGATCTACTTTGTCTTCCTACAATGATAGCCAGCCAGGCAGCAGAATTTTAGTTTATAGCTCCACAAATACTCTGCAAACCTGCTCCACAAACCCCCCTATTCTTCCATATACCCCCATCCCTACTTGCTGCTGCCAGCAGTGTTGCATAGCTGCCTATCTTGGATTTGCAGAGAGCTGTCATAGAATCATAGAATCGTTTGGATTGGAAGGAACCTTTAAAGGCCATCTAGTCCAACCCCCCTGCAAGGACCAAGGACATCTCCAACCAAACCAGGTTGCTCAGAGGGCTGTCAAACATGGCCTTAAATGTTTCCAGGGATGGGGCATCCACTGGGCAACCTGTTCCAGTGTTCCTGTTGCTTTAAAAACACATTTGGAAAATTAGAAGTTGAGTGGCTTGTAGTATAGAGCTTAGCTTTTAAGCTTGCCACCTGGCTTCTTTTCCATTGCCTGCAATATCTGCAAACCTGCAAAATGGAAAGTATGATTTATACAAACTAACTGCTGCATTTATTTAAGTCCAGTTCATTTCAGGATATGTGTCACAGTCAGATGTGAAGCAAGCAAGCAGATAAGTCTTGATCTGAAGCTAGAGGGACCCCTGTGTTAGACACCTGTGCTGTGTAGTCTGATATCCGTATCTGCAAAATCACAGCCTCATGCTTGCAAGCTCAAAACGGAACCCAGCATATTAAAAGTTACGTGAAATCTTAAAAATTTAAGTGAAACAAAGTAAAAAGTGAATTCCTCATGGCCCTTGTACAGTTATTTGATGCCTGAAAACACATTAGGTAATTGAATTTTAAAAGCAAGCAAGTAAGCTGTATCTGTAAGATTCATATTTCCGTAGCAGAGAAACATTTCATACATGGAGGATACGGGAAAATGAGGTTCAAATGAAACACCTAATAGTGCAAGTCTTTATGCAAAGTAATCTGTTCATAGACAAGGATCTCATCTGATATTCATCTGATATATTTCCAGATTATCTGGGTGTTAGTTACAAGTATTTTTTAATTCTTAACTCCTCAAATGCTGTTATACTCAGGAAAGTATAATATCCAACCCTGGTTAGTCTGATATTAATTTTCTCAAGACTTTCTACACAGATTTTTGTCATTTCACAAGTATGAAAATTTTTCTTTCCCACTCATTTCTCTTCCCCACCTGTCAGATTTACAAACTCCATCTGGAATCTGAAAAAAGCAAGCTGTTCGTTCCCTCCGCTCCCCTTTCTAACAAGGATTCTGCAGACAGAGCTAAGCTGACAATCTGGATGATGTAGAAGGAAAGCTGCAGTCCAACTCATTCTTCCATAACTGTATTGATACTATAACACAGAGGTGAAAAAAAAAAATGTCTTTGGCATTAATGTAAGTGTATGCGACTCCACAACATTCAAGGATATAGATTCAGAGTAATAGGATGTTGCTCTTCACAATGTTATTTTCCCTGATGATAACCTCTGTAGGTCATTTTGTTAGTAGATCTCATTTTATCACATTCTCAAGATGCCTACAGGTAATGAACCATATATTTCTTTATCTGCATCAAGAGGAAAATGTCTCTATGCAGCCTTAACCACAATACAAGACTGCTTTAGGAGACCAGAATGTCTCTCTTCCAGGAAAAATACACCCTTCTTCATTTGTCCAAATACCATTGTTGGAACATTTTTCTGATTATTGAGCTCTACTGTGAGTAGAAACACTGCATTCAGTATTGAACTGTGAAAAAAAGATCTGATTTATGAAACCACAAAATATATAGGAAAGAAAAGATGGCTGTCATCCTAAATGACAAGCTCATAGCAGCTAGGCTCTTTTGGGAAACTGCCAAACATCAGTTACCTCCCACATGCATGACTGCAGTTCTAACATTAAAAAACAGACATTAAAATCATGTAAATATAACCAACTTTCTGAGATACAACAAGTATTAACAGCTTCACATTCATTCATTTAAAAGCATATTGGAAAAATAAATCCAATCTGCACTGACATCTGTTATTTTACAGTTTTTCAGTTAATGCATTACAGCTAGAAAGTGGATTATTTTCCTTTCTGAAAAGTACTGAAAATTGTAAATATCCTTTTCTTTATTAGAGAAAGCAATAGCAAAGTAGTTAACAGAGGTGAGATAAGAGGTAATTAGGAGATTCTCTCGTGACTGAGTTTGATGTATATTTGTGGGCAGAATGAATATAAAAGACCATATCACAAATGCCTGACCATGACAAAACTATTAGAAAAAAGATGTTGTTAATGAAGTTATATAGTCTGTATTTCCGTAATGTGAGCAGAGGTGATTTTACACACTATAAGCACAGAGAGGCAGGTAAGAGACATAAATGGAATTGTAATGGGATATTACTTGATTCGTATCAGTAAGTAATAAGCAAAGCATTAAAATAAATTTTATTTTTCCATTTCCTTGTCATATATATTAATGGATAAGGAAAGAATTCATATAACTTCATTAAATGACAGCTCTGCCCTGTCCTTGTAGCATTTAAACTCACCGGAGGGAACAGTGCCACCTTCTACACCACCCTGTTCACTTCAACACCTGTCTCTCTTGTCATATTGGGTGTTTACTTTTTTTAAAAATGTAAATATAATTCTTTTTAATGGCTAGAATTTACAGCCATCATAGATTTGGCTGTAAAATGGAAGCTTTTTTACTTCAAGTTGTTAAAGGAAAAAATTCCTATTAAAAATTATTCATATAGGAAACAGTTTTTCCACCTTAGAAAAATGGAGGAATAAAAAACCAACAACAAACAAAAAAATCCAGATAAAATAGAAAAAAAAGAAATTCTCCACATGGAAGATTTTTTCGTTATCTATTTTTGTTTATTTTTATCTTTCTTCTGAGGGAAACATGTAGATATTTGTAGGTAGAAAAACTTGTATTCTATTTAATTTCTTTTTTTTATTTAAAAAAACCCACAAAATATTGGCTGGAGTGTTTCATTTTTAAGTTTAATTTCTCTGTCTATTTTGTATACAGAAGAAGAGAAGCCTGAAATAGAAATTTTGGAAGCTTTGGCTACTGTGTAAAACTGCTCCTTTGTATTTTTAACTTTGTCAATAACATATAATGTATGCATCACAGGTATGTGAACAAGCAAGACTCTTAAACAAATTGCATTTTCTCCTTGAATATCGTATCAACTCCCTGTATCGGTAGATATAAACACATTTCAGTTATACATACTTCAACATTATCTTCCATGAACAAAGATTAATACATTAGCTAACTTCTAATAAACATTAAGTAGTAATTCAGTAATTAATCCATTGTAAATTGCTGATATTTGCTGTTAGTTCTCTGAACATTTCTTCCATAGTGTATAGCCTATAACACAGACAAAAATAAATTCATAAAAAGGATATTTTAAGAAATTATTTGCCATTCGTTTCAGTATAAGTGCCATTCCCTTCTTAGGTCCCAAGGCAATTAACACTTGTGAAAGGCAACAATAGACTAATGGACTAAGTCAGTTTCTGAAAATATTTCATCCAGTTTTATTGAATATCTAAGAATCCTGGCCCCTTGGGGGATTAAACTTGATTTGTTCAGAAAAAAAAATATTCTAAAATTCCATATAATTTAAGGTCTTAGTTAATCAGTTGAACAGCTTTGTTATACAACAAATTACCTTTTTCAGCTCTAATCTTATTAGGATAGGTGATAGTAAAAGAAAAAAAAAGGCAGAAGAAACAACTATTTGCAAACTATCATGTTAGATATTTATTATAAATGAATATTATTTATTTAATAATTTGAATTCTATTATCTGAGGAAATAGCTTTACTTCAGAAATATTTAAGTAAAAATCTGCTTTGCTACAGCAATTAATGACATGAATTCATAAATATTTATACTTTAATTCCAAAAGACATTATAAATTTAAATGTAGTCTGTGCAACTTAAAAGTAGTTTTATAACTAATCTTCCTTCATTGTATGTGCAGAAATTCCCTTCTCCAAGTGTAATATAAAGCTCAGACACAAATCTTTATTTTAAAATATTTTTTATATGCATGCATTTTTTTTGTAATCAAAAAAGACAAACCTTATTTTCTCTCGGTGCAGCTCATCTATCACTATAAGATCAAGACAAATTTATCTGTGTTTAGCAAAATCCTTGGAAAAATGTTTAGAATTCAGCAAAGCTTAAAAATATGCACAATTTTTCAGTTCTGACCCTACCTCTTTTTTTTTTTTTTTTTTTTTTTTAATTAAAAAAATTTTATTA
>WHYT01015292.1:0-32614 GCA_009806455.1 Tetrax tetrax | reverse complement strand
ATTCAGGGAAAGCTATAATTTCACTTACTTTTTCCTAGCTACCAAGGGAACAAGATTTTATTATTCTCACCCCAAAAATAAATGCCAGGTTTGATATAAAATTTCAGAGCCATTGAGATTTTTCGTTTGTGAGAGCAGGATGAATTAGCAAAGGGCCATACACCAAATTTACTCTCTTTCCTATGCATTCAGCCACCTTTTCATCTGACCAAGTTATGGGCAGGACAGATACAGCTGACAAGATGTACCGTGAAGGCTGGCTTTCATGGGGCTGGCTCCTGCAGAGCTGGCTGGGTGGCTGGAGGATGGAATCTATTAGGAGGAACAGAAAAAAATTGGGTTTGTTCAGCCTGGAGAAGAGAAAACCTCTGGGGAGACTTTACTGCTACCTACAAATCCCTGATGGGAGGATGGAGAGAAAATGTATTCAGACTCTTCTTGGAGGTACACAGTAAAGGGATTAGGGGCAACAGACAGAGACTGGAACACGGAAAACTCCAATTATGTATAAATAAACTTTTTTTTTACCAAGAGGAACAGGTTGCCTCCAGAGATTGTGGACCTTGGCCTTCAAGGTGTTCTGGACCTGACTGGACTTAGCCAGAGGAAACTCAGTAAAATCAGACCTGCTGTGAGCAGGTTGGGATAGATGCTTGTCATGGTTTTGTTTAGTGAGGCCTAAGGTGGGAGCTTCTGTAGGAAACTGCTAGAAGTCGCTCCCCTTTGTTCAGTGGACTCGGCTGGGCCTAGGGCGGATCCACTGCTGGACAAGGCCAAGCTGATTGGTAGCAAAATGTTCTGTGACAGCGCCTCCATCATAACGTATTTAAGAAGGGGAAAACAGAAAAAACAAAGAAGAGAAGATGTGAAGAAGCTGAGTGGGGGCAGAGGCGCAGAGGGGGAGGCGCAGGCCTCCAGGGCCTTGCAGGCCTCACCCTCTGGCCTCTTGCCAGGTGGCCCACTGGGCCCAACTCGGCCCAGCCTGGCTGCAAGAGGTGGAGAGGAGATGAGATGGATAATGTGAAGAGATCCTGAGAGGCTTCTGCCAGCCTGTTGTGAAGAATTTTTCTTGCGAGAGAAACAGCTGCAGGTGCCAAGGTCAGTGGAGAAGGAGAGGGAGGAGTAATGCGGCTCCTGGCCAAGATTCCCCTGCAGCCTGTGGTGATGACCATGGTGGAGCAGGTTGTCCCCCTGCAGCCCATGGAGGTCCTCGGAAGAGCAGAGATCCACTTGGAGCCCATGAAGGACCCCACGCTGGAGCAGGTGGAGGCCTGAATGTGGCTGTGGCCCATGGAGGGCCCGCTGGGACAGCCGTTCTGGAGAGACTGCACCCCGTGGAAGAGATGACCCATGCCAGGGCAGTTTCACGAAGGACTGTGGCGTATGGGTGGGACCCCACACTGGAGCAGGGGAGGAATGTGAGGAGTTCTTCCCCCGATGATGAAGCAGTGCCGTAAAACAACATGTGATGAACTGACTGCGACCCCCATTCCCTCTTCCCCCCTGTGCCGCTCAGTGGGGGAAGGTGATAGAGATAATGTTAAGCTTGGGAAGAGGGAAAGGTGGAGGAGGTTTATCTTGTTTCTCTGTCTCATTATCCTGCTAGTTGTAGTAATAAATGAATAGTTTTTCCCCAAGTCGAGTCTGTTTTGCCCATGATGGTAACTTTAAGGATTTCTCCCTGTCCTTATCTCAAACCTCGAGCCATTTTTCTTAAATTATCTCTCCCCTATTCTCTTGGAGGGTGGGGGAGTGAGAGAGAGACTGCGTAGTCTGGTCCGGATCGGGGCTGAACTACGACAATGCTAATAGTGGTGCCTTTCAACCTAAATTATTCTATGATTCAGTGAGAGAAATGCCCAAATAACAGCAGTCAGGAGAAAAGGGTAGAGAGGAGCTTCCCCAGCTGGCAAGGAAACAACTGGATGAACAGGTCAGTTGTTCTGGTATCAGAGTGTCAGTGCCCATTCCAGCAGCTACCCGTTGCTCATAAGAAATACAAGCATTTCTAAGCCCTGAAAGAATTAAAATATGCATGAATCGACACAGTTTCATGGAGTTACCATTAATTCTTTCCATTAAAATGTGATTAATGAGAAATTATCAGAGCTTTAGTTTTCCACAATATGAAAGAAATTCCTGCGAGACTGGAAATTTTCTTTACAAACCCTAGATACTTGTTTCTGTTTGTTTTTTTTTTTTTAATTGCAAGGAGCAAATTGTGTATATCCTACCTTGAAAATTACTCCTGCTATGCTTTAGCACATCTATGCCTCAGCACTTTTATTCTCTATCTATTTAAGCCTCAAACCAGTAAAATATATGTTGCAGCTGATATGGCTGTCTCTAAGACCAGCGGATAGTTAATACGTAGGACTCCTGAGGGGCCAAGCTGCAGCTGTCCTTGTACAGATGTTAAAGGACAGCAGCTAACAATACAAAATACTCTCCTCATTTGCAGACCTACAGACTATGCAGACTCAGTCTTAGGCATGATAGACCTGAAATATGAAAGTGTTGAAACATGGTGCTCTACTGCCAGAAAGAGCAGATTCCATTCTCTCTCAGCTTCATACATTATCAGAGAACAAGCTATACAGGGAGAAGCTCATCACTCTTCTTAAAGGACTATGTTGTATCTTTGAGAATATTTTCCTCTCAATATGTGCACAGCCATTGTTTTATATGGGGAGGCCTTGTGCTTAGTTCAGTTAGAAGATATCTTGATTTTTAGCCTAAGCCTGAAAGATGTTGAAAGGAAGGCCCAACGACACAGAAGCACAGTTTTATATTTTGAAGTATTTTGCAAATAGTTTCAGTTCTGTTAGAACACACTTTTAAAGCATAGCTTCTATAAAAACTGGAATAGTATGTCCCGTGTGACTTCTTGAGAACAGGAAACTGAAACTAAGCTTATTTGAAGTCCTCTTTTAAAATGTCCCGAAGAACCTCAGCCATTCTACCAATAGTAAAACGAGACTTAAAGAAGCACTTCAACTCCAATAAGCTCCACAGCAAATGGTAGCATTCTTCATATAACAGAATGAACTAAACTGTGCTTAGCCTAGGCTGACCCACATCTCAGTACAGGAGGCCTAGGATAACACATTACTTACTCCTTTTCTCTGTATGACCAGATGTATATCCTAAGCTGGACCACAGAGATCCCACAAAATCAAACTATCCTATAATCGTGTGTGGCAGTGGGCAGAAGACTATGAAGCAGCCCACTTTTCCAAAAATAAATTTGAGGATATTTGAAGAACTCTGATGTGTATCAATTGTTCATAAGACATTTGCTGGCCTGTGAAGTTCCACATTGTTCCTTGTTTTCCAGAAGACACAGCAGCAAGGATCTGAAATCTGTTTAGTGTGGAAGTAGATAGCCAGTTACCAGTTCTGTTCTCAGGTACAAAAGACAAGATGCAGCTATGATGAAGTTCAAGCAGTATCTTTCTGCCCCTTCAATGCCACAGGAAATCTGAGCAGATTTAATAGGTTGCATTTTATTGTGATCAGTTACTGGCACATAAGAATCAAAATTTACTTGATTTAATCTCTTTATAAAAAGTTTTAGTCAATAAAGGAGATGATCAACAGTATGAAATTGCTATGTGAAGAGAAAATATTTCCCTTCCTAAAGGAAGCTTTATGCCAGTCTAAAGTAGCAGAAGAAAAAAAATGAAGTTTTCAGTTAAATAATTTTATAGATTATGCATTGGGCTGTAGGGATTGTGTTTTGCTGTTAGAGCTGGCACTGCTAGAGGGACTCTCCTACAGAAAATGTCATGAAAAAAGAGAGGAAAAGGAAAAGACAAGCTATTTCTCCCCAGATAGAAACAGTGACCTGTATTTGTCAGCTATACACAGAGTGCAAATTTGCATCATGATAAATTCTTCTAGCTTCTGCAACTGCCAGAAACAAGTCAGGTCAAAAAATGAACATAAGATTGTTGCCTGCTCAACAATCCAGTAGGAACTACTAGAAAGCAAACATTATTTTTCATTTGATATAGTTTCACTATAGCTCATTACTCACAACACTGGATTCTGAACTGATGTATAAAAGGTAAATAAATGTCATGACCAACAGGATGGCTAGGTTCATTAGCTGACCAGGCTGGGTAACCTGCATATAACTGAGAAGGTTAAAAGAAGGTCTTAAATCCTAAAGTATCACTGAATAGATGAAAATGGTGCAATTCAGGTTAAAGTGCAAGAGAGAAACATCTAACAGCAGAAAAAGAAATTGAACAGTAAGATAGAAATAAGTTTATAGCAGCTTATCCTTTCTGATCCTTACTGAATGTTTGTCTATTTTACTTGCTTAGATAATTCTGCTACAAATATATACTGCTAATAAAATGTCAACCTGTCAATTATTTTAGAAAACATTTGAAGCTCATAACACAGTCTGAATCTGGCGGTTCTCAGATGGGAATTTCTCAGCAGCCATTTCAGCAGTTACGGGTCACCGCTTCCACCTAAAGAAGTCCTCCTCACTCCTTACCTGTGTGCTCCCTGCTCTCAAGGCTCAGTTGTGTCAGAAAATTGTTCATGTGTCAAAGCAGTGAGTCAGATGCAGGATCTGATCTGACAGAAAATGAGTCCTCCCTCTTTCTTCCTCTTTTCCATTTTTATCTGCTCATCTCTCTGACCCAGTTCACTGTATAAACACACACAATCATTTGTGCTGCTGTAAGGGATGAAAGGAATGAGAAAAGGAGCACATTTTTAGTGGTGACCATGAATGCTTTATCCAGTATCTGTGCCAGTTCATGCTTACTGAAAGTGCTTTTTGAACAACCTAGGTGACTTTAATAAATTTGATCTAAAATCTAATTAGTGCTTTGGCTTTGTGCATATCTACATTTTCAGGCATATTTTGATCAAAAGACTTACAAATTATAAAAGTTATCAAATTGATTAAATACTATTGAAATATTGTAACTAAAGATATAGCATTTAATATACATTGACTTCAAAGAAAAAGATGTGACCCATAATTTGCCCTATTTTGCAATAGCAACCAATTACTTCTAGGGCTTTTAATCTCTTCTTTGAAAAAAAAAATCTTTGTTTTCCATCTGACATAACCTGCTGAACCTCCTCAGAGAATAACTGTTCTGGAGATACATCTCTTACTCATCTTTTCAAGAATTTGCCCTTCTCAGTTTTTGCTCTGTCAGCACCATTATTTCACTTAAAGTCTTGAATGACTATTCAAGTTTCAGAAGTGCTCTTTTCTACATAACACATGTCTTAATTGAGGCAAAGTCATAACTCCTCCCCCAAACAAACAAGGGAAAAAAAAAAAAGCAAAACCACAGTTGTTACTGTGGAAGCTTGAATCTAGCATTGCCAATCCCAAAGCTTTCTAAAGCTACTAAATTGGCTTACACAACAGTTTGGGTTCCAGATGAGGTTCTATCTTTGTTTCTTTTTTTTTTTTATTTTATTTGGCTTTTATGGGGTCACTCTCAGAAATTTTTCACTGAAGTAATGAAAACAAGAATCCTACTTTCTATGCCATAAAAACTGATGTTTGTAGTTAACATAGATGCTAATTGCTGGAGAGTTAAAAATAAAAGCCTGCTAGATAATGTACATATCAAGGTAAATCACAAAACTGCAATTTGACTAACATATTGCTATTTTTTTTTATCTAGGAAAACACCAAAAAGTTGCTGGTAACCAGCCTGATGAATATGGAATTTCAGATACCACTATAGCTTACTAGTTCTGCTTTCTCAGTAACTCCATTTATAGTGCTGCAAAGAGTGTCCACTTACTGCAATTACATTTATGCATCTGAATTTCAAACTTCAATTTAAATTATGAAACTCCTTAAAGTTTGATCAAGTCTGGAAAAATACCATACTGGAATGGGGGAAAAATAAAAGTATTCCTAAGATGAGGGTCATGTGATAGAGAAAAAAAAATACTAGAAGGTATGTAATAAACACAAGAAGAGCTCTTAGCATTAGAGAACAAAGATTCTTTCTTTGAACTGAGTTGCTTTAAATTTTCCACAGCTCATACTCAGAGTGAAGGAGTAAAGTCAAGCATGGGAAAGGGAGGAGGAAAGGCACTGTTTTAATACTTGTCTTTGTTTCCCACTATCTGAGTCTATTTTAATAGGCAATAAATTAAATTAATTTTCCCTAAGTCAGTAATTGTAATGTCCCTATCTTTATCTCACAATCTTATCCTATTTTCTCCCCTTGTCCTCTTGAGTAGAGTGAGCAAGTGAGCATGTAAGTGGGAGTTTGACCCTTAGCCAAGGCTAACCTACCACAGTAAAAAAGTTTTCAACTTTTCTAACAGTTCTGCTTGGGGAGACCATCTGACTCATCACAGTTCTGTACAAAACTTTTAAAGAAATGTATCACAGCATTAGAAAGGAAACTCCAGGTTGTTGCACAGCTTCATTACAATTTTCCCTGGAGTATTTATTGGCATATTAAACATGTTGATTAACATACCGCAATTAGAGCTAGAAATAAAGATTCAAAGATTGATATCCTGAAATTTTTAATCACTGTACGCTTGCTTAGAAATTGTCCTTTGTAGAGACAACGGAAAGTTAGTTTTATGTATTGAGCTAATGCTGTTTGTATATTATGGTGAGAATGAGGTGTGGTGTTATTGCACATCCTCTTAATGCATTTCACCTGCATACACAAATAAATGTTTTATTTTAGATAAATATGTTCAGTTCCATGCAGAAATTGATTGAAGAGGAAGCTGAGTGAAAGATGGTTTATATTCTACTTTGGCTTTTGAGCATAGACAATTCTTGAGAATAATTTTTCTATAGGTATTGAATATTGAAGCTGATTTGAGATATCAGAGGAAAATGATTTGCTGCTTGATCACATAGGTTGGAGGTCTGGTTTGTGCATGTAAACAAAGTAAGATTATACTTGGAATCAGTTGCTGAAATCTGAGTACTACCTCTTTGAAAAGCAATTTGTTTTGTGCAGATCTCTACAACCAATAAGGGAAGAATTTATTTTTATTTTACAATGAGAAATGAAGAAGAGAAACAGTATTTACATTTCTAGGCAAAATTACTTTATCTAGAAATAGTTGGATTTCTCTTTCTTTTGTACTTGGCATAGGAAAGCGTGTTGCATAAGATAGCATACTGGGAGTTATCTGTTGTATGACAATGACCAAGTCACCTTGCCTCTCTGTGCTCCACTATGTAGTGGGATAAAAAGTTTTTTGACATTTATTTCTAAAAAGACCTATATGAATTAGTTGCTGTTATTAAAAACTTATGCTTACCTTTTATGTAAAAATTGAGCTGTGTGTTAATGACAGACTACAGAGGCAATGCAGGTTATGGCAGGTAGCAATGAAATTAAAGATCTGTCTTGCTCTTGAATAGAATGCCTGCTTATTTGCAATATTTAAACAAGGCAAAGGACATAATTACAAAAAGCAATGCATCAAGGAAAACTTTTCTTCAGCATATTGGAAAGTATACTGCATGATCAATTCTTATCCAAGCCTGATACATACGGATGAGATATAAGAACATTTGATTGTCCAGAACAATTGTCTAGTGATGAATCAATAAACTTGCTGCTGAGTAAAAGATTGAAGGGAAAACAGATGTAGTGCTTTGAAATTTGCAACAGCAACTCCAGGCACTGGGTTACAGTGGACTCCTCCAGCTATTGATTATGGGCTCTCCGGACAGTTCCATTCAGCCCATTTGACCTTTACAGCTGCTGCTTCACACAGAAACTGGATATGTGGGAAATTAGTAGTTATTGACAGGACATGAGGCCTAGAAGTTGTTGGTCACATTTTACAGACATAATTACACCTGAAGTGTAATCACAAATTATCACACATGTGAAAAAATTGCTACATGAGAATCTGGTGACACAGCTGGCCAGCAGCAGCTCCAAGTAACAGAAAGCATTAGGATAATAAAGGTTTAATGAAAGTTCCAAATACTTCTTTGGATTGTACCTAAAATATTTATCCCGCTTCTTAGATCATCCTGTTTTAATTAACACTATTGGTCCTTAGACCTTATGAAAATGAGAGACTGCATACAGAATTCTGTATTCACTGTGCAAGTATACAAGCATCCTTCTCTGTGGCTCAGCTGCAGCATTTTAATTTTAATTTCTAAAATATTACTGCATTCTTGTCTATTAAAAGTAGATGTAGAGGCTAATGCCAAATCGGGCGGTTCCCTGTTGTGAATTGTAACTGTAGTTTCGGTAACTCATTAGGAAACAGCTCAAGGAAGTTAGAGTAATTTAAAATGTAATTGAAATTATGTTTTTCCACAGGGTAGGTCTCTAAAAGAAGCAATTTAATCTGTACCAGTTAGTCCTGCTTATTTACTTAGTAGAGACTTATGCTTTATTTCCTGCAGGTTTGGTTCAGTAGTGCACTGGAAATAGTCTAGTGTAAGAAACATCACTCCTTTGGTGATGACTTTTGAAGAAAGTTTTATTGTGGAAAATCTATTCTGTCAAATAAAAATATTTCCTGTCTGGGACACTTTTCTTGGTAGCAGAGATGCATTATTATCCAATTAAAATATTTTTAATATTTAGCATTATACTGAAAGCAACGCACAGAAAAGTCATTATGTTCCACACTTTTAAGTGCTCATTGAAGTAAGAGATTAATGTTTTCAGCTGCTAATAGTAACCACTTCAGAAATCAAGTCAAGCAAATCCATTTGTGGTCATTAGTTTCACTAATCACCATTAAAATCTGGGGAATGCTGAGTGTGTTTAAAATATGAGATGTGTATGGAAGTTATCAATATTATTTTTCAGATGGAAATTAGGAAGCCTGTATCATTGTGCTCCTGGGCAATGTCCAAAAATGGCTTTTAGATAAATCTCTACATAAAAAAATGTCCAAGGAAAGGAAAGATAATATATTGTCCAAATTGCTACTTAAAATTAGCTGATGCCAAGCATTTTGCTAACACTGCAGCTTCTCAATGCAAGATCTTCAGAAAAAGATCAAGTCTATATATCTCTGACAAAGAATAGCATAAAGTTATATCCTGTATCTCCAATTGATTGCCTTTCTCATTTTTTAAAAAAAAAATAAAATTCAAAGATGATTTTCAAATCCCTGAGAAACTCTGCTGCAAGTAAATCTGCAAGTGTAACTACATCTGCCATTCCTTAAACTAGACTCTTCTCACATCCTTCTCTAGCTCCCTTTACCCACAATGGTATCAATGAAAATAACATATTTATTTCCCAAGCATTAAGTTGATTTGGTCAGATAAGGATTTGGTCCTTAAACACGTATGACTGAAGACTTGACAAACACAGGCCATGTTGAGGACAGTAGATTTCTGTGGTGAGGACTGTCATTGTGGCAGGTTTACATACATTGACAGCAAAACAGGACTGTGACATCTCTCTGGGGTTTCTAAGGAATAACAATAAAAAACCAGTGCTTAGAAGGTAACTAAAATGACACTTAACGGTTTAAAAATCCAGGCTCCCACTGTGTTTGTCCACAGATGGTCTGGGAAGACCTTATAGCAGCCTTTCAATACCTGAAGGGGGCTTATAGAAAGATGGGGAGAAACTCTTCAGCAGGGCCTGTTGTGACAGGACAAGGGGTAATGGTTTTAAAATAGAGGGAGGTAGATTCAGACTAGATAGAAGGAAAAAAAAATTTTACAATGAGAATGGTGGAGCACTGGAACAGGTTGTCCAGAGAAGTGGCAGGTGCCCCATCCCTGGAAACATTCAAGGCCATGTTGGACGGGGCTCTGAGCAACCTGATCTGGTTGAAGATGTCCCTGCTCCTTGCAGGGGGGTTGGACTAGATGACCTTTAAAGGTCCCTTCCAAGCCAGACTGTTTCATGATTCTATGACAAGTTTTTCTGTGTTTTAGTTTTTCACTTCAGAGTGAAAGAGGCCCCTACTTACCTCAGAGCTGAGAAAGACTCACAGCAAAGTAAAAACCTTACGGCTATTATATCCAGTTGTCTCTCAGAACATTTTCTCCACTCACACCAACATAGAACTCCAGACATCTGCAAATCACCAGTCTCTCACATTTTCTCCACTGTCCCTCCAACCCACTAGGTTTACTTGTCCTTACTTTTTACTTAACAGAATAGGATATTTTTCTACTCTTGTGTAGAACTTGAACTAACGAAGTGATTCTGTTAATTATTTGAAATTAAGTCTAGCAATTACCAAGAAGTCTAAGAAGGTCAAAGCTTTTACTACTGAATTTTACTGAGGAATGATGGTACATCTAGGAAACTTAGTTGGATATTTAAGTACTAGCTGTACGCAAGGTTGATTTTAAGGAGACATGTTTCACAGACCTTTTAAATAACAAAAATATATGAATCTACAAATCTTTCTACTGCAAATTTATTTGAAACAGGAACAAATTCTTTTCTTAGCCTTAGAACTGAAAATAGTTTGCAGAATATACTTTCCAGAGTATAAAAATACAGAATATAGAATTTGCAGGATATGGACATTCTGCAAGTGAAGATTCACCAGATTTTGAGTCAACCTTGGCTTATGTTTCAGTGAATGAGACTTTTGAAAACAGAAAAGAGGCAGTTTTTTCTTGAAGCATGTTCAAGTTAAGATAGTAGAAATATTGTATGTGTTTGAACAAACATGGTATACCTACTAGCTTGAAAAAAAGTTCAGACAGCTGATGAATATTACCCACTTGTGTTCTTTTTTATCTTCCCTTAATGTTTTACTCACATGAATATAAAGTGTCTTCTCAGAAACTGTGAGATTCTTGTCTGGTACAAACATTAACTGTGGAGAAGAAACAGGCAGTGAATCCACATGTGTGAAGGTTTAAATTGAAACAGATTTTTAACAACATTTGCGGCTTTAGTGCTTTAACAATATCTGATTCTCTGCATGTTCCTATTATGCTTGGCAACGTACTGCTGTTTTACACACACACACACACAAAAAATAATCATGATGGTTTTTAATACTACATGTAGTAAGTTTGCAGCTTACAGGCACATTGCAGCACCCACCTAAGGCCTGCTAAAATTCATTGGGACTTGTTTCTTAATTATTTAAGGAGATATATTATCTTAATTCCATTAAAAATAGTAATGAAATTGAATTAATGATCTACAGAACCATGAATTTATACCTCAGATCTTAAAAGCATTTTCACGTACTTCTATATTTAGGAGGAGTGAGCCGTATTTTACCCTATAGAGAGTGTTTAAGTGGTATGGAGGATCATGTGTGCCTTTGAATTGTAATAAATTCCACTTTAGTAATTGCAAGATTGTAAGGTATTTTCCGTTATCTGGAACAGAAAAAAAATTACATGTTGCTGACATTTTCTGAGACACTCTTTTGACTGGAATGTGACATAAGTGATATTCTGGGATTCGGAGAAGTTTTCACATTGCTTTATTTCAGTCCCTTTTATTACAAAATAATTCAAATTCCAATCAATTGTACAAGTTCACAACCAAGAAAGTTTTGTCAAAACCCAAAATTTTACCAAAATAGACTCTTCTGTTGTCTTAAAAAAATCCTAGGAACATAAGGATTAAAATCCCCACTAACTTCCTGAGATATTATTTCATACTTAATGGGAATAGAGAATCTTTTTGCTAAAGGAATATAGGTGAGAACTTTGACAGTGGGCAAAGAGATTTAGGGTGAGATTTAGATGTGTAAACTAGAAGGTTGCTGAGTTGCTGGTAAAATCGCCTACAGTTGAGAGCCTACAGAACTCTGACTTTCTAGATAGCTCTTTTATCCATTAAGCAAGCACATTAAAGGAAAGTGATGCCTCCTTTTCTCTTTCTCTGGAAATTGTTTTACAAGGAAAAAGCCACTTACCCCTATGCGAAAGACAGTCCATGTCAAAAAAAAAGCAGTTTTGTGATGCAGATTGCTATCTCACATATATACTGAACTCAGAGCTTCAGGTGCCTGAGACATTCAAAATATTTCTGAGAAAACCTTATCTTAAGTGTTCTTGCGAAAGTTACACATCTGCTCCAAAGCATGTGTTTCCTGGGAATCCCAAACCTGGTAATTTAATTATCCTTCTTCAGTCTGTGGCAAATTCAGATTCTTACCTTAAACGTTGATGAAAGCAGGTGTCTGAAAGTAGGCAGATGGTTGTGAAGTTTGACTGCAAGGTCATTCCCATTTGAATTGACTCAAAAGTATATTTTTTTTTATATAATTGAATAAATGAATATAATTTACATAACAGAATACAGTATTCTGATAATGTTTAGGATTAATTTTTTGACAAATTTTTTGCATTTTGGAACCTGAACTTTCCCACTTTTAAGTAGGTTGCAAAACATATTATTTGAATTCAGTGGAAATTAAAAAAATGTGATTACTATTTAATATTCACATAGCAGTCCATTAGGCTGGGCTCTCACTTTCCTGATTCAAATTCTTCCTAATAAACAGAGGATTTGGCAGGCAAATTACCTACTATTCTGAAGTGGAAAAGTCTTACTCATGGTTCAGAATTGTAGCTTTAACACTGGTCTATATTTTGCATATGAAAAGATGTACATTAGATGTGGGATAGAGGCTCGTCCAAGTGCTGGTCCTTCATTATTAGAATGAAAGTTGAGAAACTACCTCACTACATATTATTTTGTTGATTAGTTAGAGGAATTAATTCCTTCAGAAGCAATTAAATACTTGCAAATACAGGGACAAAGTGCCAGTTCAGAGTCAATATGTGATTGTTGTGGTTTTGCTTGGTGAGGGGGGCCTAAGGTGGTAGCTTCTGTAGGAAACTGCTAGAAGTCGCTCCCCTTTGTTTAGTGGACTCGACCGGGCCTAGGGCGGACCCACTGCTGGCCAAGGCTGAGCCGATTGGGAGCAGAATGTCCCGTGATAGCGCCTCTGCGATAACGTATTTAAGAAGGGGAAAACAGGAAAAAAAAGAGAGGAGAAGATGTGACGAAGCTGAGCAAGGGCAGAGGCCCAGAGGGGGAGGCGCAGGCCTTCGGGCCTTGCAGGCCTCACCCTCTGGCCTCTCGCCAGGCGGCCGACTGGGCCCAACTCAGCCCAGCCTGGCTGCAAGAGGTGGAGAGGAGATGGGATGAATAACGTGAAGAGATCCTGAGAGACTTTTTGAGGCTTCTGCCAGCCCGTTGTGAAGAATGAACTTTTCTTGTGAGAGAAACAGCTGCAAACACCAAGGTCAGTGAAGGAGGGGGAGGAGTAATGTGGCTCCTGGCCAAGATTCCCCTGCAGCCTGTGGTGACGACCATGGTGGAGCAGGTTGTCCCCCTGCAGCCCATGGAGGTCCGCGGAGGAGCAGAGATCCACTTGGAGCTTGGAGCCCGTGAAAGACCCCGCACCGGGGGAGGTGGATGCCTGAATGCGGCTGTGGCCCGTGGAGGGCCCGCTGGGACAGCCGTTCTGGAGAGACTGCACTCCGTGGAAGAGATAACCTACGCCGGAGCAGTTTAATGAAGGACTGTGGCGTATGGGTGGGACCCCACACTGGAGCAGGGGAGGGATGTGAGGAGTTCTTCCCCCAACTGTGAAGCAGCGGCGTACAACAACTCATGATGGACTGACCGCGACCCCCATTCCCTCTTCCCCCCTGTGCCGCTCGGGGGGGGAAGGTAGGTAATGTTAAGCTCGGGAAGTGGGAGGGGTGGAGGAGGTTATCTTGTTTCTCTGTCTCATTATCCTGCTAGTTGTAGTAATAAATGAATAGTTTTTCCCCAAGTCGAGTCTGTTTTTGCCTGTGACGCTAAGGATTTCTCCCTGTCCTTATCTCAAACCTCGAGTCGTTTTTTCTTAATTATCTCTCTTCTCTTAAATTATCTCTCCCTATTCTCTCGGAGGGTGGGGGGAGTGAGAGAGAGAGACTGTGTAGTCTGGTCCGGATCGGGCTAAACTACGACAGTGATTAAGTCTCATCATTACATCAAAGCCCAGCATGACTTTCCCAGAAAGTACCTAGTTAAGGTACAGATGTTGTTTGAAGTCTCCCAAAGCTTAAGGAAGATAAGTAGTAGAAAAATAATAAAATAGCATTATAAGTACCTACGCTAGCAGTAGCCCACAGCGCAGATTACAAATGAACTATTTATTAGCACATCAGCAGAAAAACTATTACTCAATTTTTAGAATAGTTTCTTAATGCCATGGCTACTTTTTGTTGCTGGAAAAAAATAGACAATGTAAGAAAAAAATGCACAGATGTAGCGTGATATGAGTATACCTAAAAAAGACTTTCCCAAATGTTCTGCCCTTCACTTTGGCTTTTTCATGACCCACCCTTCTGCCAACACATCAATTTTCAGTCCCATCACTGTCACCTATTTCATATGAAGTTTCCTCCAGAGTCGAGCAAGTAGAATAATTTCAAACTCATTAATATAATACCATTTTACCTAGGAGAAGGATTAGCCTGCTATGGGATTCTGATTTTTGTTCAGTCTGTTTCTGCTGCTGTTAGATCAAGTGTCGCCTCAATCCTTACTTAGGTTCACACAGAACGGCTCTCTGTGAATTCAGCCCAGACTAGCTGTCAAGCCTGACGTGTATGTGTTTGACCCCAGCGTTCCTGTTCACTCACATTGACATATCATTCTCTTTATAGTGACACAGATTTTGTTGCTTAATTGTTGATAATCATCCAGTGTCTTCCCACAGTTTCCTTACACCCTTTGCCTAGAACAGGAGACCTCTCTTATCTGCTTTAACTTAATGCATTAGGAATCCACATCAAAGTTTGCACTAGACAGCTTTCTGATCACATTTACAAAATGGCAAGTAAGATACTCAAACAAATTAACAGCTAATATGAATAGACAGATTCTTTAGACAAGTTTGAAGGGATTGTTTTAATCAGCATGGCTGAATTCTGAATGGTACAGCAGTCTACTTACTTCAAAGTCCTTACAGTGAGGCAAACTTGAGCATATTGTTATTACTTGAGGTTCAGGCAAGCCTAAGGCTGAGAGGAAGAGATTATAGCCATCAGCAGCAGTTCTTGCTGCTTATAGAACACATTAAAATATGTTCTATAATTGTAATGTAGGTGTTTTGTTTTAGCAGCCTATGATATGTTAGCATCTGATATGAAGGTATGAGAATTTAAAGATGAATGGGTGTGGCTGTGAACTTCTTTTCCCATTTGGATCTTACAAACCAATCACATTTTTACTATATAAGTTCTAAAAACGCCACATAGGTCACTATCACACCTCACAGGGAGACAAACATATGAAAAGTTAAGTGTTCAAAGGCTTTAAAGAGAGAAGTATATTCAATACAGTGTGGATAGTAGATGGCATTGCATTTTTTCCTCCATAAAATTCAGATAAAATAGCAAATTAAAGAGTCTTTGTGTCCCATTAGTTATCAGTTTGTGAAGAATTAATTATGTAGTTGGGCTGGACTGTTATTTTGAATTAATTATTCTATCCTGCTGAACCCTAAAAGGTAAATTTGATAGGGATCTTTGGATAGTTGATACTACGCAAGAAGGTCACAACCTTAGAGTGGGTTCTATGCCATTTTAGAAGCCTGCTCTTTCAGACCTAAGACAAACACTTGTGATGTTGATTACAGAAAACATATACTTTAAAAGCATGATCATTGATTTCTTCCTATCTGACAGGAATAGTTGCTGAAAATAAAACTGCTAAGAAAGTATATTATGTAGATACTCCAATCCAGCTCTCAGAATGGGTGACATATGCTTATAGAAAGTTCTTGTCTGCATTTGCATTTTTTTTGACTCAGATATCTGCAAAAGAGTTTTAAAGCATCTGTAAGGTTTTGCTTTGATCAATTATTTTTAATCCAAGGTTCAGAAGATTACAATATGGATTATCACTCAGAGCAGATCAGTAATATCAGCTGGAAAAAAAACAGAGCATGAAACTAGATAATACGAGACAGCTAAGTGAATGAAAATAGAATTGCTGTCAATACTTTTTCTCCTGAGAAACTAACAAGACAGGCCACCAGAGCAGAATATAGCCTGACATTACAGACTTTAGTCATATAGACTGTAATGCTACTGAGATATTATATAGGACACAGAGGCGTATGGAAAACTGACATTTTTTTTCCCTTAAAGAAAAAAGACATTTTTTCCCTTAAAGGAAAAGACCTCAGCTGCTTACCATCAGAGAGATCAAGCTGGCTACAGAACAGGAGATTTGAGCATGTGGGACCCAGACTTGCTCAGGGGCTCAACAAACATACCCAACAAAACATCCTCTTGTAGAAAATGCATTGTTAATTTTAAAACAGAGAGAAAAGACAACATGACAAATATTAATTCAATTCTGCTATAAAGACTGGAATATTATTTCTGGTCGTTTCGGAATGAGAATCAAGACTGGAATATTAATAATTAAGTACACCTCAAGAAAGCCTATCATATTTCTGAAATTACCAGCCCTGCATAAATGTTTGCACAATTTTGTGGACTAGGATAATGCATTTTAGCTTTTTATAATCAATATAAACTATTTATTTTAGATTCATAAAGGAAAAGAGATGAATGTGTTTTGATTTTCAAAAATAGGTTTGCAAGTTCCAGAGGATAAGTGACCAAAGTAAAAATTAGAAAATACCTTTGTAGAGTTGCTCCTGGTGCTGTAAGGGAAGGCTGAGCTCGTGCCTCCCTGTGGCCAAGGTGCAGGTCTGGCAGGCTTTCTGTCCAGCTGGCAGCTTGCTTGGTGTGATCTTACTGTATATGGGGCTGGATGTGCCATCTTTGCCATTTGGGACCAGGGCTGCCCTGTAACTCAGGGCCTAGCACGGCAGTAATGGACCCACTTTGGTCATGGCTTTCCATGCTCAGCCATGTGTGCCCAGAGTGCCAGCACCAGTGCCACCTGTCCTACTGCATCCACAGTTTCAATCAAGTGTCCTGGCTCCGTTGCATCCCACAGGCAGGCAAAGTGGCAGTAATTTCTGGTGTGTTTAGCAAGGGAATTCCCTGGGATGGGGTGTTACTTTTGTGTGTAATCATAAGGAGGAGTTGTTTTTTTCCATGATTTCTTTGGATCTGGGGATAATGATCTATCTAGACCAGTTTATAAACTTGTGCCTCCTTTCTCAAGAGGCTGTTCTTTCTTCCTTGGGTTATTCTCCCAGTAGGTATCCCTTGTATGCCAGACTGAGGTCTGCAGTAGCCTTTCATCTCCAGCTTCCAAAGTCTGGAAATCTGCAAGGAGAATTGGAGTTTCCTTTTCCACTTGCAGAAGAAGGCAAGAAGTGCTGAGATGATGGAAAAGAACGGACAGATGAAACATCTCTACCCACTGCTTTTGTGCTATGTCATATTTTTCCTGTTTTGTGTTGCAATAGCCACATCATTCTTTTCCCAGAGAGGAATTAGTTCTGTCTTTTTTATTTTAAAATCAAGGAGAAAGACATTTTAGTAAATGACATCCATTTCTAAAGTGGGAAGAAGGGACTTAAACAGTGGAAGAAAATCCTTGCTGCATAGGATGTGTGTGCTAACGTGTAGACTTAATCATGCATTTAATTCAGAAAAAAGTTCAAATAGATGAAAACAATGAAATAAAAGAAATGTCAACATTTCATTAGAGTCTCAACTCCTCTTTTCTCTTTTGTGTACTGCTTTTAACTTCTTTCATTTGGATTATTTCAAATAGGAATCTCATTTTCTTTTGTATCTTCAGAAGTAATCCAGTGTCAATGCACTGAGCCCTTCTACGTGAAACCATCCTGACAAATTTGTTGTAGAATAAGGTCTTAGTATTAGAAATTGCTAGTAGGAAAACCAGTTGAGTGTTTTACTTAACCTGCAAAATAGCTAGCATTATACAAATAGCAAGTAATGAAGTAATTTAGCAGTGAAAACTGGGAGGAAACTATTCTTGATAGAATAATTAAAAGAAAAAATTGGTTTCGATTACTTGAAATTTTTTCATCTACATGTAGACAAGGTTTGAATTTTTTACTGTAGTATTTATGAGCAAAGACAGCATCTCCTGTAGAGAAAGAGTGTAGACCCACCTGTATGTTAAAATTACTATATGTTAACCATGGAGAGAAGCAACGAAAAAAACGAAAGGCTTTTGTATGTCCACTCAGTGTGTACTGTAGGCCTAACTTTCATGGCAACCTATGAAAGACTAACCCTTTATGTAAAAAGGTGAGTGAATCAAGCTGTTTGATGCCGACAGGAGAAATTATCTTGTTATTTAAATCAGGTAAGACAAACAATTATAAAATAAATCCACCAAAGTCTGATGAAAAAAATGTCAGTTTGGGATCAGGACAAGAATAGGGTTACAAGGTCAGCTATAATGAAGAACTTTTACGCATAGTATCTACAAATTAATACAGCTAACTACAGTTCCTGAACTATGAGAACTATGGCCTGTATGTTTCTTCACTTATCATCACAACATTCATCTTTTGTGTTTTAATTTTTTTTTTGCAGATTACTGTTTGAGAACCATTTCTCGATGATGTAAAGCTGCCAGTTTCAATACATGACAACCTGCTGCTAAAGGAATAATAAATTGTAAAGGACCTTGCAATAGTTTCCTACACACCTTGTTCAGATGTCTGTGTTCACATATGAAACCAAAACAAATGCTAGAGGGGCATTCTTTACTATATGGGTAGTGAGGCACTGGAACAGGTTGCTTAGAGAAGCTGCGGATACCCCATCCCTGGAAGTGTTCAAGGTCAGGCTGGATGTGGCTTTGAGTCACCTGCTCTAGTGAAAGATGTCCCTGCCTACAGCAGGAGGGTAGGAACCGGATAATCTTTAAAGGTCCCTTCCAATGCAAACCGCACTATAATTCTATTCTATGATCCTCTGACTGAAAGGAGTTTATGCTATTGATAAGCTTTTCATTTCATAAGCTGCTGTATGTAGTTGGTTATCTGATCATTTGAACCTATCTATTTTTCTAATTTTTTATCATGTTTGCCCACAACATGACGGCCACTATGTTCATTTTTGGTTCAGTAATATATCTTTCTCAATAATATCTGCTAAAAAAAAAAGACTACCCAGGGCTGTTTCATCAGGTCATAACACAGGTCACAAGCTATTAGACAACAATAAGTTCAAAGCCATTTATCTCCACTTAGATATATTAATACAAATATGCCTGACAGATTTTTAGAGTAGTTTAAAGACTTAAGAAATATTAACAGAGACAAAAAAAGTTGTGAAGTCAGACTTGCAGCCTTCCTACATCTCTTTCAATTAGACCTGAAGAAATTAGTGAACATCTCTTGTGTATATCTACAAAGGATCCCTTCTGTTCTATGGTTCTATGTAAAAAATGACGGCAATGTCAAAAATAGTTCACATTTACTCTGCTGCACAACTTTTGTGTGAGAATTCTGCTCTAAAGTAGTCTTAAAATTTCATACAGTTTTGAAAGTGAGTCTTGAAACATCATGTAAACAGTGATGACTGGTTCCTTGCTCAGAAAACTTCTGAAAGCAAGACCCTTGTAAACAGGCCAAATGGTGTAGGCAGAAAACCTATATGAATGCTGATGTATTTTCAAGTGCTCAGTCCTACACAAAATCTTTGTTTGATCAAGGGAAAGAACACAAAACAAATACGACCAGTGGAATTCACTGCTGCTTGTAACAAAACTAGTAAATGCATGATTAAAAAATAAAAGGTGATTTTTCTTTTTCTTTTTTTTTTTTGGTGGTAATGCTCCAAAAGCTTTAAGTTCAACAAGCTCCAGGTTTTTTTTTTTTTGGTCTATCATAGAGATATATAACTAGCATAGAGATATAATAGCTGTTGTGCTGTAGATCTGCCATGCTTTCTCTCCATCACAGCATTCTTACCTCCCTTCCCGCATACACAGAATTATATGCCAGATTATACTTCAGTATAAAAGAAAATATTAATCAACTGTACAACATACATAAAGTTTAGCTAAATTAAATTAAAACTGTCAGAAAGTTTTGCTAGCTAAATGAAGTGTCTGAAATGCCAAGAAGTCCTCTAGAGGTTTGGATTGGACATTGAATGTACATGGAAGTTACAACAGCTATTTGTAGTTATCACTTCTTTTTAAAGACAAAGTTCAAGTGATCAAGTGACCAACCTTATTCAGCTCTTGATTAAAATCACAATGAATCAACAGATCAAAGACTGTGAAATGGAACCAACTTAATTTCAGCACTGCCTGGGTTGTATCCCTTTTGTTCACAACCGATAGCACTTTTTCTTGTGTTGCTTTAAACCTTGTTCTTTCTGCTTCTCCTAGAGACATACCAAAACTTAAAAAAACTTGAATGGCTTTATCAAAACTTCCCATTATTCCACTCTGTAGAGACATTTTTAATAGGACAATATGCTTTTTGTAGTGTCTCAACCAATGGTGAAACTGTTCAGTCATTAAGGAATTAAGTAAAACTTAACATGAACATTCACAGCTGGAATGTGTATTCCAGCTTATATTTCTACAGTTCAGTGTAAATATGGTCAAGGCTTTTATATTTACAAATTGATGACTAGTATCCGTAGTCTCACTTCACTTCCATACATTTTTTCTTTTGTCTCAATGTTCTCCTAGCATCTTTTCCCACACTTCACATTCTTTTCCAGGGAAATAATTAGAATGACAGGGACAAGGAACTGCTTTCTCAACTATAAAAATTGCGCTCAGATTATTTTTCTTTGGATGAAAATGAGTTAGAATTTTTTTTTTTATTTAGGATCAGCAAAATCTGTTGTAAAGGGTTTTCTGCTATAAGCTGCATTTTTTTTTTTCCTATTTTAGAGCATGGTTAGGAAAGACCTCTATCCCATTTGAATTATTCCTCTTCAAGAACCTTACTACTCTTATGTGGATTCTATTAAAGAAGTCCATTAAAGAAGTAAAAGAGAAACTGAGGGATAACATTCCTCTCTCCTAGCACATCTGGTTGAGCAATATGTGAACTCGCATGATGAATGGAGCTACATTGTGTTAGGAAATTCAATGTGGTGTGGCAGAAGAACTGGGGCACTCCTGGACTCCTTTGTACCTGATTACCCTGAGATAAGCTAGGCTGGGATCACTTACACTCCTTGTCCAAAAGATGTAAGAATATTGAGATATCATGATGATTTTATGGTACTTCCTGGAAAAAAAAAATTCTCTGGTACTCTAGAAAGTTTAAACAGAGATATGGGAAAGAAAAGCAGATTAATTTTCACTGGTAATAGCAACAGTGCTACTGCTATTTTGTATTTTAGAAACTAATAAGATCCAGTTATCTTCATATGAAATGTTACTACTGTCCCTTTCTAAGTATTAAAATGAAGACCTTATAAAGAACCTCAAAGAAATTTCTGGAAACAATAGATATGACCCAATCAACCTTTATTTCAGCTCGAATGCTGTCTGCTTCAAAGATTTATCGATAGAAGTATATAGAAGTATTGGAGATGTTAGAAGTATGTGAAGAACAATAGGCAAGATATTTATTTGATTCAATTTCACATAAATAGCATGTGAATGAGAAAGAAAGGGCAACTTTTTCACTTCCATATTCAGGAATGGGAAAATAATTGTTTTTTTGCAATCTCAGGATAGTGAAATTTCACATTCCCTTCCTTGCTTTTGTTCTGTCAAACTTCATTAGAAGTGGTCGTGGTCCAAAATCAGAAGGATGATATCAAAAGAAGCAGGAAGAAACTCAAGGTTAAAATTCCAAAACCTACATGTTAAATTACAAAGTCAGTGTGGGTATGGAGACGTGATTAAGTAGTATTTTTTTTAAGAAAGAAACTTAGTGGTATATTTTTAGGCTGCTAGTTCAGTTCTATTGACTTTTATTTTCTTTGTAAATCAAATGGGGAATAACAACACTATATAATAAACCAGTTCCAGAAATGAGAGTCAAGAAAACAATACCCAAGAATGCTTCCTTCACAGCAGGGATAGCATTTGCTGCTGCTGTACTTTACCTCTTTTGACTAAAGGGTTAGCTGGCTTTTGTTATTTTTCAGCTGCTGTTGCTGTTTCTCAAATTAAGCTAACAGCTCAGTTTCCACAGTCTACATCTTTTCATGCTGAGAAGCTCAGTAAAATTGTCCAAAAATTGTACTGCCCATGCAATGGATCAAAAGTTATCTGTAAGTATTTGTATTTGATCTTAAAAACATGAACAAAATGGAATGTCAACTGTATTTCCACACCCCAGAAAAGTCACTGAAGACAAGTAAGCAGAAAGACAATCACAGAAGAGTCTAAAAAAGATCTGTGAAAAATATTTTTTTTTGCAATGTAATGAGCTTTAATAACAAAGCAAGACTTCTGGCAGGAACCAAAACAATGACCTTAAAGCACTTCAGTGAACTGGTCTCTGCTTTCCCCTTTGAAAACCTGCCCTGTGGCTTGGAGATCCCTAACAGAAGGGAAAGGTACATTATCCTGGGCAATTTCTACTATCCAGTGTCTGAATCAGCCTAAGAACTGTTACCATCAGCCTTCATCTACCATTCTCATTTTCAAAAAGGGACTCTCTTTCATTGGTATTTCCATAGTAGGTGCACAATATTCAGAGTACCACATAAATTGGTACTCTGTAAATAGCTTATAGACACTTTTCAAAACTTGACCACTGTTAGGCAGCTTAATGTAATACCCATCATGCTAACATAGCGATTGTCTTTCTCACCCTTGCTGTTCCCCTTTGCCTCTTATCTTATACTGAAGAGTGAAAACATGATCAAGGAGCCAACATTCATGATGTAGTTATGCAGGGTCTGGTCTGGAACACTCCGCCCTGGTAAGGCCACACCTTGAATACCATGTGAAATTTTGGGCCCCTCAGTACAAGAAGGATATTGAGTTGCTGGACCACATCCAGAGAAGCACAACAAAGCTGGTGATGGGTCTGGAGAACAAGCTTTATTAGGAGCAGCTGAAGGAGCTGGGATTGTTTAGTCTGGCGAAGAGGAGGCTGAGTTGCTCTCTACAACTACCTGAAAGGAGGCTGTATGGAGGCAAGTGTTGGTCTCTTCTTCCAAATAACTTGTGATAGGACAAGAGGAAATGACCTCAAGTTGCAGGAGGGGAGGTTTAGGTTGGATATTAGGAAACACTTCACTAAAAGAGTGGTCAGGCACTGGAGCAGGCTGCCCAAGGAACTCATGGAGTCATCATCCATGGAGGTGTTCAAAGAACGTGTAGATGTAGCACTTCAGGACATGGTTTAGTAGTCTTGGTCTTTCGTAAAACCCCTAGAGATACTGTCTTAAGACCTCCATCAAATTCTAGACAGTATGCGTCCTAGGGGCTACATTTACACTTGTTAAATGCCTTACAGCTACTTGACGGCAACCACAACATTGCTTTAAACAAGTATTGTAGTTTAGCCCTGTTCAGGACTAATCTGTACAATCTCTCACTCATTCCCTACACTGTCCAGTGAGATGGGGAGGAGAATTGGTAAAGAAAAGAAGGCAAAATGCATAGGTTGAGATAAAAAAAAAGTTTAAGAGAACAACTGAAGAAATGAAAACAGAAATGGAAAACAAACAAGCAAAGACAATAACAGAAAATACTGAAGCTACTGAAGCACTCAATTTACAGTACAATAGCTCACAGCAGATCCTGAAGTCCAGCTTCCTCCCATGTAGCAGGAACCTCCCTGCACCACTCTCCTCAATGATATACTGAGCATGATGTCACAGGGTGTGGAACAGCCCTTTGGCCAATTTGGGAAAACTATCCCAGCTGTGTCCCCCAGTCACAGGGGCCACCAGCTCCAGTTCCTCTCCCAGCTTGGGTGAAAATGAACTCTATTCTAGCCAGAATCAGAACAACAAGCAATCATTTATACTTGACTGTTCTCAGATATCTGATGGACAAGCAGGGATACCACTATGGTCTTTTAAAGCATTTGTTCTATTCTCTCCTGTCACCTAACTAATTTAAACTCACTTCAGTTTTGCTTGGGTAACATTTACTGCACAGAAATGAATTTCCAGATATTTTGAATTATTAATATAATCTAAAAATAACCCTGATGAAGCCCAGTGGTTGAAGCTGTGTGTCCTGTTTTTGTGTTGCTGGGGGCCCCACAGTGGCAGCTTCTGCAAGAAGCTGCTAGAAGTTTCCCCTTTGTCCAACAGATTTGGTTGGATCTAGGGCACACACGCCACTGGCCAGGGCCAAGCTAATTTGCAGCAGTAATAATGCCTCTGTGATATTGTATTTAAGAAGGGGAAAAATAATTAAAAAAAGAAGAAGTGAAGAAGCAGAAGTGGGGGGCAGAGAGGGAGAGGTGTGAGCCTTGTGGCCCTTAATGTCTGAGCTCCTGCCAGGCAGCCGTCTGAGCCTGACTTGGCCCGGCTGCAAGAAGTGAAGAGAGGAAATGTGAAGAGAACCTGAGAGGCATCTGCCTGAGCCTGATTGTGAAGAATTTCTTGTGAGAGGAACGGCTGCAGGCACCAAGGTCAGCGAAGAAGGAGAGGGAGGAGTAATGTTGCTCCCAGCAGAGATTTCCCTGCAGCCCGTGGTGCAGCCCATGGTGAAGCAGGTTGTCCCCCTGCAGCCCACGGAGGTCCACGGAGGATCAGAGACACCTGCAGCCCGTGGAAGACAATACGTCGGGGCAGGCAGATGCCTGAAGGAGGCTGTGGCCCATGGAGAGCCTGAGCTTGGGCAGCTGGTTGCTGAGGGACTGCAGCCTGTGGAAAAACAGCCACATAGGAGCAGTTCATGAAGGACTGTAGCCCATGGGAGGGACCCCACGGGAGGGAGCAGGGGAGGAATGTGAGGAGTTCGTCCCCCCAGGAGGAAGGAGCAGAATAAAACTACATGTGATGAAATGACCATAACCCCCATTCCCTATTTCCCTCTCTGTGCCACTCGGGGGGAGAAGGAGGTAGAGATAATTGAAAATGAAGTTAAGCCTGGGAAAAGAGAGTGGTGGGGAAAGTTGTCTTTGTTCTCTCTCTTTATCCTGCTTTGTTTTATTTAGTAATTATCCTGCTTTTATTTAGTAACAATAAACAAATAGTTTTCCCCAAGTCGAGTCTGTTTTTCCCATAATGATCTTTCAAGGATCTTTCCCTCTCCTTTCCTCAAAACCTGAGCTTTTTGTTATATTATTTCTCCCTGTTCCCACGGGGAGTGAGTGAGAAACTGCACAGCTTGGTCCAGAGCAGGGCTAAACTATGACACTGTGCTCACATTAGCACTCTACTTCCCTCTTCTGTTTAAATACGGGAATCTCCATTTGTTGAGTTTCGTGTGGATGTGTTTTTCCATTTTTCCAATTAGTTTGGTCTTTCAATCAACAAGTCGCTTGCAGAATGCTGTGTAAATGTCTTATTTGCCCTCAGAGGTGACATCGAATAAAACATAATCTGTAACATATTTTAGGCAGCAGTGGTGTATTACAGCGTTACTTTTCAGTGGGACGAGAATTTCAAGATAAAGCAATGAAATATGAGCTAAAAGGAAGTATTTCTCTTATGAAGCTAGGATTTTGCTTTGCTCTGCACCGCTGAAAAGTAAGCATAAAAAATATGGGCTCAAATATCAAATATTCTGTCTTGGATATTCAAATACTGCATAAGTTTCTCCTTATTTCCAAGCTACCTTAATTTAGGTTAGCATTTGAACTGAAGCTTATGTCTCCTTATGTCCATGGTAATTATGGAAGGATAGAAATTGAGCTTGACTCCACAATAAGCCAGCTGGCTCCTGGGGTTTTTAGACCTACAGATGATTCCCTGATTTAGGGAATCAATGCAACTTCTGAGTCCTCTGTCTTTTTCTGCTTTTTTCCTCCCAAAATTTTTCCTCTCCACATAGCCACACCTTAGACTGAACAGGCATGCGGATCATTGTTCCCCTCTGCCCTATCCAAAAAAGAAGCAGAAGCCTCCTTTGGAAATAAAAAATCCACATATTTAATTATAGTAAAATATCCAAAGATGTGATCAGAATGATTTTATAACTTGATATTGTGTGACAACTGAGTTTCATATATGGGTTGACTACCAGTGAATATAATATCAGGTCAGATGATGATATAATGCCACAGAGTGAAGATTACAAGTTGTTAATACTGTTTATATGGCAGCTTCCTTGCTTCACATTAGTTATACTTCTTACAATGAAGTCCAAATATTTTTATTTATTGTAGCAAAAATGACATGGCAAAAGTCAAACAATATAGTTGAAATAGATTTCAAACTTGCTAAACTGAATAATTTTTATAAATGTATTAGAAATATTCTCAAAATCAGTTATTTACACTTGAAAGATTTAGATATTGTTAAATCAACACTTTTCAATGGAAAAATTGAAAAATCTTCATATGATGTATTTTAATCAGCTGCATTACAGAACTTGTGCTAAAGCCTATAAACTGATTCTCTGTAAAAATTGGTACATCTTCTTAGTGATTGAAACATTTTGTAATTGTCTTCCAGTTTTGCTAGTGTTTACCTCCAGTACTATTAAGAATGTTCGGATATTTCTGTCATCTTTAGGACTAATTAGTGTCAGGAATGATGGCAGTAGTTTCATTGCTTAATTGCTTAGTACATAGCCTAGATAGCATGGAGAAAGTATAAGAATATAGCAATTGCAACTAACAGCTCCCCAGAAAATTCTTCTGCATTTCTCCAGCATTTTACAGCTCAGACACTCCAAAGCCAGAAGTGGATCCTTTATATTTAGTAATTCTTAAAATTATTTTGTCTTCCATGGCTGCAGCCTTTGGCTTTTTTGACTATTGTAAACTTTTAGCATGTACAGTTGCTTGTAACAACTTAATTACACATTGTGTGAAGAACCACTTCCTTTCATTTTTTTTTTTTTGCAGTGTCACCCTGTAGTTTCCCTCAAAGCCCCCTAGTGCAACCTTTTTGTAAATATCATATACCTCATTAAGTTGGCAGTGAGCAATACAGTGATGAGGTAAGGGGAATTAGGAGTTCTCTCTGGTGACATACAAAATGATAATTAACCCAGGTTGTCAAAGTAAGTGGCTCTCAGGCTATTAGCTGGGATCTGTGTAAAAACAAATTAGTCCTTACTTCTCAAACAAAAAGTTCTGCTTCAGACCTGCTTAAAATTAACTTTGATAATCAATTAAGTGATACCTGTGAAAAATCTTATCAGTGACAACAGAGGCTAAGTAGGCAGAGAGACCAACAAGAAGGATCCAAACAAGACTGTGGTGTCAACATACTTTGATGTTGCAGACCAGCACTAGCAGAATGTGCTAGTCTCTGCTCAACAAGTGTGAAAAACTCTTCCTGAAAACTTAATGCAAATGAAAAATTCATTTGGAGCACCAGGAATCAATGGAGCAGGGAAAAGATCAAGAAACCCGTTGCTGTAGAGGAACAAAGAATAAGCTGTGAGAAAACAATATAAGACTATTTTCTTACAAAACATTTTGGCCATTTGTGTCTATATTATATGGATAACCTAGGAAATAGCAACTGTACTGGTTTTAAGGGGCTGAGATAATATCTTTCCTAGACTTATTATAACCATCATGCCTGATAAGTACATGTGATAAACTTACTAATTTAAAAATTACATCTTTTTAATCTCTTATCTTGTTTTACACTCCTGTGCATTTCTTTCTTCTCTCATTGTTTCTGTGCTCTATATTCTTCATTACATTTTTTTTCATTCTTTCCTTTTAATTTCATGACATCTTTCATTTTAGGACATTGTTGAAGATGTCCCTGGTCCTTCCAGAGGGGTTGGACTAGATGACCTTTAAAGGTCCCTTCCAACTCAAACTATTCTATGATTCTATGATTTTCCCTACTTTGTACTTAGAAAGACCTATTTTATTCCCTTTTCCTTTTCAGCATTCAACTTTGACTCATACTTGAATTTCTTCAGTATCTTTTGTTCTCTTTACCTCCTTTTTTCCCCAGCTAGTTGCTATTATCAGCTTCATCTCTCTCTCTAATAACTAACACATATATATATATATAGTGCTTTATAATAGTGAAAATATTCATCTTCTTACCTGGAAGAGTGGAAAAATTCAATCAATCCACAGAAGGATCAGTCTAACAGAGGTCAGAATGGCAGGCACTGTAGATTCATGCTGCCAATCCAGTCATTGCTGATTTTTTTTTTCCGTGTCTGCAGAGATGTCCCTCATTGTAGCCAGAGATATTACCATGTTTTGAGAACAGGAGTTGGCTGATATGCAGGCAGCTGTCTAAGATCTGATAGGAGGCTTGTCCTGAGTCCTGTCAATGGCAACTGAGTCACCCAGTGCAATTCATTGTCCTGGATTTTCATCATATTTTGCAGAAACCTACCACACAGCAATGTGATATGGGTAACTACAGAATTTCAAGACCTATGAAAAGTCTCTGAATTCAGAAAAAAAATTCATGGTGATTGGTTTGTTAGACCTACAGTCAGTTTTCATTAGCAAAGGCATTGCACAAATGAAGAACACTCACTGGACAGTTGAAGAAAATAAAAGAAAATGTTATTGGGAATCTGTGTTCCTCTGTTTTCCAAAGAAACACTTTACTGATCTATAGCAATTCCTGAGTCAAAGTAAACTTCTTTAATGCTTTAATAGATGGTGAAAGGGGTTTGGCACTTTCCCTAACAATACTTATTACTGCGGTGGGGAAAGTATTCAGGCAAATACAATCAATTTATTAAAATTAACGATGACAATGCTCAGTAAAAGGCATGCTTTAGGCAGTATGAGTTTAAAGTGTTTATAGTGTAATGTGTTCTGCAACGTCAGTAACCTCCAGTGTCTCTGGCTCAAGAGGATGCTAGAAAATTTTGTGAATGCAGTTCGAACAAGAAGTTTTGGGGTTCAGACTTTTATCCTAATCTCTCTTTGTATTCAACAGAGAAAAATGTGAGTTTTCAGGAGCTGCTTTAGGATAACGTAGGTGACACCTTTGATGGGGAAGAGGAAACTAAATTAGAGGTGGAATTTTGCACTGTAAGTACCTACATTTGATCAAATGAGTCTCATACAAAATGCCTGCAGCACTGGAAGCAGTGGTCCTTCCTTTGTGTTTGCCATCATATCATCTTATCTGTCAGGATGGACCACTCGGTGGATAAGGAGTTGGCTGGATGGCTGTACTCAGAGAGTGGTGGTCAACGGCTCAACGTCCAAGTGGAGACCGGTCATCAGTGGCGTCCCTCAGGGGTCTGTGTTGGGCCCGGCCCTGTTCAACATCTTTGTCGACGACATGGACAGTGGGATAGAGTGCACCCCCAGCAAGTTCGCCGATGACACCAAGCTGTGTGGTGCCGTCAACACGCTGGAAGGGACGGATGCCATCCAGAGGGAACCTGGACAGGCTGGAGAGGTGGGCCCGTGCCAACCTCATGAAGTTCAACCAGGCCAAGTGCAAGGTCCTGCACCTGGTTCATGGCAATCCCAGGCACAAATACAGACGGGGCGGTGAATGGATTGAGAGCCCTGAGGAGAAAGACTTGGGAGTGCTGGTGGACGAGAGGCTCAACATGAGCCGGCAATGTGCCCTTGTAGCCCAGAAGGCCAACCACATCCTGGCCTGCATCAAAAGAAGCATGGCCAGCAGGTCGAGGGAGGTGATTCTCCCCCTCTACTCTGCCTTAGTGAGACCCCACCTGGAGTAGTGTGTCCAGTTCTGGAGCCCCCAACATAAGAAGGACATGGACCAGTTGGAGAGGGTCCAGAGGAGGGCCACGAAGATGATCAGAGGGCTGGAGCACCTCTCCTATGAGGACAGGCTGAGAGAGCTGGGGCTGTTCAGCCTGGAGAAAAGGAGGCTCTGGGGAGACCTGATAGCGGTCTTCCAATACCTCAAGGGGGCCTACAGGAAAGATGAGGAGAGGCTGTTCAGTAGGGCCTATTGTGACAGGACTAGGGGTAATGGGTTTAAATTAGAAGGAGGTAGGTTTAGATTAGATATTAGAAAAAAAATTTTTCACAATGAGAGTTGTAGAGCACTGGAACAGGTTGCCCAGAGAGGTGGTGGATGCCCCATCCCTGGAAACGTTCAAGGCCAGGCTGGATGAGGCTCTGAGCAACCTGATCTAGTCAGGGATGTCCCTGCTCCTTGCAGGGGGGTTGGACTAGATGACCTTTGAAGGTCCCTTCCAACTCTAACCATTCTATGATTCTATGATTTTATTGTCAATCATTAGGTGTTATCAGTGCAACACTTCACTGTCAACTTAAAATGTATTAGCTTGAATAATTTCATATCAGCAGCAAAAATTATCACTTTGCTATTCCCAAATACTTTGTGAAAATGTTGAACTATGCAGAAGATCTTGTTCCTTTGAACTCCCAAGCCAATTCGTCAGAGCAGAAGAACTTAAACCTAAATTCTACAGCTGACATAACTGAAATTGTTAGGGCAGCTTGCTGTCTGAGGTCACAAGGACAGTCTTTCAGATTTTGAAGGATCCATACAACCCATTACACAAGGGTAATTATATTTCAAAAGAATAAGCCTTTCCCTACAGTTCCCTTAAATGAATAATAAATGTCATGTTCATCTTCACAAACTAATTCCTCATATGTAACATTAAGAAACAGTCCTTGAAGTATACCTTGGGGGAAGTCTAGCAGAGTTTCTATTCATACATAGGTAGCTATTAATAATGCACATGCCACTGTGTGTTATTTAACACTCTATAAATGACATTACAACTTTTAGACTATTTTGCAATTGTAAAGGATAGTAATAAACCATTGGCTTTCACCTGAGAACTTCTCATATAGAATGTTTCCTTTTTAATGTAGATCAGATCAAGTAACTTATAAATTTCAAGAAACATGGCTCTAGTTAGCAATGGTGGTTAAAGTATTATTGAACAGTACACTGGACAATTCATCATTTCCAATCAGTTCTGATACATCCAGATATGTGAGCATAAGGAAATAAAGAAGACTTATCTGCATTTGGACTAGTGTCTGAATTTAATGATGAAACAGCAAAACTGTCTTTATCTGCTCTAGAACACACAATACCCAAACTCCAAATACATAGGAATTCTGTAACACCTTTATGAACCATGTGTATGGCCTCAACCTAAGCATATGCTGACTGGTCTGTAGAATTACAGTGGGATAAGCTGGCACAAAATTTACATTTCTCTGGATTGAGTGCTAATAAGGGGAGTTAAAGGTGAAAGAACTGCAGCAGTGGCTTCAAGGAAAATGCTACCTGCACTGGAGCACATCATCTCATTCTCCATTCCTCTATAAACTCCAAGACTTTAATTTATCACTTCATAGCTGCACATGAAAACCGTGTGCTTGGGCCTTATGTGGCTGAAGTGGAGTTGCTATAAAAGAAACAAAAAGTGAAAATCAGCTTTTGCTTGGAAAAAAAAAAATCTAAAGATTTAGGACTATATCACAAATGAGTGTCCAAACCACTTTGTCACAGTTATACTCTATCTAATCTAGTTTCTGCCAATTCTACCCAATACATACAGGTTCTGTGCACATAGCAGGTTCAAGCACAGATCAGACACTTAAATAACAGTGATCAAATGAAGAAACACCTTGGCGTGCTATACCACAATTTTATGATCTTTAAAGTAAAAATCTTTGAGAATACTATGTTCTTCAAAATTCTTCTGCAGCCAGGCCACATACATAATCTAAGCAAAAATGCTTTGTTTGAATAAATTGCTCTACCATGGTGTGCAAAGAGCCTCATGATATTTGCTATACCCATTTAGTCTCGAATAAATATTATTTGCATGTGGTTCATTAGGTGAACAGGACTTCTATTTTTCAAAGCAAACTTTTTATGTTTCTTTAGCTCTTTTTGGTTTTTCTGTTTTTGAAATTATAGTTAGCCTTTCATCTTGTCCTTCTTGCATCTATTGTAAAAAAAAAATCCATTTATATGAGTGAAAGAAAATAAATTAAGCATAGGTGATTAAGCATCACTTAAAAGGGTGTGGAGTGCAGGCTGTGGAGGAAGATGGAGGAGTAAAGAGTGCTAGTAGAAGGAAGTGGCTGGGAAGGAAGAAAATTAGATGAGGTCATAGAATACAGTCAGGAAACATAATGTAGAAGCAGCACGCTGCAATTACTTCCACCCAGTGGCTTCATGACTATTTTTTGCCTCAAGATAAGTGCCATGAGAGGATATACTTTACAATTTGTGGAGCATTGGCTAAGAGATATTGTAAGTTTTCCTACAATACCTAAAAGCTGATGAGAACTAGCTTTGGCTGATATAGGTGTCGGTAAGAAAATTAAACCAGAGTGGAACAACCCAAAATCTCAACACTGATACCAAAAAATAAGATATCTTGCACATCCCAGCAAATCTGACAATAATGTCTTCTTTGGTAATATAGCTTAGATATTGGAGTAATAAATTATTGGTGGTAATTCCATGAACACCAGCTCAATTTGTGTCACTTGTGTGCTGGTTTTTAATTTTCTTCATAGTAGCTGGTATAAGGCTATGTTTTGGATTTGTGCTAGAAACAGTGTTGATAATAAAGGGATGTTTTAGTTATTGCTGAGCAGTGCTTACACAGAGTCAAAGTCTTTTCTGCTTCTCACACCATCCCACCAGTGAGTAGGCTGAGGGTGCACAAGAAGTTGGGAGAGGATAATATAAGAACATTAT
>WHYT01015291.1:323019-361063 GCA_009806455.1 Tetrax tetrax | reverse complement strand
AACAAGATAATCTCCCCCCACGCCTCCCTTTTCCCGAGTTTAACATTATCTCTACTACCTTCCCCCTCCCAGAGCGGCACAGGGGGGAAGAGGGAATGGGGGTTACGATCAGCTTGTCACAGGTCATTTTAGGCCACTGCTTCATTGACGGGGGAAGAACTCCTCACATTCTTCCCCTGCTCCATCGTGGGGTCCCTCCCACGGGCCAAAGTCCTTCGTGAAACTGCTCCAGTGTGGGTCATCTCTTCCACAGGGTGCAGTCCCTCCAGAACGGCTGCCCCAGCAGGCCCTCCACGGGCCACAGCCACCTTCAGGCATCCACTTCCCCCGGTGCGGGGTCCTTCACAGGCTGCAGGTGGATCTCTGCTCCTCCATGGACCTCCATGGGCTTCAGGGGGACAACCCATTCCACGCTGGTCATCACCACAGGCTGCAGGGGAATCTTGGCCAGGAGCCGCATTACTCCTCCCCTTCCTTCTTCACTGATCTTGGTGTCTGCAGCTGTTTCACTCACAAGAAAAGTGCTTCACAACAGGCTGGCAGATGCATCTCAGGATCTCTTCACATCATCCATCTCATCTCATCTCCTCTCCACTTCTTGGAGCTGGGCTGAGCCGAGTCAGGCCCAGTCAGCTGCCTGGTGAGAGGTCAGAGGGTGAGGCCTGCAAGGCTCATGAGGCTCGTGCCTCCCCCTCTGGGCCTCTGTCCCCGCTCAGCTTCTTCACATCTTCTCTTCTCCTTTTTTTTCTGTTTTTCTCCTTCTTAAATACGTTATAGCAGAGGTGTTATCAGGGAACATTCTGCTACCACTTTACTCGGCCTTGGCCAGCAGCGGGTCCACCCTAGGCCCGGCTGAGTCCACTGAACAAAGGGGAGCAACTTCTAGCAGTTTCCTACAGAAGCTGCCACCTTAGACCCCCCCTCACTAAACAAAACCACAACACCAATTAAAGATTTGATGTAGGATTTCACAAACTTAAGTAGTTGCAGTTTACAGAACAGGTTGTTTGCTCTCTTATTCAGAATGCCAAGGGTATTATTAGAAAAAAAAAAAAATCCTTCTGGAAAAACTTAATCTAGGAAAAATATATTGAGGGAGATTCTTGTGTGACTTCACAAAAGACATCTCAAATGTAATTATACGAACTAGATTTCTCTCTACTGGTAACTGACTCCGAAGTTTACGACACTGTTTCTTCACTGACAAGGAAATTAATTAAAATAATATAAGCAATCCTGTTCGCTCAAGTGCTTGCAGTCTTTGAATCTGAATCAGAAAAACATTAGCTCTTGTCTTGATTTTCTAGGTATAAGATTGTACATAATGTTTGCAAGCATCCCCAAAATTCATTGTAACCAGATTTCTAAACAAATAATACTGAGATTAATACACCCGTAATATTTTCATTACTTTATATACTTAAACCAAACAAATAAACAGAGTGAAAATAGATGTTGTGATCTCACATTTGGGCAATTCATAAACTGTTTCAAAGGTTCATGATGATTTCATGTTGTTCTGGAGTAATATATAATAAATAACTCTAAAAACTGAATATCAGTTCCTGCAATAAACACTGTAATACTTAGTCTCATGCTGGTTGCTGATTTCATAATCTTATTTTTCTGGGCTTTTAGCTGCATTGGATTAATTTGGTAATCACTGAGGTTAGTGCCCATGACAGATCAGGATTTGTTGCACTGGACATTGATCAGCTGCATTGTGAGTGCGAATTTGGCTGCTTTCTGTTCTCTTCTGACACAATATGCAATTCCTTCCCTGGAAAAATTAATCTTAAAACTACTGTGGGAAGTTGTGTAAAACCACTGAAAAACTGTAGATGAATTGCATATTGCAGTTTATGAGGCTTCAGCCGTTAGGGAAAGCTATTCCAAAATCCTAGGCATGAATGGTTACTGGTCCAGAGAAGAGGCTAGAGGAAGAATTCAAAATGCTCAGGAACGCAGAGCTGAGAGTGGCTGTGGTTATGTCCTCTGTAAACATATAAATTCCAGCTTGATGAAAAAGGTTAAAAAAAATCAAATTGCTACACTTGAAATGGTTCTGGCCCTATAGTTAGAGGCTTGAAACACATAATCCTACCCATACTGCTCAACATAGTCAGCACACCCGTTCAGCACCTCTGAAAATCACTTCCCTCCAGTGGTCCTGAAGTTTAATAGGTTTTTTTTTTCAGTCCTTGTCTGGTCATTCAAAGAAAATTTTGAAGAGTATCATGCTTCTATCTGTTTCAAACCCGATTTCCTTAAATTGTCTAAATAAATACAATAACACTGAACAAATCTGTAAGTCATCTGACCAAGCATTCCAGGAAATGCCACTTAAGAGATATTTCTGAATGCTCCTGAGTATTTGTTGCCAGACAGGTTATTTCCTTCCGAGGCAAAACTGTTTGATTTTTCATTTTGCTCCTATTCTTTAGTGTATTTCCTAGGTAAAAGTTGCACTTGAAGTATTATGCTCATCATAGTGCCTTGGACTGTAGGATATACCAAACATTATCCAAACAATAAAAACAATCAAGAAAGTCAGAGACCCGGTAAGAAAATAATAGAAGGAGGAGGAGATTGTTTTTACAGGGCAGACTACCCAGTGTAGTACTAGAACTCCGACAACAGGCTATAATAAAATAAAAACTACAGCTGCAAAATAAAACAGAATCTCCAGGGGCAGGGAACAGATGAACACAGCTCAGAGCAGAACTCATCCTGGAGTAAATGTCAGCAAACCTGCAGAGCAAACTCCTGGTTAAGCTTAGTAGCACAAGACCATGGCTGCAATCAAATTTTAAATCAAACAGCTCAAGTCATTATGAGAGCAAGGGTGGAAGATCACCTAATAGCTTTTCCTGTTCCCTCAGTAAAATACAGTGAAGGAGCACCATGGAAATGGCTTATTCAGGAGAATGAAATAATCTACCATAACACACATTAAAGATACGTTAATTTAGACAATTAACTGTCATTTCATCTGCAAGGAGGAGAGAAAGAGTACAGAGGCAGTGAGACCACTGCCATATCCTTAATGCCTGCATCACCTAAAGAAGAGTTTCTGAGAGATTCGAGACATGACAGTATATGCTACTCCCAGCAGATTTAAGGCATACCCCTATCAACACACTTAAAATACCATTTTCTTTACTAAGACAGTGTTAATCCCAGAGCTTTTGCCCGATTGCTCTATCTTACATAGCTAGTCAGGGTGTTGACTTTAACCAGAGCTCAGATGTAATGAAAATTCCTATTTTTCATTTGTGAAGGATATGTTTCAAAGTTTAAGCCAGACTAAAAAATTATTGAAAAGTAAACCAAGCAGTTAAGCTACTCTGAATTTCATTAGAGAGACTCTGAGATTTTTGGTATGCAGAAGCTTTTAAATTTATCATCCTGATTTATAACATGGCAGGAAATAAAAAAAAAAAAATCTCAAATGTAAATAGAGGACAAGAACTAGTTTTTCCTTGAGTGTTGCAAGAAAGACCCAGAGACTTAAATAATGGAACTGTATTGCCAAAGAGTAGACCAAGACTCCTTTGATAACAGGCAAGTATACTTTCTGTAGCTCTTAATTTTATATATTGTTATATATATATAGGGATAGAGACACTCATATATATAGTTCATGCATTATATTTGCATGACATTTTAAATATAATTTTTATTACATTTGCATTAAATACAAGTAATTATTTTATACAGAGAAACATAAATACTTCAGGTATATAATTTTGCTTGTGGCTGTCGTAGTTTAGCCCCAATTGGGACCAGACTACGCAGTCTCTCTCTCACTCCCCCACCCTCCAAGAGAATAGGGAGAGATAATGTAAGAAAAAAAAAGGCTCCAGGTTTGAGATAAGAACAGGGAGAAATCCTTAAAGTTAACGTTACGGGCAAAACAGACTCGACTTGGGGAAAACTATTCATTTATTACTGAAAACAGCAGGATAATGAGACAGAGAACAAGATAACCCCCCCCCACCCCTCCGTCTTCCCAGACTTAACATTATCTCTACCACTTCCCCCCCCAAAGTGGCACAGGAGGGAAGATGGAATGGAGGTTATGGTCAGTTCATCACTCGTTGTTTTACGCCACTGCTTCATGGTTGGGGGAAGAACTCCTCATCATGGGGTCCCTCCCACAGGCCACAGTCCTTCGTGAAACTGCTCTGGAGTGGGTCATCTCTTCCACTGAGTGCAGTCCCTCCAGAACGGCTGCCCCAGTGGGCCCTCCACAGGCCACAGCCGCCTTCAGGAATCCACCTGCCCCAACATGGGGTCCTCCACGGGCTGCAGGTAGATCTCTGCACCTCCGTGGACCTCCACGGGCTGCAGGGGGACAACCTGCTCCACCATGGTCATCACCAAAGGCTGCAGGGAAATCTTGGCCAGGAGCCACATTACTCTTCCCCTTCCTTCTTCACTGATCTTGGCTTCTGCAGCCATTCCTCACAAGAAAAATGCTTCACAACAGGCTGGCAGAAGCCTCTCAGGATCTCTTCACATCTCATTTACACCTCATCTCCTCTCCTCTTCTTGCAGCCGGGCCGGGCCGAGTTGGGCCCAGTTGGCTGCCTGGCGAGAGGTCAGAGGGTGAGGCCCACAAGGCCCACAGGGCTCGCACCTCCCCCTCTCTGTCCCTGCTCAGCTTCTTCACATCTTGTCTCTTTTTTTTTTTTCTGTTTTTCTCCTTCTTAAATATATTATGGTAGAGGCGTTATCACAGAACATTCTGCTACCAACTGGCTCGGCCTTGGCCAGAGGTGGGTCCACCTTAGGCCTGGACAAGTCCACTGAACAAAGGGAAGATACTTCTAGAAGCTTCTTACAGAAGCTACCACCGTAGACCCCCCCTCGCTAAGTAAAACCAGAACAGTGGCTTTCATGATTATTAGTGGAATCCTGCCAAGCCCCCAACACTGTCCACCATGCCTGCAGCAGAAAAGCAGATAGTGTCAGGAAAGCAGCTGATGGGCTGACCCTTGGGCTGCTGTTTGACGGTATTTATAGCCAGACCAGTGACATGGCCTTGGCTAGTAGAAGTCCTTGGCGGGCTGATGTTCTGCCTGTTGTGACCAGAGGCCCAGTGACACTTGCACTGCACGTGTTGGATATTTTTTTATATTTTTGACTCTCTCAGCCTCCCAGAGCTGGAGATCTCTCCTCTACTCCTGTTCTTGGCTTTGCAAAGGGGAACCTGCAGAGGCCCATGGTGCCTAAAGAGGGCAAGCACATAAGCTATCAGGATGTGCCTAAATGGGATTGTTTGCTCCAGGCATGCAAAATCCCAATACTAGTTTGTACAAAGCACTATGGAGCACACATGGGGCACAGCCTGTACGGGCTGCTTTTGCAAAACCATTATGGATGCATTACCTGGATGCTCCAATGTGTCAGAGAGGATGTCAGGGACTAGGTGGTGCCTCCAGCCAAGGGCTTTGGTCAATCTGGGCTGTTTAAGCACAGAAGAGATACAAAACACAGAAGGGTAACACTTTGATGATTCCTTCTCACACATTTCCTCTTTTAATGAAGTAATGAGACTTTCTCTTTTGTTTTAAATCTCTTTCCCGCCGTTTCTCTCTTGCTCTCTCTCTCTCTAACTACTTTTAGTCAGCACATCTGTCCACCATGTTCACAGGATAATGCCAGCTACAGGTTATTGCTGATGCCTGCAGATTCTGCACATCTCCCAATATTCTATGTGTGACCTATAAATTCATTTAGGATTACACCAGAATAAATAACATGCATCCTCATACTCTATTATTACATATGGATAAGTGAAAAATACTAAAAAAATGTCCCATACTAATTAAAAAATCATATGGGGAAGGGTAGAGAGAGATGTATTAGCTCACTTATGTCACAATCAACCTAGGCAATTTTCCTTCTACTTGTGTGATAAATATTGTCCATTATAGAATCAAACAGAAAATTATAATTCCTTATGAATGCGCTTCTGGATCCACTTGGAAAAAAGGAAGCAAAAGAATTCTGGTGGCAAGAAACACAGATAGGCTTCTTGAAGAAGCCATCCCTTTGATTTCTTTGTCACAGTGGTTGCACCGTATTCCAACATGAAGTCCAGAAAAATCAGCTCCCTCTGGGGTACAGAAGTGACAATGAGCACACAGCATCTCCTGATATCAAAGCAGAGCCCAGGTATTATTTGTCATTAACTGTTGTCTGTGGCCCTGTACTGTGCCAGTACAGCCACACGCGAAGGTGCTGCCTGCCTTTCCTTCCTCGAGTGAAGGACTATAAAAGGGTTCTGCAATGTTAAAGATGGTATTTCTGACAAGATATTTCTAGCTTCTACATTCAAACTGCCAAGGCTGTTGTCAGTTCAAGGCAGGCTCTCTTTCCTCTCAAGGCATTACATAACCACCAGTTTTGTTATCCACATTTGCCAGAAGCTGCCAGCAAAAAAAAAAAACCCCAAACAATTCAATGGAGGATATAGCAGTTAAAATACCAAGGTCTGGCTTTTATTTCTCCTCATTTTTACCTCTTCTCTTTATTTTTCTCTCCACATGTAGGTGACTGGAAAAGGACATTTATCATTAGATGTGTGATTATATGTCTCACATTTAACTTTTAGTACAGTAACATAATACAATAGTGACTCATAACAAAGGAGAAGAAAGGGAATCATAATTTGAAAAAGAGTGGTATCTGTTGATTACAACATGCAAAAGCAGCAATTTCTTGAAAGGTCTGTATCACTTAACAGTACACTAAATTCACAAGAAATACACTGATGTTTATTTAATGTTGTTACTTAATTTGTGATCATCTGGGAATATATTTGGTGCTTCACAAAACACATTGTGAAGTAAATCCCTGCTCAAAAATCAAACAAAATGGAGGCCTTTTTATCATGCAGTTGAGATGGTGGTGTGGATACCACACCTATGCAGAGCTCCACAGAACTTAATTTAGAAAGATAAGAGTTTGTAACAAGGAAAAGGGAAGAACTGCAGCTTTATATTATAATAACTGGTATCTGCCTTGGCCCTGCAAGATATCCGTATATCAGAGTTCACACAAGCCAATATTAAAGCTTTGAAAGTGGAAAGGTTCAAAATTATTTAGATCAATAAAAGCCAAAATAGCTGTATGAGAAGTGTTTTCAGTTCAGAGTTGTTATTGCCAAAAAAAAAAAAAAAAAAAAAAAGAAAAAGAAAAAGATTCCTCAGTTTGCTAATGCCTTCAAGCTCCATCCAATTTTAAGCTTTTTTACAGCCATATACATGCCTATTATAAACGATCTACAAGCAACTGTAGACCTTTCACACTCGGAGAACTCCAATCTCCTTAACAGAACAATAGAGATCTCATGTCAGGTCCTCTTGTATTATAATTCCCCAGGACAGAATACATATACAGAATTGAATAACATGGGGCCCTGGAAGATATTACAATAAATGTGACTCATGTTAAATGAGGGGCAAGGAGACCTCTCACTGGGCTCCACGTCAGTCTCATAACACCAAAACACATGGATTATCTTTCTAGCTGGGAACTGCAGCACACAGCACAGCACATCTTACACCAGATGTCACTGTATCATGCATGATGAATATCACATCTTCATTACAGTCTCTCCCTGCTAAAATCCATAAATATGATGTTGCGGCAAAAACTATCACCTAACATTCAGTAAATCCATTTCCCTATGTTCTGCTTAGCAAAGTAAAATTTCTTAGACTTAAAAGAGCTACTAGCATCCCTATTTCCTCCCTGCTGTGCAAGATGTTATGGCTTAAAAACAGGATGCACACTAAAAATGAGAAGCTGGTTGTGTCAGGGTTATTTCCATTTCTACTTAGAGAAATAAAATTTTGCATCCTCTTTTCTCTCAGTTTTCCTCTCCCTTTCACACAGGGAAAGCCATACATGTACAGACACAAAAATGGACACACATTCTCCATTTACAAAGGTCTTAATTTAGTCCTTGTGTATGCACAGAAATCCTCCCTGCAGCAAAGTGATGTCAGACTATGTGTGCTGCTGCAGTATATGGAAATCCTGGTTACCATGAGAACCAGACTGCTTCTTCACTGAGGTTTCTGCACACTGCTATGAAGACGCGCCTCCATTTTGCCACGCTGAAGCAGCTCGGCTGCAGGATGCCCTATGCCAGGCTGGGTGGCTCTGATGCTCCTACCCTCCCTTGCCAGTGGTCCTCAACTAGCTCCAGCTCTGCCACTGGAATGTGAAAGTGTCAGATAATCAGAATTACATTTCTGAAACAACATTCTTCCCAACTGTATTTCTTCTTGTCCTCTGCCCTCCACTCTGGAAAATAAAATGAAATAAAGTAGGAAGCTTCTTGGACTTGAGACAGTATTACAACACACAATATTTTATTTTATTAGGAAATAAATCAAAGCTATATCACCACAGCGAGATCTCAGGGGAGATATATGACTCTAAGCAGCCATTTTTCCAAATGCTGCTGCTTATACATACAGCCTTTCTGAACACAATTAGAGCAAATACTGCTGTGATAAACCAACTTTGTGCTCCCATGCTAAAGAAAAAGGTTGGTTTCCCTTTTCATTTCTTTGCTAGGGCTACAAGCCCAGCTTCTTCAGATACAGAAGCGCTTGGAACTGATCAGTGGAGAAGGAAAATGCTATATTTTTTTCCTCTTCAAGCATAATCTCTATAAAAAAAAAATCTTTCTGGCAAGACACTGAACATTAAAATATGCTTATGTTGCAATGAATGAAAAGCCTTTATCACATGCTATAATTAATACAATTATAATATAGCAACAGGTACACTAACATTCATTACAGGAAAGCGTTATAAAGGACATAGTTGCGTGTACTCCTTTTGGCTAACACAGAACAAACCAGACAACCAAAACTAAACCAAAGCATAATGCCCCAAAAGCACTGTATATCAATCTAAGCCATAAAAAGCCAGGTTTAAATAGTGTAATTTGGGAGCCACAGAGACTCTATCTCAGTTTCACAGGCAGCTGGCAACTCACGTCTACCATTGCAGCCCTGTTACCTGAAGCTATCAGCTCTTTCTTTTCTTTGACAATCAGTCAATTAGCAATTAGGTTAAACTCAAGTCACCTGTTTTTAACATTTGCTTTGCTTGCATGTTTTGACTTCCTTGTCACACGATATACGCTTCTGTGCCTAAGTCTTGTCTGTTTTTTTTAACTCTATCAGCTACCTTAGAAAAATATATTGTCTCACTCTTATAAACCTGACAGCTGATTTTAAAAGAGAAAAAAAAAACTTTAATTTTAATATTTTGGGAGAATGAATGCAAAACAGCCATGAGCATGGTTGACTCGGGGCTCATTTTCAAATTTGAATAAATGGCACAGAAATTTTTTCCTGTTGCCCCGTGCTACTCAACATAGAGCTGCACAGTTCTTAATTCAACCAGCAGAGGACAGTGATGAATATACACACTATCAAGCCTGTCCCTAATATTTCATATATATGAAGCAACTTCTGTGTATGAAGTGCTGTATTTCTTGCCATCTCAAGAGTCAGTTCACATTTATGAAATCTGTACATGTCAAAAGAATACAGATTACAAAGAATCCATAGAACAAATGTAAATAATTATGCTCCATGTATATGGAGTGTATTTCTTATTTATGCAAAACCCCACTTGGGTCTCACTCAAAGATCTTGACTTGGTCCTTGTTCAATAGGCTTCAAAGCTTTTCCTAAACAAAAGACAGACCTACACTGCAAATCCAATAAGCATTTTGCTTATGTTAGGAATGCAGGACAGGCCCCTCAGTGTAATTATTTCTGTTCTTTAATATAATCCAGAGTCCAAGAAGGCAGTGAAGTTGCCCAGAAGTTCACAGAGCTTTAGCCTGCATCAGAAGTTGCACTACTCATCCTTTCAGGAACAAGGTACAGAAGAAAACAAAATAAACAAATGAAACCCACCCAACTTAGCTGCATGTTGCATGAACAGAAATAGAGCCATAACATTTTGTTGGTACTTGCAATATTATCTATTTTGGCCTTGTGGCCTGAGGTTTTTTATTGTGATTTTGTTTTTACCACTTCAATGTCAAGTTAAGTAATGTACAACTGAGTTAAAAGCTTCATGTGATTTCACAACACAGCACACAGGCAAAATATTTTATGCTTTCCCTTACTCAAAGAATAGCAGTTTGAGGACAATGCTCTTAGAAGTTACTGGCTATATCAACCAGAACCAACATTTTGATGTTTATGTAAACTCTATTGCATGAGAGAGCACATCTCACCAATTTCCATCACATTATGTTTTCAAAGTGACATTCTACAAAGCCCTGAAGAGACTAGCACATAACAAAGACTGTCTCCCAGGGTCCAGTCTCTTCAGATTCATCTGCAGCAATACAGAACACCTATCAATGGAATATGTAAGAATGCTTGTTTACAAGGGAAGATGATTAGGAAATCATTTCTGAAGACCTTGAAATAAAGAGAGAAGACTTCACTCGTAGGACTATTTAATCAACAAATACGTTCAAGTCCTTTCCTATGCAAATATCTAGCTCATATTCTCATAATTTAGAACATTGAAAAATATCTATATTCAATTAACACATGGTATACTGGAGTTGCGATTAAGATTTTTCTTTTCAGGAAACTGAATATTTACCAGATGCAGAAATAAATTACCCACTGCTTTGTTTCAGTATGCATTTAGATTTTGAGTTATGCATTAGGTTGCTGTTTGAATCTTTCAAAATTTGGGACAGTAGGAGTTAAAGGATCAACTATAGTCACAGGAATAGAGGCCTGAAAGCAAGCATGGATCAAAGCCTAGGCATTACAGAGTCTACAGAGTCCCAAAGTCCCAATTACATCAGAATCTGAAATTGCCTTTTAAAAAATGCATGCGTCTCTAGACTTCACAACTGCAAAGGTAAAGAGAGTGCAGCCGACTCAGTGGCACTAAGTGGGCCTGCAGACAGTCTGAATGAATCAGTCTCGGTGTGCTGACCTACCACCAGCGTCTCCCATCCAAGTCTGGTTGCTCCAGGCGCCTCTGTCAGCAGCAGACTCTGAACGGTTGGGTGGACTCCTCTCACAAAAGAGCAGAGCACCTAGCCATGTTAATTTGGTCCCAGTGGAGTTCACTGTAACAGTGAGTTTAAAAGTGCACGTATGACCACCAAATTAATTTGTATTCTTGGAAGGTGTGAATCATTGCACAATTTGCAATAACTTGATTTGTGCATCTAAATCACAGGGAAATTATGCAATAACCGAAATCTGTTTATTATTAATAGGTTGTTTCCACATCTAGCAAGATTTAACAGTTAGACAATAGTCACTAGGTAATATAGGCTGTGCAGAAGTTTTTCTTGTATCTATAGAAACTATCCATATTTATATCTATAAACTAAATATTTATGTTTTCAAATTATTAACACAGAAGGAAAAACCTCTGGCATTGATGCAGAAGTCAAGGAATGGCTACACTCATTTTTCCCTGTTTTGAATTCTACTATCCCATTGCTTCTCTGTACAATAAAGCAACTATAAAATGCTGTTAAGATTGTCTGTCTATCAACCCACAGCAACAGAAAAAAAAATCTTAAAGCTCAACTCTTTTTTTCAGTTGACCGACATGCAAAAGAAGAGGGGTAGGGGGAAGAAAAATTAGCACTTTAGATTTCCCCCTCTTTCTTCTTTTCACTCCTCAAAGAGCAAGGTTGATTGTTCCTTGGAGTGAAAAGAAAAGGTTTAGTATCTTTATACCATGAAGAAAATTCACTGAGGCTGTTTGTGAGAAGCAGGAGGAGAGAAGGGAACTGCCTAAATGCAAAGAAAGAGGCGCTTGCTCTGCCATCTGTTCCCATGCACTGTCACCAGGCTGCTCTGCCGTGTGAGAAGCAGCTGCTCCCTTTTCCAAGAGTTAACATGAGGTATTGGAAAGAGAACATCCACCCTCCAATTCTGACTGTGCCCACAAAGGACCACAGTGAGTAAGTTTATGGTATCCATTTATTTGTGGTGCAGTCCCTGGTACAATTCTCCTGACTGTGCTCTGCTGCCTCTTGTGAGAGTGACAAGCTGCATTTTCCTCTCAGGAATAAATGCAAGTGGATTTGCACTATCATACTCTACTCAGTAGTCTTTGCTTTGCATATATTACCCTCACTGTGTTTTATGTCAAAGATGATTCAGCAACTTGGTCCTAAGTCCAGGAACAAAGACTACTGAAGGGGCTGCTTGAAGGAAGGAAATGAACAAAAGCACCATTTGTTAAAAGGGAAAATAAATAACAGTCTGGCTGTTAAATGAAAGGAAGCGAGACCAATGAGGGATACAAAACTTAGGATACCAGCTGCTAGAGTATGAACAGAGACTAAGGGTTTGCCTTTGCCATCTGCAGAATGCATTTCCTCAGCCTATGAACTGGATCTTTGCTTTGCCAACATCACAGTGTTCAAATGTAAACGTACCTTTTTGTTTCTTTGGTTTTTTTAAAGCATTCAAATAAAGTTCATCTAATGCTATTCATTTAGAAGTCTTTCTCCCTGCCACTTTCTACCAGCTTTCTTATCTCTGTTTCTAATAGCTCAGATTAAGTTTTCTTCAGGAGTTATCAAGATGTATAGGAATCAGAAGCCAAGGCTTTAGTGTTTGGTGACTGGGATATTTCTGTCTTGCTTTATTTTATTCCTATTCATAATTATGTTTCATTTCTCTAAGAAGACTGGATTAGATGACACTTCTTAAATGAAAGGGAGAATTCCTTCTTCTGGAGATCAGCTGAGCTTGTCCAGAGAAAATACAGCTTCAAAAACAATGTGCTGCAGGAGGCAAGAAAATATTGTCAGTAGTCAGGAGCCTTGTATTAGGTTTATGTGGCAAGGTTTTGGTAGCCAGGCCAGGGCTGGTGGGGCTATAGGATGGCTTCTGTGAGAAGACACTAAAAGCAGCCCCCATGTCAGACAGAGACAGTTCCAGCTGGTTCCAAGATGGACCTGCTGCTGGCCAAAGCCTAGCCCATCAATCATCTCATGCCAGAGAAGGTGGATGTGCCCTAAGGAAGCTACAGCCCATGGAGGGCCCACGCTGGAGCAGCGCCTGGCAGGAACTGTGCCCTGTGGAGAGGAACCCATGCAGGAGATCATGACAGATCCAGCTCAATGCTTTGAGCACCTAGACCCATCACAACCTTCCAGCTCTGCCGCACCAGTCAGTTGTGGGCATTGTATGATGTAGCACAGCTCTGCTCGTGAATTGAAGCTGTAGTCCCTGAGACAGATTGCATGAGACACTTAAATATTTGTTTTGTGACAGTTTACTTGTCTAACCATTTGATAGAAATCGAAGGTTCGTAGAAATTTACAGCTAATTTAAAAACTGCTTCCCCAACACCTAGCTTCACATCAGCTTCACTAATTTAGCCAACAGGAAAACTGACTGTAAGGCACTTCTCAAATAATCATACCTGAGATGTACATTCTCCTGCTTTGCACAGTTTCATGCCTTCCCCAAGACTCCTGGTCAGTCTTCTCTGCACTGGAAGTCCTAGTCCAACTGCTTCTACCAAAATATTCAAGGCTGAAAGCGAGTGCTTTTAAATGGAGCCCAGAAACCTCTTCCCCTTTCATGTGGAATTCCCTGTCTCTAGCATCAAATAGCAGTGACTTCCTTTCTCACACAGCAAAGCACATAAGCATATGATTAAAGATGCACACAATCATCTCATATGAATGACTGGAGAGGCTTTCTCTCACAAGACGTGAGTAAAGGATTACTTTATTACATTCACTTAGATGATGATGCTGTCCATCTAGCCAAGGTGGGAAGCATGAAGGCTTTTTCTTTTTTCTAACAAGAAGGAAAAGGTTATGTTTCCTTTTCAGATCCCTGATTCCAGAAGACAACTATATCTAGACCTGTGTTTACCTATGTATCATGCTATAAGTTGCAATGGGAATGGGACATATAGAAAAATATTCTTTCTATGTGGATATTCAACTCTGGATGATGATGTCTGGGGCTATGAGTTTTATGGAAATGCAGAACGGAATTGTTTATACTAGCACAGACCTATGACAATAATTAATGATAACTCTGTTCCTATTTTCAGTCCATAAAAAGACATATTTCAGTGAATTTAAGGATGACAAGGCTTGACAAGTCCAAACCTTACAAATATATGTAGACACAGATAGCTTGTCACTATGTGGAATTTGCCAACCAATGTTCAGAAAAAAAACCCAAAACCAGTCTATTTCTAATATATCTGAAATCTGAATTTGTTTTGCTTCCACTTTATTTCAAGTGAATAGGAATTTATTTTGTAATTGTTTCTGGAACGTTACGTATCCAAAGGCCTGGTCTAATTTATATAATTATGTATAAAGATCTGTGTGCATGTGTATCCATATGCTTTAATTCTTCCTACAAATCTTATCTCTCTTCTAATGTCAAATCATTATCCTACAACACTGAGCCACACGTCTTTGTCTGGGATTTTTTGCATGTTAAAATCTAATTTGAATGGTTATTTGTTTCCAGAAGCATATTGCCTTCCCTTGGCAATTGTCCTGTACTGCTGCAGTTTCTGGTAGTCTGTTTGTGACACACATTGGCAGTGACATTTGAACTGATCTCTTAGAGTGCTTGCATCAGCAAATTCATTAACTTACACCTATAAATAAGTTTATTTTTACAAATTTGGCCTGTTTTATATCCCTATTTCTGTCAAAGAGAAAACAAGGGAAACTGAGCACTTTGGTGCAGAATCACTGATACTCTATAATTTATTGACATATTCTAGGACTGAAAACAATGTAGAAATGTAATAAGATGTTTAGTTATAGAGGTATTAACATTCTTTCATTAATCAACAAACCTGCCTTTTTTTTTCCTGCATCTGGGCCATACTGTAGATACCCAGGTAATTCAAAACCGCACTTTGTGATCACTGTTACGTGAAGATCGTTAAACATATCTCATGAAAATATTAATTGTATTCCTCAACCCATACAAGTTTTCACATATTCTCATTTGCATCAGCAGTACAGTACCTGTCCTTTGCATCTGATTTATATTCTGCTGGAGTTTAGTCTGTGAACTCTAGCCAACCACACCTCCAAGTTTTGGTCTTTCATAAAATCATAGATGCCATTACTTTATCCAGGCTATTATAATAATGACATTTTATCTGTCTGGTCCATACCTGAAAAAATGTATCATCTCACATTTCTTCTTTCTAGCTGTGTAATGTTCGACAGCAGACATTCACACAGCAAGAAAATCAGGAATATACTTTTTCATTTTTAGTTGTCTGACTCCATGGATGGTTTACCCTTACTGAGTAACATTAATACTGTCATATACTTCTAATTTACATATAACTTTTGTCTCCCATCTGTACTATCCCTATTTCATTAGTATATGACTTACATCCACTTTATCTTACATTTTTTTCTACTGCTTCTTTCCTTGCCTTCCCGCCCCTATCTCCCATTCACCTGTTTTAGAAACCTTCATATTCCCTTTTCCTTCCACATCTTTTGCTATCTGGCTATCTAATCATAGACTATCTGTCTACCCTAGTGCCCACAAAAAGTTTCCCTTTTCATTCCTCATTCTTTTATGAGGGACATGTTCTTCCTTGTTTCTTACAAAGAACAGGACCCGGTTTTCAAAACAGGTGTTCAAGCTCTTCCAATGAAGCTTAAAAGAACAAAAGGTCAAATTCAGGTGAAATGGATAGCATCTCAAAGAGAGAAATTTTTTCCTAAATAGTTAAAGGAAAAAAAAAAAACAACAAAAAACTATCTCTAAGGTAGGTTACTTACCTTTATTAATATTTTCTTATTAAAAAGACACATCTGAAAGACAATATAACAAACTAAAGACTATAACATGGTGCAGTAAGTAATGATGCTACTTTCAAAAGATTATTTTTATTGGCTTTTTTTTTTTTAAGGATGCATTGGAAAGTAGCTTAGATAAGAAAAAGAAAATATTGTGTTACTAAATAAAATGCTTATCTCTTCCAGATATGTACAGGTGCAAAACTTCTAACTACAACTAAAGGAGAGAATTTGCATCCGCAGGGATAACAGAATCTCTGGAACAGGAAAGGAGAAGGAAAAAATTCTGTCTGCTTCAGAGCTATGATTTATTTTCAGTTACTTCTCTCCACTGTAGAGGTTCATGCAAGAAGTTTGGATGACTGAGGGCTCATAAGTTATGGCTTCAGCTACAAGGTCTCCCCATTGCTGATTTACAGTCTGTAAGGATCCTTATTTTCTCTACTTTAATAATGTTTCTGTTAGTAATCTGTAAGCCAGTATTCAGTAAGGACTCCGTTTTCTAGCTGCAGTCCTGTTATGCCTAGCCTGGGACAAACGTATATGTAATAAAAATAGTGTAAACTCATTTGAAAAAGACAAGAAGATTTTTAATTATTTTAGACATTTTCCATCAAATAGCACCTAGAGAAGTAACAGAAGAATGTGGAGAAAAAAAAAAAAGAAAAAGTCAAAACCCTTCTTTTTTGCATAAATCCTTGCACTTCAGCTCTACTTTAGAATTCTACTTCTGTTTTTTTTTTCAGTGTAAGCTGGACAAGCTTATGCATTTATTTGATTTTTTTCACTGTTTCGTCTGAGGGAGCTTGTATTGTCTCATAAAACTACCAAAGGAAGTAGATAAAGCCAGGATGATAGAAAGTAACTACCTCCATCTAGTTTCCCAACATTTCTGAAAAAAGTGACATTAAGGACTGGACACAATCCAACCTCTGTAGATCAATGCCCTCTTTACTTTAAAACACCATATTCCCATCAGCTGCTATTGATAAATTAAAACTTAACTGTACCGTATATTCCTAAATCATTAGAAGACTCTGAGGAAAGAAAAAAGAAATCCTCAGACAGCAATGACATTCATTCAAATTATTAAACTATCTTTTCTTAGATAAGTAAAGTCCAAACTAGAATAATGCACAATGCTGTGGGTTAAGTTACTGTAGAGCTCTCTTCTATAATACTACACAACTGTAGATTGATGATGTATCACTGTGAAATAATTTCTGATCTTTAAACTACTTCACTTTATCAAATATGAATAGTTAAAGTGTTGTTTAATTTTATTCATCTCAAATCTGGCAGTGTAATTAAAGGGACTAAATCTTCAACTCAAATTTTCAGTTCAAATTTAACTTAACAATATATATATACTATATCTGTAAAATCTGCCAGCTGGGGCTCTCAGATGTCCCATGAAGCATCTAGAACATTAAATAAGTGTTTCCAAAATACATGGAACATATTTTAACAATGATCTTGTTCAGGAGTCCAGTGAAGTCTAATGATAACTGCAGTGATCTGTTAGTCAGATAGATATATAGCCAGATATATACAGTAAGTCCTTAGAAAATACATATTAAATAAATTAATTACATTTTAGGTATATTAATTACATATTAATCTCACTATCTTTTCCCTCCACCACCTGTCACATTATATTACACAATTAGTCAAGAAACAACTGGTAAGCAGAATTATAAAAATGGAATTTATAAGGATTATAAAAGAACCACATAATTCCATTGTCAGTGGCATTTACTGTACAAAATCAGGTTTTCCCCCAGATGATTTTGTACCACATCAACTGCTTATCATAAAGGCAAGGCAGGAATTTCCCTTATATATCCAAATAAAGAAATGACAGATTTGACATCCCAAAAGACTGCTCTCCTACCAGAATGTAAAAAAGCCTAAGGCAAGGGAGTACCAATTAAACACATAACGCCATTCATTTCTTGGGACTGCCACATATTGATGAAAAGTTGCCTTTTTTCTTGCTCTTGCTTATGACATCTTTCTTGTAAGTTTTATGCCTATAAACGCTCTCTTTGAGCTTCATATTTGGAATAACATAAAAATGGTAGAGATATTCAAGTCACAATCTTGTTCAGACAGATCCAGCTTGCAAGTGGTGATTCCAACTGGTTTTGGATCATATACAGCCTGTAAGCCTGTGCATGTTTGTAACTGCAACTAGCTTTCTGGATACTGTTTATGAATGGTGAAGACTAAGAACTAGAAGGATCCTAACAGCCACCCTGTTAAAGAAAATTAGGCAGATCTATACACGTCCATACTTATAAATTCTGATTCTCTTCTAAAAAGAGGAAAGAATCCACATCACAACCTCCATAATGCTTGAATTTTGCAGCATAATTTAAAGTCAGTATGTATTTCAATGGCATAGCCCACTTTTAAAATCAGAAATTCCATCTCAGCTGCTCCCGCTATAACCGCACACCTAGTAGTGCTGCATGGGCAGACTAGAGCAAACAAAATCAAAGAACGAGTCAGCATACATCTCAAGGACGAGTGACAAGGGTAGCAACAGACAGATGCTGCAGAGCAGTGCCTAATGCACTTTGCAACTACATAATAATGTCAAGAAGATGTACTGGTGGGCTGCACACAAACCATGACAATAAACCATAGTGATTTCACCTTGCAAGTGTTACAGGCCTTTATGTCCAAACCTCTTCTGGTAATTTAAGCAATGCCAGGGTAGGAGTTCAGGCAAAACGATTGCTTATATGTACATAGAAATGTAAAATGACCATGCAATGTTTGGTTTTTAGCACTGTCCCTGGCATGATTTAGGACCACAACAACTACCATTATCACAAAATTCCAAGTATGGTTTTGAGGATGACTCAGGCCAGAGACTGTTACACTGTTTCTAGTCAGTTTTAGGTAAGATAAGAATTGTTTTATTTTAACCACGCAAATAAAAGTTTTTGTTATAAGCACGACCTTTGGCATGGCTTTTTCCCATCTCAATTAGTATTTTCTCAGGCTATGCTCAGGCAGATGATCCTTGACCTTTGTTTTACTCACTTTTATGTAATATATGTATGAGAAACTATGATGAGCTTAAAAAAAGCCCAGAGTCATTTACATGAACTTTGATCTTCACCAAATGTATATGGTCTTTATAAACAGAATTTGACAGATTGGAATGACAATTTAACACCATTAAAAATCCTAACCTATTAAAAGCCATATATGGCAGTGTTTGATTACTGCAGTATGCTGCATTTGAAATTCATGTGGTTTTTTATTAATAGAAGTACCAATTCTTCAACTGTTACTTATTCATATTGACACTAGTGTATGCTAAATGGAGCATTGTGAATCCGCTATGCTTTTTGTATAAATAAGTACTATTGAGGATACTGAAGGACAATGTTTTGAATCTATAGATCTCATTTTTGTGTCTTTGATTCCTTAGAAACACCCACAGTTATGGAAATGCTACAAATTAGCCTCTGTCTTGATGCAATGGTCAAAATTTACAGTGGTTAATTAGATCAAGTAAACTGTTACATTTGTTTTCATTATCAGTTCAGATTTGAAGGATTAAATGCTCTCTTCTAGTTATTCTAATACAGAGTTTTAAAATCAGAATCAACTTAAAAATACCTCTGCCATAATATTTCTTCAGCTTGAAACTACAAACAGAATCAAGTGGTAATCATGACTACAGTATGGCTATTTAGTTGGAGGCCTGTTTGAGAAAGAATAGCACAATCTAACTGAAATAAATTTGCTTTCTTGTTTCTAATAAATTCTTATATTTCCACCATTTATACAATTATTTTTCATGTTACCCACATGTGTAGACACACATTTGGACAACATTTTTTAACTGTTGATAGATAAGCAAACTGAAGAAGACTGACTGACTCCCTAACACATTTGGAAACATACTGAAATAAAAAAAATTCAATTGGAAAAATACTTTTGTTGGAAGTAACAGGTCTGCCTACTACTAAAGTATCTGGTATGAAAGTGTTCTGAATTTTTCTGCGAGATATTTAAAGACAGACATTGAGCTGTAATAATTTTAATGTTAATTTAACATTGAAAACTATATTACAGCATTCAATTACATATAATGAAAATGGATGAGATTTAATGATAAAATGATACTGTGTAATTAAAAGGTTTATTAGACAGTGCTAATTCAATAAATCTTTTTGTTTCGTAAGAAATTTATAATTTGTGTTTTATTTCACATTTCAAAGTAAATTTTCAAGTAATCATTAAGGCAGAACATAGATTTTGTATACAAAGGAAACATGTATTTACAGCTTAATATAATAAATAACTTGGATCAGCAAAATCTGACTATTAATACTTTATTACTACCTGAAACTTTCTGCCTAAAACATATTTCTTGGTCTTCAGTACAACTGAAAGCACTAGAATTTCAGTCGTCTTAATCTTTAAAAATACAGATGCATGCCGTGCTTGCAAATTTATAGTGACTTAATCATTATCAGAAGCTGATAAACTATATTTGTAAAACAGAAACATAGAAAAGATATTCTGTGTAAAATTATGTATTTTGAATGTATAGACATCCTTTAGTACTCACAACTTTGCATCTTTATTAGAAGGGCTCCTCAGAGCGTAAGAGCATAATATAGCAGTCTCTGTTGGCTTTCACTAAGTGTGTATTCAACTTGTGTGTCACTGGAAATAGCATTCAAAGACATACTGTATGTTTTTATCTGAGATCATGTATTTTTTCTAATACATGCTTATTTTATCTTAAAATATTTGTCTTTATTTAAAAGGTTACTTGTTTTCTTGTATGTAAACATTTAGATTTGTCATTGTGGTTTGGCTGGCAGAGAAAGCGGGATTAGGTACATGCTACCATTTCTCAAAATACTGATGTAGTGTGAAAAATCTGCATTTACTGCTTCTGCCCATCAGACTTCTTTTAAGAGGCTTGTGTCCTGTGTCTTTTTAAAAACAAAGCTGAAAGAGCAGAAAATAGTAAAATCAGTTTTGATGAAAACTTGGTTTTGTTTAGAAGTGTGATTATATCTGCTACTTGAAACACATGCAACAGCTCAAGAAAAGCAAAAGAAACCAGATACACATGTACTACATATCTACATATAGCTGCATCTGTGTATGTTTGTTTGTGTATATGTTTGTACACACATAAAGCTGAGAACAAGAAGACATTAGGTTTATTCTATCTGATCTATCTGTTTAGTAGGACTCTACTGAAGTTTTAAGACTTGCTTATTGTGTATCAGGTATTCCTCGGCAAATATTAACAGGATGTCACAAGATCAACTTTAAAGTCCGGATGATGAAAGACAGTTCGTATAAGTCTACTCTACAAAAAAAAAAATTGGTAATTCTCTTTGCAAGTATATGGTCAGAGCACAGTTAGTTTATTTCTAAAATAATTGCGGATGGCCAGTAGCTACTGAGAGGTAACGGATGCATTTTTCTTTCAAAATACTCACTTAGCTCTAGTTTGCTGGACATGGATTTTTTTTAAAGAGATTTAAAAGAAACTGATTAAATTCATATTAACAGCTGTCCAAATTATTATAACTGTGGTCCTGTCACTTACAAATTTACGTATTTTCTTGTGAAGTGATGGTAGCAACATGATGGAAAATACCATAATTTCTTAGCTCTGGATTCTGAAGTGTCATTTAATCAAGACTAACTCAGCAAGAACCACTGAAACCTTCTTTCTAGCTAAATTGCAGTAATTTCTACTATATTGTCTCATCAGGATGTATTGCTTTCCACTTTCCCTTTAGAGTATGGAAGCAGCAGTAGCAGTCTGGATAAAAAAAAAGGTAAAATGATTGTTCAGAAATCCCTATGATGAAAAATATCTTCAGTTGATTTCCTTCAAAAACAGAAAGTAAAAGATTTTGATGACTACATCTACAGATCCAATGATATAGATTAGAGCTAGATTGGTTACTGCTTGTTTTCAAGGAAGAGGCTTATATTATAACAATGCTAGGAAATAAATTCACGGACATGTTGGAAAATTTTTCATAATGAGCAAATTTCAATGGAAAAAAATGTGATAATTTGAACTCTCTGACTGTTCACACAAGGGCAAGGATGATGTTTTAGTTCAAGTCTAGTGAATTCTGTGGGAACCTTGAATCATCAGCATAACCACCCAAAGTATTAGCTCTCTTGTATGGAAATTACAGAGACTACGACATGACACTTGTTTATCTGTTGGTTTCTGTACATTAGTTCAGGTGCAAAGAGAACACAGTGTTCGTCAACATTGGAAAAGTAGAAATCAGGAAACACTTTTTGCCTTACAAAGGCAAAATTTTGTTAAATAACTTGTGTGGTTTCTATCAGGGTTAGTTTTAGATATGACTGAAAATTATAACTAACACTCTTTCCCCAGTTCTACCACTTCAATAAAGAATGACACAGTAGTTTTCTGACAAAGAGTTGTGAGTAATTATGCAGTAATGCAGAGTTTATTGGTGAAGTTCTTTCCTCCTAGTTTATCTTCAGCAGAATTTGTGCCTCCTGTTTAATGTCCCAATATGCATGGTCAGTAGAGTAAGAAGATGACCACCACAGTTTATAACATTAAACTGCTACTTCTTTAAGTCCTGTGACAGCTGAAAAAGGAGTGAAAGACATGGTTTCCACACCCTACAGATGTTTTAAAAATGTCTTCACTCCATTTGATCTAACATAAATGTGACTGATTTTCAATCATTTCAGAGCTTTATGATTTTCTAAAGAAGATAACATCTGAAAATAAGAAATTTTAAAAATAGTTGCTTATTTTAGAACACTTAAATAATTGATTTTCTTTAAAAAAACCCCAATGTGTTGAATTCCATCAAACTCAAGATATTTGGGCAAAAAAGATGATCTGATGGTTTTGGATAGAAAACATTATTGCTCTTTTTTGGTTCGTTTGTTTTTGGTTTTGTTTTTTCTTTTTTTTTTTACCAGACTGGTTTCACAGAAGTTCCTAAACAAAAATCTGCTGAAAATACTTCTTATCGAGCTTTTCCATATGCTTATTCTTTCTATAATATGGGGGAGAGTAAGAAAATAAGGTTAGGGCTCATTCTTAGCCCAGTAAAAATTGCATATATTCGAAGTAACTCAGTATGAGCAAATAGTTTCTGTTGCTTTCAGTGAAATTCCTCTGCACAGACATTTTTGTATGTATCTGCAAGTTTATGTCTCTTCAAGGGACTGAACCTTTCAGCTGATTCTGATTCTTCTAAGCAATTTGTTAAGACCGTCAGGAGTCCACAGGGGGATATATTAGCATACTCATAACAGAAAAGTGAAATAGTATAAGAATTAAATCTATCATATATTTGAAAATAAAATAAAATAAAGTGTACATAATTTTTAGCATGATGTTTTTCTGCTATTCAATAAAATGGAAAACAAATATGTAATGATCCTTTCTTGAGCTGTGGTAAATTTCAGACTTTCTGTGGTGAACTTCTGCTGTGGAAAAATTTATCATAAGAAAAAAAGAGTTCTCACTCATCCACAGCATTCATAGAAAGCCATGCAGGATCTTGGCAAGACAGATGTGTAGCTTGTTCAACCTTTTGGAGCAGAACTTACTTTCCCGATTATAGGAGTTCAAGCTCTGGAGTACTCTTCTAGATTTCACTTTGTGGCTTGCAATGACAAACCTCAGCTTTCTGCCTAACAGTAACTTCACTTTCACAAAACAAAAAAGAAAGATTTTAAAAAAAATTTAAAATTACATACTCAAAACAATAGCAATAAACAAAAAAAAAAAAAAAAAAAAAAAAAAAAGAAAGAAAGAAAAAAAAATACTTGTTTGGAGGTTGTGGTTCTTTAAGTGTCCTTGGTTGGCACCAGCCCCTGAGTAATGAGGAAATGTCCAGCTCAATAACTATAAAATGAATTGAATCAGCTCACAGAGATGCAACATTGGAAGAAGTACTGACGTTGGTTATTTCACAACTACTAGACATGTCATTATAAACTGGAAGTTAATCAATTCTGAAAGTAATTATGAGCACAGTTGGGAAAGAAAAGCTGACCTGAGGAGGGGAAAAGCATATTCTCAAGTGCTGAAAGAGGAACTCAGCACATTATATATTTTTTTTTTTTTAATTATAATAAATCTGATGTTCATATAATATCTGATACAAAATACTAATTCTTGGTTTAGTGATGAACTAAATAGAAACACACATGCTGAAGTTGATGAGGTTAGTATCAAGCCATAATCCAGATATGAAAAAAAAAATCCTGTAACTTTTAAAAGGTGCACTAAGCAGATGCAAATTGATAAATTTTGGATACCCCAGGACTATGATCTTGGAACTCGAAGTACAGAGGTAGCTGCCCATTTACTGTGTAGTATTTCTCACAGTTCAGACCAAGAGTGAGTTTCTCCTTAAAAAGGTATACATGTGACAAAAAGAGCCCAGGAACCATTTAGCTGCAAAATTCAAGAATTTCTAAGGCTCCAATTTCCATTCTGTCAGATGTCTTACAATATTCAGTGTATCTACTTGTACAGAACATCTGCAACTCATTTTCCTACGTGGAAAACCTGGGTATGTTGCGAAAAGTATGATATGCAAAGTTACACAAAAGTTCATGGCAAAGGGAAATCTCATCTTGCAGTTAGCTTTGTTTGCTAACCTCTGGATTATTCAGTAAAATGGAGGAACAAACGGAGTTCATTCTCAAAGAGATTTTTAAAACTAAGGTGATTTATTTCTCTGGAATATATATACCAAATTATTGATGGAAATACTGTGTATCTGAGAAGAGGCTTGAGATCAGATAATGTAACTATTTGCAACTTTTAGCGACTGAGACTAAAAGTTATGTAGTCTTCATCCTTGGAGATTTTTGAAACCAAGCTGAATAAAGTCCTGAGCAACCTGGTCTTATCTCACTGTTGAACATGCTTTGAGCAGGAGTTTGTAGAAGACATCTCTGAGGCCCCTTCTTAAACAACTTTGTGAATTAGCTGCAACCAAAATCAAACACAAGGTCTAATAGACAGTATCTAAACACATCTTAGCTTTTCAGGCAAAATTTTCCACTTCCCATCTTAGGAGGTGCAGTCCAGAATCATGTGCATGGTTCAAAGCAATCACTTGAGAAGGCAACATCTTTAACAGTTTGTGGAGATCAGATGTAGTATCTTCAAAGGATCACTCCTTCCTGACAAGGAAGAGGTGGAATAGTATCTTACTCTGTAAACAGTTCTATTAATTTTAATAGGACTATCTAATGATCTAACTGTAGCTCCATGTCTTTAAGGGTATCAGAAGTCAGTGATTGCAGGTTCTGCCACCTTATGTCCAAGACGTCTTACTATAGGCAGTAATGAAAAGTCAAAAAGCCAAAACTCTACTTGTATGTGTAAACACACAGTAGCAGCATCCACTACTTCTTTCACTGATGCTGCTCCCAAATGCAAATTAGAGTTCCTAAATCTGGTAGGTAATGCCTCTCTTCAAAAGCCAGAGACCAGTACCATTTCTACCTTGTCTCTTGTGAAGCCCTATCATGAATGTTGCATTGACTTTAAAGGAAGTACAGAGACGTAAAGTGCCACATAGTGTGAGTTAGCCCACCAGAAGCCTTAGCGTATTCCACACGCAAGCAGAGTCTCAGCAGATAGATGAGGTAGGCAGGATGAATTCATCTGGCCCTACGTAGAGTGTAGTCCTACTTTTTAGGCTGAATTCTTTGATTTGCCTCTTTTCATGACGGAACTGGTTAGCACCTCATAAGCTGCTGGCTGAAAAATTACCTCTCTTATTAGCGCCAAAAAAAAAGTATATTTTTGAACTAATGCAGAGACTTGTGTGGTTTTGGATAAAGGCTTGACTTTCCCCTTGTCTCGCCCTGCAAATCTGCCAACCAGATGTTATTTATTATCCTGGGAAGAACTTCTGTGTCAAATGTTCAAATTAAAGGACAATTTGTGACAGGATAAGCAAAAAAAAAAAACAAAAAAAAACCCCAAAAAACTCTTGCTTACTTTCTTCACAAGGTAGATTCATGTTTGTCAGTTTTGCACTAATATTTAAGTTTAAAAGAAGGCTTGTTCTACATTTGAAGGTTTTATACAGTATAATGCATTCGTCAAGAACTCAAAAAAAAAAAAATCATACCCTAGCTAAAACAGACATACTGGCAAAAGAACTTTTGTCAGTGCAGCTTAGTCTATGTGGCAACTTGTTTAACTTATTCAACAGAGTTAATTTACCAGTATAAACTATATATTTCCCTAGATCTGGGACAGGAAAGAATACCTCAAGGTGCAAACTGTTTTTTAAATGTAGAAAACCTTACTCACAGTGTGAACATTCTCCTAATACATACAGACATGAGCTCAAAATCTCTTTTATGAAAGAGCAGAATTTCTTTTACTTGACTGAGATGTTGGAACTTAGTGAGGAAGATTACAAAATGTTGCAAGTGAAATAACTGTAACAGTTCAGTCAGTCATGTGTAATCCCTAGTAACAGAGTTCGAAGTTAGTAATTACAATGCAAAGAGTCTTCTCATTAAAGCCTGAAATATAAATAGAACTATTCATAATTTTCTGAACTGATTCTCTCTTTAAAACTTGACAAAATATAAATTTGTGGGAAACATCATTTTTTGACATCTCTCATTCTAACAAACCCCCAAAAGCAGAGTGATGAACTAAAGGGAAGCAACCTCTTCCGTGTCAAACTTTTTACAGTTAAAATAAGAAAATCCATAGTATACCTCGTACTACACAGGGGAAAGTGCCACTCCATCCAAAACAGAAACAAAAGGGAATGATAAATCAGAGACTCATAGAATAGTTGAGGTTAAAAGGGACCTTTGGAGATGACCTGATGCATCCCACATTTCACAATCAGGGCTAACTTTGAAGGTATGGCTCTGCCCAGCTGCACATCAACTGGGCTGCAAAGACAAGGTTGAAATTTGGCTGCTGCATCCAAATAAGGAGTGGTAACTGCTACCAGGGGAAAATAACCTAAAATAGTTAACACCTTTTTGATCCAACTATGGAAGTGGGTATCAGCTCAACCAGGAGAGGATAGCTTCTTGAACATTTATTTGAAAGGGTGCTACGTGCAGTCCTAACAGCTGATTCACAAATGAAAGATCAAAAGGTCCACCATGAATTTTAGTGTTTTCCAACTGAGTATCAACTGGATTTTATTTACTTCAATATCATAGAAAAATTACTTGCCACTTTTTTCCAACTACAGTCCTGTAAAAAATATCAAGACCATTTTCTTCAGTATTGTTACAAGTTAAAATAATGCTGTCGGGTTTTTGTAAGGTTAGTTCTGAGTTGGCATGTTTTGTGCCACTTTCACACTTACATTTTTTATTAACCACGTCACAACTTCAAGGAGGTTTATAAAGGAAACCATAACAATGGTGCCTGTTCTTCTGGATTCCAGACTCTGAATAAATGCATGTTTATAAAACATAAAAGTGTGTCAGAGATACTAAGAAAAGCAAAGCAGATACTACTGTTTGGGGTGTTTTCCTAGGAAATAGGATTTGAGAGCTTAAATTTCTTCAGGCAAAGAAATTTCATCCCCCACAGTCTAGGTAGTTTGTGTACCCATTGGCAGATGGGACATTCTTCTCATCTCACTTTAACAGAAGTGTTTACAAAGCTCTTGAATTCTGTAAATTCAGCCAGTGAAGGTCTCAAGGGTCAGTATTGAATAACAATAGCTGGCCACTTGAAGTTTCCTGTTGTCTACTACCTCTTACCTTGAGTATCCAATTAAAAAAAAAAAATCATCTCTCTCACTTTGTGCTTTACTTACAGTTTTCTGCCTCAGCATGGTAAACAAGTAGCCAAACAATCATTGTCTTAATTTTGAAGTTGACATTTTTTAGTTGTAAATCAATAACCAAACTAGAGCTACAAAATGAAACTTCTGTAGTGAAATTTGTAATACAGATACTTAGAACAGATGCTAGGCCTCACAGCAGAACAGACATTGTTGAAGTTTTCTTCATCAAAATTTTGCAGTTTTACTGAATCAGTGGAACTGAAAAGGATGAGGATATATGCAGTGGGCAGTGTTTAGGCCTTCTTAAAATGGTGATAATAGAAAGCGGTACTAGAAAATAATGAAAAAGCTTTCTGAAATAGAAAACTTTATTTTCTTTTTAATTCTATTCATATGCTATCTTCCTGATCTCCCTTTGTCATACTGTCTGCATATTTTTTTATATTTTCCCTTCAGTCTTCCATGTCATCTGCCTATAAATTCCCATGGTTGTGTCCAAGCTTTCCTTTTATTTTTCTTTTCCAGTAACGAGAGAATATTGGTTTCTGATATAAAATAAATAAGTCAAAACTAAACTTTCGAAATATGAGATCTGCAAGTTTCCACCTTCTTTGCAAGTTTTCATTTAGTTTTACTTACTTATTACTGTAATGACTTCCTGCTTAGTACACCCAGTACATGTGTATGTCAGTTCACTGAGAACACCAGAGAGAAAACTAAACTAATCTAAAATTTGGATTTGCCAAAGGTTTTCTTCTAGTGATGTGAATATAAACAGCATTTTTTGGTATTGAACTTTGTGAGGAGATCAACATTTATTGGCAAGTATTCTGTATTCAAATGAATTCATATGCTTAAAATTTAAGTCTCATGCATCTGTTTCCTTCTAACATGTTACAAGAATAACCAAATGAAATTTATCATGGCTCAAGTAGCCTTTATTTTGAGTGATGGTACTCTTTTAATCTTAACTGGACTATGCACTGAACAGATTAATATCTTCATTTATTGTTTTCAATATCAGTCCTAGAGTAACATTCACATTAAATTAAACAGTTTACATTAAAACAGCTCTACAGTTTTAAGTTTACTGCAGAGATGGATTACATATGGGGTCATTTGTCTAAATTGCCTGTTAGTGTAACTAAAAGTACAAATAGCCTTTAAATTTCTGCATTGACTTATGAAGTACTGAAGCTTTTTAGTACTGTTAGCAAATTTCAGGATAAAATTCCAGAGAAGCACTGGGAGAAGAGTGAAGTGAGGTGCTTGCCTTTTTACTGACACTTCCCTCTTTTTTTTCATAAATATTGAATGTTCTAGGCAGTGAGTGCTCTGCTGCTTTTCCTTGCATAGCACCTTCCAAACTTTTGGTCATGTCCTCTGGTTAAACCCGCTGACTGGTGCTGAGCACAGCGAACAGACGAAGGCAAAATCCATGGGATAGAACAGGTACTCCCTGTCACAGAAAATATGCTATTTATGCCATTCTGTCATAAAGCATAAAAATTATAAGATTCATGACTTAGGAATTTTAGCTATGGTACTGCTATTGGTCACGAGACTCCCATGGAGAAACTACTCTGCTGGTATATTTTTAAGCATGTAGGCAAGCTATATTTATGACTATTTTACCACATTTAATTTCATTCATTTCTTATATTTTTTTCTCCCTTTTTAAATTTGGATTTTAACAAAATGCTGAGAATTTGAATAGATATTTCCTCATTGCATTCACCCAATGATTCTGCTTATGCTTCTTATGTTATTAATATTTACATGTATTTTTCTTTAAATACATCTTATTGTATCTAGTTACAACATTTGACAACAAGCTCAGACCTTTATAGCAATACTCCTTCAAAGCTGAACAAACCTGGAAGGAGAGGTCTATTTTTAAAGAAATTAGAAGGAAGAAAATCAACACCAATCCTGCACACACTTAAGCACCTGCAGAACTTAATGATATGAATACTCAGTTGGAGATCAATAATAAGCATTTAGCATACAGTTAATGTATTCTTCAGTGATTACAAGGTCAAACCCACATCTCTTTATTTGGGTAGTAGCAACACCTTAAAGGTATGAGATATAATGCACTTTTCACATCATTTTAGCAAGCGTGGTCATTTTTGAGTACTAATAATACTACAATTGAGAAGAAGATTGGTGGTTTTTTGTCACTTTTGTCAATAGATCAAATATCACTTAATAATAATCACATTTGCCAACTAGTTAACATCAGCAGAAGGCATTTTGAAATCCTATTCTGGGATGTGCTTGTATTTCCCTATATGACTGTAATCAAGCTCTGACTAATGTAAACTAGCTGTATTCCTAAAGAAAAAAAAAAAAAAAAAAAAAAAAAAAAAAAAAAGCAAAATAACCCAAATCAAAACAAAATCCTAACACAGCCAACAAAGACAAAAACAAAACCTCATTTTTGATGCTTTCCTTTTCACCTGCAAAATACTTCTGTAACGCATATGTAGCAATCACTTTCCCACACTTCACAAATCTCTTGTCTCAAGTCATAAGCCACCCACACAGCCAGAAGCCACACTGGAATACAGTTTATGGAGCATGGAGCATTCTATTTGCTCCTATTATAAGCTTGTACAGTTGCAAAAAAAATCTGTGTATTGGAGGGGATATTTAGAGAAAAATGTTAAAACTTCATTTACTTTTGCTCATATCCCTAGGGGCACCATGAAACCACACTTTCCCATTTTGTGCAAAAGACAAGAAAGGAAGTAACTGAAGCTTGTCTCTGGATGATGTGAGGAATCAGATGAAACAGAAATATCCAAGAACCAAGCAGGAAGTTCAGCTGACAATGACATCTTGGTAGAGGAGAAAAACGGCAACATGCTGATTTTTGTTCTAGGGAGGTTGAAAGTTGGCTAACTTTTCCTGCACTCAGCAGGATATAATTGCAACATAGCAGAGCAAAATGAACAGCCCACCCACAACTGACTTCAAGAACACATCATACTATTTGTTTTAGTGTAAGCATTCTTCTACTTGGCAGTTCTGTACTTGGATTAAATATATTCAGCTCCTTCACTCTTGTTTCCTTTTTCCATTGTAGAACTTGAATTAAGACATAAGCTCCTCCTTCATTGTTTGCCAGTATTCAAGGCAGAAATACTAGAGACATGACGGAAAAGTGGATTCATTAGCCAGAAACATCAATATACTTTTGTGACCTTAAAAACCCAATCATAAAGGAGAAAGTGGGACCTATTAATGGCACAAACAGATAAATACTTAGCAGTGGAACACATTTAATTGTGTATAGTTTTAGACATGTATTATGAAAACACAAACAAATCTCAGGGCAGAGTAAAACACAATACAGAGTTCAGCAGTGTAGACATGACTTAAGGCTAGACTGATTTGAGAGACTGGGTCTGTGAGAATAGGTGGAAGCCATACTCACAAAACCGTGGTATGACAAAAAGTCACGCACATTATCAGAGTTGGAAACACTTGTGTGTTGATAGGACCTAATAGTGTTCTCGATATACTATCAAAGAAAAATAATACTATAAGGTTGTGTCATTCAAATGACAGAAATAATCAGAATTGAGAGAAGTGTTGCACAGCGCAGCAGCAGAAGTTAATCTTCACTTACCTACTGATCTGAGAAGTATAATTTTAAAGACTGTGTAGAGGGCTGACCATGGCTCAGCCACTCTCTCACTCCTACTCCTCAATAGCACAGGGGGAGAAAATAAGATAGAAAAGCTTATGTTGAAATAAAGGCAACTTAATAAGAAAAGCAAAAGCTGCACACAGAAACAAAGTAAAAAGAGGAATTTATTCACTAGTTCCCAGCAGTAGGCAGATGTCCAGCCATTTCCAGGAAAGCAGGGCCTTAGTACACGTAGTGTGCCCATAGTGTACACTTGCTTGGGAAGACAAATGCCATAACCAAGAATAGCTTTTCATCCTCTTCCTTTTCCTCAACTTTTATTGCTGAGTGCAACGTCATATGGTACAGAATATCCCTTTGGTCAGTTTGTGTCAACTGTGCTGGCTGTGTCCTCTGCCAGCCTCTTGCCTGCCCCCAGTCTATTGGCCTTTGGGTGGAAATGGGTTGGAAATAAAGTCTTGAAGCTGTGCAATAACTGCTCAGCAGGAGCCAAAATACTGATGTGTTATCAACACTGTTCTAGCTACAAGTACAAAGCATAGTACTATATGGGCTGCTATGAGGAAAATTAACTCCATGGCTGCCAGACGGATAACGTTAATTCCAGGAAAAAACATGTTGACAGAGAGACAGCATGATCGAACGGTTTAAACAAGATAGATGTAACTAGTATTGCTTAGCATTGTGCTAATAGTTGCTTCAGATGCACATACAGAAATGGACAATGTATTTGCCAAGAAGCAGTCATACTCCTTCTTTTTGCCTCTTCACCAAGAACTTGCTTGGACTGGAGAGAAAGTATGAGATAAAGAGCTACCTTGTTGTTTCTCCTCTTTTCCACAGGAATCATGGCTGTGACAGCCTAGGTCAAGGTGATCAAAAAGAAAATGATCCTTTTTTAGCAAATCATGTCCTATGCACAGCTACAGAAAGACAGAAAGATATTCAGCACGTATTCATTTTTTCTAGGTGTATCTGCAGCCTCAAGAAATATAGTGAGGATCAAAAGATACGAGCAACTAAGATGTCCAAACTGAACATGCTCCAAAAGATGTTGTAGCTTGAGTATTTTGATTTTTTCCCCTCTTGCTTTCAAAGAAAGCTGCCTTCAGGCTTAACATTTGTGTATCAAAGGGAACAAACATAACAGAAAATGTTTTAAAGAGAATTTTCACGCTAAGAGATGTTATAAGGTGCTGGTTTCAAGCTCTGATTGAAAGCTTTTTCCAAGCCAAGCTTATTTCAGGCTTGAGGTGAACATGGAAATATTCCCCACATTGGTCTATCTCCTTGAGAAAATGGATATAGCTGTGTCCTCTCCCATCTTCAGGGCTTTGTGTTCTGGGGACTGCGTCTAGGTCATTCTTGCACCTCTGCATCTCAAGAGCTCTTTTGATCTTTGATAATCACTTTCTTTGGGAGATAAATAGAAGAAATGCAACTCACTCACTACTTTCGGTATTAGCAGAGGGATACCTGTGAAGCCAGTTACTCAACTTTCTCTTATTAATTCCAGGGCTGTTCCTACATCTTCTCTATTCTTGTAAAAGTCTTTTTCTCCCCTTTTCAGACTTTCTTTTCCACATCTGTACAAGCAATTGCTTAAAAATAAATTATTTAGGAACTGCTTTTCAATAGCTGCTGGACCCTTGATCTCAACTCCTCCTCTGGAAGTAGATAATTCAGATGGTTCCTTGCTAGATCCTGGATTCCAGCCTCTTCCAGAGGATGTCCTCTGTCAGGCCAGGCTCTGAAGATGCCAGATTTCCTCACTCACCTAACGAACTGCATAAATGAGCCTTCCCTGCCCTCTGCTACTGTGTCCCTCTTCTTATATTCATCAGAGATCAGATAGATAACTAAACAGGCTGTCCCTTCTTCTGGACATGACAGATAAATCTACCCCATTAAAACATGTTTCCAGGTATATCTCCTCCCAGAGGAATGAAGGAAGTTATCCCTCCCTCAGAAAATTAAAGGTACAACTTATTGAAAAATCTTCAATCAAGGTACACAGAACGATTTGGTTACCATATTCTAAACAACTTTACAAAACATTATTCCAGGAAGTGACAAAGTCTTTAAAACAGTAGATACAGTTATAATAAGAGTAAAAAATTTGAGTTTGAAAGTCAAACACAATTAAGAAAAATAAAATGTAATAATAATAATAATAATAATAGATTATTCACTAGTGAAAGAAAGACTAGATGTTTTGAAAGATTCAGTGCTTCAGGGAAAATAATACATCAAATACAAAATCTTAGGGTCAATGCAGGAATAACATTGCAAAACATGGCATTTAATTTACATAATTTAATGACTCCTAGCTTTAGGTTATAGAAGATGTAAGGATATGACTAAATGTTCATGGAGTGTTTTCAATAGAAAAATTTCTCTATAAAGGGTCTAGATTACATGATTGTTCAGAGCCAGATATCAGAGATTTATATTACAAGGCAAAGAGATCTCAGATTTTCTAACACAACAAGCTTCCAGCTCTAGATCATTGCCTTACAAGTTCTCAAGACACTTTAAAGAAGGTTGTTCATAGATTTCTATATGTTATGTTCAACAGTGCATTTAGTTTTTTAACTCAAATTTAAATTACTCTCTTCCTGTGAAATGAACTGAAAGTATGATATGGATCTCAGGTCTATCCTAAGACAAGACAGCTGGTTCTTATGCTAACCAAGATTTTGCAGAAGGATCAATACTTTTTTGCAAAGTGATTTTTAAATCACTCATCAAATGATACCTGTATACTCTATAACAATCTCTACATACTATAGATATCTATATACTCTATAAACAAAACACAATTTTATAACATCAGGAAATAATTTATTGATAGTCATTTTAGATGATCTGCAAGATTAATAGATAGCTATGTGAGTAATATAGCCAGTTTTTTTTGTTCATGCAGATTTTACACAGATCATGCATAGTAATAGTCTTAGGTACACACTAATCAATGTATTTCATATTTAGATTCCAGTGTTTTACATTAGCTTTTTCATTTCAACATATGGTCCTCTACTTAGAGAAGACTTTTTCCAGAATCTGCTATCCTGTTGCCTGCATTCAAGGCAGAAGCCACTACCTTACATCAGAGTGACTATCTTGACCCAACAACAACATGCACAGGGTTTTGTGCCATGAGCGCACACTCTATAAGTTTTCCTCTGTTTCCTGGCATGTCAGAGCTCTTATTTTGCATTTTGAGGGGAAGAAAGGTACAAACAGGATTACTCCACAGACTACCATTGCCAGCAAAGGTCTCCTACAATAGTGGAGCTATCTCTGTTTAACACTCCCTCACTTTGATATAGCAAATAGGTATTAGACCTTATAAATCTACCGCACTTGCTTGCAGACTACCAGCTATCCCAGTGCCTCAGGCTTCTTTACCCACTTTTCCCTGAAGATCAGCTCCTTTGAGCTCTGATCTCTCTGATCTCAGCTGGTATGAAGAGATCTCTTTTCTTCTTCAGTATTTTGCCACTCACAGTTGAGCCTGTTTCCATTTGCTTTCTTAATGCTGTCTGGTTTAACACTGTATTTTCCAAATCTATTATAAATCCTGCCATAGAGATAGGGAGAAACTGAAGTTATTAAAAATTCCTTCCCTCTTGTCCCTGTTCACCCTGTCAGATCCTTTTCTCTTTTTCTGACTAAAGTGATGTTACTGTTTCCAGCTGAGTTTCCAAACTTCCCTCTCTGACAGTGAGCTGATGTCTATGGCCTTGGATCCCTGAAATCAGTGTTTCTGCTTTCCTAACCGGTAAGTTTTTTTCAAATGCCATCTCCTTCAAATCTCCACTTGTCTGTGGGTGTTCAAGATTACTCATTAGTCAGCTGCTGTAATGACACATCCTGAATATATACTTTGTTTCTCTCGTCAACACTGTGTTAGGATAGCTACAAGGCTAGCCACATTGCCTTCTGTATAATTTTGGTTAAATAATTTGAAACAAAATGAAAGCAATATTTATTTTTATTAATTTAAGCATGTAAAAAAATCTCAGATGGTTTCCCTAAGCTGAGAACTATTGGGTAGTCAATAACAAAAGCAGTAAGAAACAGTTTAAACTGTAAGTTCTCCTCAATTCCCAGTTTATAGGTAAAGTATTTTTCATTAGCATGGCTCAGTCACTTCCCACACGTTCATAATTCACTTTCTAGCCCAGATAACGGCTTCCATAATCCTGAGAAAAGCACAGTCCCCTACTCCAGCATGATCCACTGTTTTTCTTTTTAGATGTTTCATAAACAAAACTCCATAAAATATCAGCACATAGAGTCTTGCTTAAATAATTGTCTGTCTGGAAACACCATATAAATGATCAGATGCATCTAATCCATCTAACCCAGATGGATCTGGGTTTACCAGAGATGTAGGGCAGCTCATATTCTCTTGGTGACGCTGGATGCAGTACAGGTCACATGTCCCACCCATTGCTTTAGAGTAAGGTTGTCTCTGATCCCTGAATCTGATACACATTACAGTTTTAGGCACACCAGATGAACATATTCAGTGAAGTTAAAACATTGTTTTTCCTTTAGAAATATGTACAATTTGGATAATGCAGGAAAAAAAAAAAGTTGATAAAGTTACAATCTTTTAATTTTTTTCCTCCCTCTCATATTGGGTTTGCAGACAGACAACAGATGTCTACTCTCTGTAGCCCCATTTTACCATTGTAGTGCCCAGCTTAAGCTTTCATTTAGCAAAGTAGTTATATTGCTATTTCCATGTAATTATGATGTTGTTTTGGTCAATAGACATTAACTTCACCATATACTGAAAGATAGGCCTCATATTTAGGAGAAAATACTATAGTAGGAAAGTTAACTTGGTGGTCGAGTAACTCATCTATGGTTTAAAAGATCCTGATTCAGTTTCTAGCTTTACCACAGCCTTAGATTGTAATGGTGTATTGTGTGTCCCTGAGCTAGATATATATGCTTCAGTTGTACACGTGTTTAACTTGTAGTTTGGATCATTTCCCTGAGGTTTTTGGAAGTGTACATGTAGATAACATTGAGCAACTGCAAGTTTGAGAGATTTGGATGAGACTTTGCTTGGTATGTAGCAGATGGAGATGAAGATCTCATTGCAGCTTGTATGTACTGACATCTTTTTTAATGTATGTACTACTTTGATCTCAATGCTGTGTTAATCAGTGTTGGTTATTTGCTTAATAACTATGCTAAGAGCACCCATTTAATACTTTATTTTAAACAAGATCCTGAATTAAAAAGAAAAAATCTGAAGACTTCACATCTCTCAAGCACTTTGCTGTCCTTATGGTCAAAATGTTTTTTTTTCATGTTTGTCTTAAAACCATTTCAGTACCCTACTTTTTGTCCTGACAATCTCGTGTACAGAGAACCAATTATTCTTTTCTTATCTGCCACACACTTTCACATTCCTCTTCCTTCAAACCTTAAGTATGTTTAAATTTTATTCACCTTATAAGTGACTAGCTAGCTGGGCACACATTTAATTCTTTACAATATTTGTCCTTTAATCCAAACGCATTCTTAAAGACAGAAGAAAAAATAATAAAAAAAAACCCCAACAACAACAAAACAATCCTCCTCCAAAAAAAAAAACAAACCCAGAAAAGCTCTGTAGATCTACTTGTTCTGGTTTTACTTAGTGAGAGGGGGGCTACGGTGGCAGCTTCCATAAGAAACTGGTAGATGTTGCTCCCCCTTTGTTGAGTGGAGTTGGCCGGGCTTAGGGCAGACCTGCTGCTGGCCAAGGCCGAGCCAATTGGTAGCAGAATGTTCCATGATAACATCTCTGTGACAACATATTTAAGAAGGGGAAAAACAGAAAAAAAAGAGGAGACGTGATGTGAAGAAGCCGAGCAGGGGCAGAGAGGGGGAGGTGCGAGCCTTGTGGGCCTTGCAGGCCTCACCCTCTGGCCTCCCGCTGGGAGGCTAACTGGGCCCAACTCAGCCCAGCCCGGTTGCAAGAAGTGGAGAGGAGATGAGATGTGAATGAGATGTGAAGAGATTCTGAGAGGCATCTGCCTGCCCATTGTGAAGAATTTTTCTTGTGAGAGGAAGGACTGCAGATACCAAGGCCAGTGAAGAAGGAGGGGGAGGAGTAATGCAGATCCTGGCCAAGATTCCCCTGCAGCCTGTGGTGATGACCATGGTGAGGCAGGCTGTGCCCCTGCAGCCCATGGAGGTCCATGGAGGAGCAGAGATCCACCTGCAGCCTGTGGAGGACCCCATGTTGGGGCTGGTGGATGCCTGAAGGAGGCTGTGGCCTATGGAGGATGCACTGGGGCAGCCGTTCTGGAGGGACTGCAACCCATGGAAGAGATGACCCACACCAGAGCAGTTTCACAGTTTTCCCACAGACTGTGGCCTGTGGGAGGGACCCCACGATGGAGCAGGGGAAGAATGTGAGGAGTTCTTCCCCCGTCAATGAAGCAGTGGCCTAAAGTGACCTGTGACAAGCTGATCGTAACCCCCATTCCCTCTTCCCCCCTGTGCCGCTCTGGGAGGGGGAAGGTAGTAGAGATAATGTTAAACTTGGGAAAAGGGAGGCGTGGGGGGAGATTATCTTGTTTTTCAGTCTCATTATCCTGCTTTGGTTTTAGTAATAAATGAATAGTTTTCCCCAAGTTGAGTCTATTTTGCCCGTAATGGTAACTTTAGGGATTTCTCCCTGTCCTTATCTCAAACCTTGAGCCTTTT
>WHYT01015291.1:291527-310687 GCA_009806455.1 Tetrax tetrax | reverse complement strand
AAAATGACCTGTGACAAGCTGATCGTAACCCCCATTCCCTCTTCCCCCCTGTGCCGCTCTGGGAGGGGGAAGGTAGTAGAGATAATGTTAAACTTGGGAAAAGGGAGGCGTGGGGGGAGATTATCTTGTTTTTCAGTCTCATTATCCTGCTTTGGTTTTAGTAATAAATGAATAGTTTTCCCCAAGTTGAGTCTATTTTGCCCGTAATGGTAACTTTAGGGATTTCTCCCTGTCCTTATCTCAAACCTTGAGCCTTTTTTCTTATATTATTTCTCCCTACTCTCTCAGAGGGTGAGGGGAGTGAGAGAGACTGCGTAGTCTGGTCCCAATTTGGGCTAACCTACAACACTAGTCATCTATTTTTGATCATTATCAAAATATATTTATATGTAATTAAGTATTGCTACTGTCAAAAGCAATTACATTTGGAAGACATTTGCAATCTTGCTAAAGCTGTTGTTCAGATTCTACATTGCTGATCTAAAGTGGACCTCCTTTATCATTTCGGTCTTCTTATTGTCAAAATGCACTTACAGATTTACTTCTATTTTTCCAGCTTTTCATTCTTGTGAAAGACAGATAATCAGCACATAAAGGCTGTGATTAGTGGACACTCATACATATAATAAACTGTAAGATGTTTACTGTAAATGACAAGTGAACTGTAAATGACAAGTAATACATAGGGTTACTTTTGTGCTTAAAATTAAGCTCTCCCATAAGTATTTAACAAAGTAGAAGCGATTGGTCTTCAATTTTGTTTCATAGTTTAATATCTTGACACATACCTTTAAAAAACAGTTATTTTAGAGAACTCTCAGTTACACTGTGTTCACACAAATACAACACACAATCTTAAATACAACTCCATGATCCTTCAAAAACAAACCCATGTGAGATTCCTCATTCAGTTAATGTAATTATGCAAATAATTATTTATTCTATCAAGTTCCAGTTCTATTTGATAAAAAACATAAGAAGCGCATTTATCAGCTTAACTTTCTGTAAATAAGAAGTTTCACGTTACTCAAGTTTAAAGTTACAGGGGTATGGATGCATGTGCTTGATCAAGCCTTACAAGCTTAAAAACTATCATCTTGTTCATAAAGAGATTTTAATATCTTTACTATAGTAATAATATAGTGTTTACTATGGTAGTAATAGACTTATTGTATATGTATTGAATGTATTATTATATGAGTGGGGGAGATACTGCAACACAGGCATATCACTAAACTGAATGCAACTAATGCAAGTAGTATGTGTAAATCCCTCAGCCAACATTCTCTGCAACATTTGTGTAACAGGAAACATTCTGATTTGGGAAGTACTCAAAAGGAATCTAAATTAATCTTCTGGCTGAGACACAAAAGAAACACAAAGGCAACTGAAGGCCTAAATCTGATATTGAGCAATTGTTGCTGGAGTTGAAACAAAAGTCTGTACGGGCCTTCCTCAAAATATTGCAAAATGGTGTAATTATGAAAACAGAGCAAGCGATCAATAGTGAGGACCTGAAGTCGATTTATGCAAGAAGTTATTCAGTAAAATTATGAAGTGCCAAACCCCAAATATTTATCCACAAATTGTGATCAATCAAATAATCATTCCTACTGAACTGTATGCAACTCTTTGTCTAATACAGACCAATTTATGTGATTAAATTGAAATGTTTAAAGGGGCATGATTCAACTTATGCTGTAGTGGTTCCAGCATCAGATGGTTCAATTAGAGAGTGAGGGAGAAATACTATACAGTCACTTCCTCAGCAAAACAAATTATTGTTAAAACTTGTTTTCTACAGTTAGATTCATAGAGCTGTGTGATACCCAATAAAGCACAGTCTGAATTTCTAGTGTAATGGAAAGTTGCTGTTTCTGTAGATTTCAACAGGATGTACAGAGAAAGTAGGCCTGCAGCAATCTGCAAGTTTTAAAAAGGAGCAAAGACGAAGTCTAACAGAAAGGATGGTAACCTGATATGAAATACATAAACACAGATTCAGAAGCTTACCTTGGACATCAAACTAATTTAACTTGGATATTGAGGACGAAGGTAGGCCAGGAAACATTTTGAAAAATATCTGTACACCAGTAACAACAAGAGGAATATTTGCAGTAAAATTACATGTAGGAGGAAAATTACACGTAGGAGGAAAAAGAATAAAACCTTTTTTTGTTGTTGTTCTTTTGCTTTAATTTTAATTCCTACTGAAAGAAGAATGAGATCCACAATCAACACACTATGCTTGCTGTTTTAATCAGAGGACAACACAAAATACTGTTAACAAAACTGAGCCAAATTTGGGGGTTAATAAGGCAGAGTATGTTGGATATGCCCTACATTTTTTGGTGTTCTGAACTTTATTTGCTTATACTAAAGTTTGTAGAGATACAGAGATGTTCACTGGGGGAAGTCACCACAGTCTAGCAATTTTGCTGCATAGATTTACTTATGTATCATAATGTACTATTCTGGCCTCTGTTTTCCAAGCACCACTTCTTCCAATGAAGTCCTTCAAGGTCTGGACGGGATAGCAAAATCATATGTGAACTTGACAACAACGAAATACCTGAAATCACACTGTAACTATGTGTCACCAGAACATGGGGAAAAAAAAAAAAGCCACTAAAAAAAAAGTACAATATTAACATACCCAAAACTAAAAAGAAAGATTTTTAAGAAGCAGAAAAAGATGAGAGTAAACAAAATGGTCAAGCTTTCCTAGAAGAGTCCCAGGACAGGTGAGGTTTGCTCCTTCAGACAATAAAGGAGAGACACTAGCAACAGTTTTCGCCATGTTTTGAGGTTTTTTTCAAGAATTTTCACATTTTTAAAATATTTTTCCTGGGAGAAGGAGACTGCGGGAGAGAAAGGAAAACTTGTCTCCAGCATGGGCAGCAGTTTCAGAATGCACAAAAACATCTGCTGTGGTTTCTAATAATTTTCAGCTAGTGCAAAAGTTTTAGAAGTGCAATGAAATAAAATAAATTCTGCTGAAAGGCAAGAATTCTGGCATCACTGGACTGTACAGGAACGCACTGGCTCACTAGAAAATGTAGCCATAGAACAGACTTTCGTTGTATGTAACTACCAAAACCATCACATCTAGGGGGTTAGGGTCAGGGAGAGCCAAAAATACACTTCTGAACATATTTGTGTCCCCACTTAACTCATCCCCTATTTTTAAACAAATGAGGCACACCGAGCTTTGTTTGTCCTTTGCAGTAAGCCAGGTGGCTTTGCTCTGATCACTGGTTAGAAATCTCACATTTCACAGTTCCCCTCACCTTCAGCTCCTCCCATTGAAGATGGAGACTACAGATGAGCTTATTTTCTCTAACACACCAGCTGAATCCGTACTATCTTAATTCCATGGAAGATAGCTTAATTGCTTGGTTCTGTTATTAGGACTTTTTGATCTTGCACATTAACATATGAATATTGAATTACTATACATTTATATGGGGAGGAAAACAATTTCTGTAATTCAAGAGAGTATTTTTAATCTAACATCCATAAGAGTAAATTTAAATTAACCCATTGCAAAAACTTCCATATTTTATGTTAAAACTAAGGGATTTGGTACTTGTCTTTGTGATTCATTTATAGAATTTTGCTCTTTCAAAAATCAGCAGAATCTTTATTTCAATAACATTTCCCTCAGTTCATTAGATGATACCTCAATAAATGATGCTTTGGTGTCAACTTGATCACAATGACTCAAAAAGAACTAGCTAAGAGTAACTGTGGCTCTAGATCTTCTGAAATGGTTAGAGAAAAAAAAGATTCCCCATGTTAAATTACTTATTAAATTGCTGTGTCAGTATTGCCTAAAATTTATGCAGTAAATCAGTGACTAATTTCAGAAAAAAAAGAACTTGTTTCTACATAATTACACAATTTTTCATAGTATGCCTATGCAAATAGTTACAAACAAAGCTTATTAGTTTGAACTCCTTGTTCTATTACTGTAGTGATCATTGCAGACTAAAGTTGTCCCTAACGAGCTCAGTCTGGGCAAACTGGACATGGAATTATCTATACCTGCACACCTACACAGACTGAGCTACCCAGCTCATTCTGGTTAAGAGTCTCTTCAGGCCAGTTTGTCACAAGCATTCAATATTTGACACCTGCAGTGCTTCCTACACTGGCACGAGGCACATTTCAGTTCCTTCATCACAAATTGTTCGTCTGGGGTGTTCACACACATTCCGCAGGGGACTACTCCAGAATATTGAAGTAACCATAAGCCTTAGCTGTATTTTATATCACATCAGAAATTTTCACAAGAATCAGTCCTAAACAGATGATTACATCTGGATATATAATTATAAATATTTCATCAGTACTGTACTGATGAACATATTGTATTATGATAGATTTAAATATATTTTACTCTAAAATTATCAGTTTAGAATCTTAATTTTAACACAATAATTTCATAGAATCATAGAATAAGGTTAGAGTTGGAAGGAACCTTCAAAGGTCATCTAGTCCAATCCCCTGCAAGAAGCAGGGACATCTTCAACTAGATCAGGTTGCTCAGACCCTCATCCAACCTGGCCTTGAACATTTCTAGGGATGGGGCATCTACCACCTCTCTAGGCAACCTATTTCAGTGTTCCACCACCTTCATTGTGAAAAATTATTTTCCTAATATCCAATCTAAATCTGCCTCCCTCTATTTTAAAACCATTACACCTCATCCTATCACAACAGGCCCTACTGAACGGCCTCTCCCCATCTTTCATGTAGGCCCCCTTGAGGTATTGGAAGACAGCTATCAGGTCTCCCCGGAGCCTCCTCTTCTCCAGGCTGAACAGCCCCAACTCTCTCAGCCTGTCCTCATAGGAGAGGTGCTCCAGCCCTCTGATCATCTTCGTGGGCCTCCTCTGGACCCTCTCCAACTGGTCCATGTCCTTCTTATGTTGAGGACTCCAGAACTGGACACGGTACTCAAGGTGGGATCTCACCAGGGCAGAGTAGAGGGAGAGAATCACCTCCCTCAAACTGCTGGCCACGCTCCTCTTGATGCAGCCTAGGATGTGGTTGGCCTTCTGGGCCGCAAGAGTGCATTGCCTGCTCATGTTAAACTTCTTATCTACCAGCACTCCCAAATCCCTCTCCTCAGGGCTGGTCTCGATCCATTCTCCACCCAGCCTGTATTTGTGCCTGGTATTGTCACAACCCACACGCAGGACCTTGCACTTGGCCTGGTTGAACTTCATGAGGCTGGCTCGGGCCCACCTCTCCAGCTTGTCAACGTCCCTCTGGATGGCATCCCTCCCTTCCAGTGTATTGACGGCACCACACAGCTTGGTGTCATCAGTGAAATTGCTGAGGGTTCAGCAAGTTCACCGACATTCATTTCATTCATGATCATTCATGAATGATCACTATATATCGATCAACAAATACTCCTGTCAGTAATCATTTCCTGTAACCATCATGGAAAACAAACATAAGGTGATGAGATGAAATAAACTAAAAGAGAAGCTAAAGAGCCAGAGTAGATTTGTTCCAGTAAAATTTTACTTAGCTGCTTCTGTCCCACAACTTTTGAATGTAGTGACTAGTTAAAGCTGGATTTGCTTCCATTTATGCATTTGGGAAAAATACATTCCCTGCCGGAATTCTCATCCCTTCTTCGTATGGTATAAACTCATAGATTATTTGCATGGTTCCCTTTTTTTTTTAGCATTTCTTTTGTCTCATCTGCAAATTTTCTTCACATTCTCTTTCACACTATAATGTTTTCTTCAAGGTCAACCACATGGAACCTGCACTCCTGAATATAGTTATTCTTAAATCATTGTTATCTCATCCTATGTACATAGCACTGCACATACATCACACCTCTTCTTGCTAGCCTTCTTAAAGGAGTGTAAGACTCACATCAGCCTTAACAAACAACAAAAAGCAGCATATTTTGAATCCACTTAAAAGGACTGTACAATAATTTAAAGACAATGTAAGTAGAATTACAACCAATAACTTTTTAAAAAACTTCTTAGACTGCCGACTGCATCATTTTCCCATTGGTACAGTGAATTAAGGATACTCAGTTTCTTCCAGGTCTGGATCTTCATCTGTCAAACTATCTTAAATCTTTCTAGAAATGTATTCCTTTGGGCTTTACTGGTTTATTAACTTCTCATTAAATGATTGTTTGCTGCATTTTTATTGGCAATATATGTGGGAATCTGTCCTCATTATTCCTGTTTTAGAAAGCCAGGCGTAAAATAGATAATGGTCTGCACTCATTTCAATTCCACAGAGCTTCTTCAAGACTGAAAGCATTAAATAAATCTGAATTTAAATCAGTTAGATTTTTGCCACATAAAGTATATCCTTTAAAGTCATTGATCAATTTAAAGTGTTGCTCCCTGGGTGGAAGGATGGTGAGATAAGAAATATTGGCAGCAAATATCTGCTACATATTTCATGTCCAAGGGCCAATAATCCATATGTTAGCTAACAGGAAATTAAAAAAAAATAGATGACTAGGCCTGTCAAAAACTTACTTGATTACTACTTGTGTAAATATACGCTTGCAAAAACCTCAGTAAGAATGAATTTTATGTTCAACAGATTTTAATGTATCATACATTGTGATTCAAACCTTTTCATGTAATTATAACTATATATCTGAAATATGTGTCCAGATTGGAATTTACTAGTTGTAACATTATTGTCCAGATAGGCCACCATAAACAGCTAGGTGGGAAAAATATGTATTTTTTTCATTTCCCCAACGTGAGTATTTCAAAGGACAAAAAAGGAAGCTCCATCAACTGATTTTCAATGCTTGAACATTTTCACCTTTGAGAAGTTCAAACGGGGAAAGGGATAAAAAGGCTTGCTAGAAATAAGTCTAGGGGTGGCAAACCAACGTTTCAGGGACGGTGTGCTAGTAAGGTCCTTTGCTCTGCCATCTCAGTAGTAGTAGGGGATGGAGATCCACGCAACAGCAAAGATGCAAGGGTTATTGATGTGTTAGAAACCATGGGAGTGCCTGAGAATGGTCACGTAGGAATTAGGACCTCTCCCCAAAATAGGTAGTGGGATCAATAACCCAACTGAAGTGCAACTACACCAATGTACACAGCACAGGCAACAAACAGGACGAGCTGGAAGCCATTGTGCAGCTGGATAACTATGATACACTTGCCACCACAGAGACATGATGGGATGACTCACTCAGCTGGAGTGGTGTAATGGATGGCTACAAACTCTTCATAAGGGATAGGCATGAAAGGAGAGGGGGTGGGGTAGCTCTATATGTTAGGGAGTGTTTTGATTGTCTAGAGCTTAATGATGGTGAAGATAGGGTTGAATGTTTATGCAAAAGAATCAGAGGGAAGGCAAGACACAGCTGATGAGTGAGCCAGCTAGGGAAGGTGCCCCGCTGGACACGTTGTTTGTTACCAGAGAAGGGCTTGTGGATGATGTGATGGCTGGAGTCTGTCTTGGGCACAGTGATCATGAAATGATAGACTTTTTAACTCTTGGAGAAGCAAGGAGAGGGAGTTAGCCAAACTACTTCCTTGGACTTCCAGAGGGCAGACCTTGGCCTGTTCAGGGGCATGATTGACAGGGTCCCTTGGAAGGCAGTCCTAAGGGGCAAAGGACTCCAAGAACGATGGACATTCTTCAAGAAGAAAATCTTAAAGATGCAGGAGCAGACCTTCCCCCTGTGCTGAAAGCCAGCATGGAAGAAAACCAGCCTGTCTGAACAGGGAGCCTTGACCAGAATGAAATCCCTATAATCCACAAGGGAGATGGTTAGTGACCTGCCACACCACTTAGACACATACAAGTTTATGTGCACAGACAGAATCCACTCAAGGGTACTGAGGAACCTGGCAGAAATGCTCACCAAGCCACTCTCCATCATTTACCAGCAGTCCTGGCTAACCAAGGAGGTCTCAGTTGACTGGACTTAGCAAAAGTGACCCTCATCTACAGAAAGGGCTGGAAGGATGATCCAGGGAACTATAGGCCTGTTGGTCTGATCCTGGTGCTGGGGAAGGTTACGGAGCAGATAATCTTGAGTGCACATACAGGACAACGAGATGATGAGGCCTAGTCAGCCTGGGTTTATCAAAGGGAGGTCCTGCTTGACCAACCTAATGTCCTTCTATGACAAGGTGATCTGCTTAGTGGATGAGGGAAAGGCTGTGAATGATGTTTACCTGGACTTTAGTAAAGCCTTTGACACCACTTCCCACAGCATTCTCCTGGAGAAACTGTCTGCTCACAGCTTGTTCTTAATATCTTTATCAATGATCTGGATAAGGGGATCAAGTTTATCATCAGTAAGTTTGCAGATGACACCAAGATGGGCAGGAGTGTTAATCTGCTTGAGGGTAGGAAAGCTCTACGGAGGGATCTGGACAGGCTGAATCGATGGGCTGAGGCCAATTGTATGAGATTCAACAAGGCTAAGTGCTGGGTCCTGCATCTGGATCACATCAACCCCATGCAATGCTACAGGCTTGGGGAAGAGTGGCTGGAAAGCTGCCTGGCAGAAAAGAACCTGGGGTTGTTCGTCAATAGTCAGGTGAACATGAGCCAGCAGTGTGCCCAGGTGGCCAAGAAGGCCAATAGCATCCAGGCTTGTACCAGAAATAGCGCAGCCGGCAGGATTAGGGAAGTGATTGTTCCCCTGTACTCAGCACTTCTGAGGCCGCACCTTAAATACTGTGTTAGTTTTGGGCTCCTCACTAGAAGAAAGACATTGAGGTGCTGGAGAGTGTCCAAAGAAAATCAATGAAGTTGGTGAAGGGTCTGTAGCACAATTCTTATGAGGAGCAACTGAGGGAACTGGGGTTGTTTAGTCTGGAGAAAAGTAGTCTAAAGGGAGACCTTATCGCTCTCTACAACTACCTGAAAAGACGTTGTAGTGAGGCGAGTGTTATTCTCCTTTCCTGACAAGTGATAGGAAATGGCCTCAAGTTGCACCAAGGGAGGTTTAGATTGGATATTAGGAAAAATTTATTCACCGAAAGGGTTGTCAAGCATTGAAACATGCTGCCCAGGGAGGTGACAGAGTCACCATCCCCAGAGATATTTAAAAGTTGTGTAGATGTGGAGCTTTGGACATGGTTAAGTGGTAGACTTGGCAGTGCTAGGTTAATGGTTGGACTTGATGATCTTAAAGGTATTTTCCAACCTAAACAATTACATGATTCTAAATTTATTTCAATTTATGTGTCTAAGTCTTTAGTTAGAAGCCTAACTGCACAATACCATATATGAAAATGTTAGTAAAAATTTGTGTTTCTATGTTTTACCAGATAAGTGAAGTCTAATTGTTATTTAAGAAAATAGCCATTGGATGAGTCTCAGAAAATTATATTAATTTATATTAAAAAAAGCAACCATAGGAACTAGAAAATATGGATGAATCTGAATAGATCTTGCTGACAAGATGCCCTTTAAGTTTTTAGTCAATTTGAATCTAGCCGAAGTCAGTGCATATCCAAAGTTTTTTGGTGGCATTTCAGTATCCTTCCTGAAATCTGTAATGGTAGTCATATTCCTCAGGGTCGGAGCCAATTGTCTGTGAACATGGCTACTTTGCATGCTTGTTCTCAGGTCTCTTTCTGCAGACATGAAACAATTTAGCTCCCTAGTGCCACTAAATATACCATCTCAAGCAACAGTGACTGATGAGCACTGTAACAGATACAGAAATTAACTTCAGTGTCTAACACGGAGGTTAGAATACTATGAACATATGTACGTGCAAATGGCAATTTATTAATTAATCTTAATTCTCTCACTATTGGCACGTATAGACCATAATTATTTCTGTTTCTCAATGCTTGATATGAGTTTACCTTTGAGCATTAAACTAGCACTCATACAAATGCTAAGCACTGGATAACTAGCAAAGATTTTGTATACGCAAGTGCCAACACTCAATTAACTGTCTGGCAGGTTTTTTTAAATCAATTTTTAAATCATGTCAAAAGTAAAATGACATAGATAAATGTCACATTAAGACTGCTTTGTAATGTATTATGCACTACTTCAAACATGGATCATGTACATCTTTTAATTATTTACAAGGATGTAGCAGGATAGATGTTGCTCATCCCCACCAATTCCTTGTCCCAAGACAAAGGTCTAAGTTAAAATCACTTTAATTGCTCAAAAACAAAGAGCAAATAAGGAATTTGAAAAATGAGAACTGCTAAAAAATGCTAATTTCAAATGCTTGGCTGGCTCCAAAATGGTGGAATCCATTTATTTCAAGCTTCCAAGATGTTCCACTTGGGACAATGAAGGAATTAGAGAAATTTTCACACAAAAGGAAATTTTATGGAAACCATCTATAACAGAGTCTGTAAGGTAGAACTGAACCATGATCTCAGCTGTGTACTACAGTACTGCAGAAACTACTATATTTGAAAAGTCTGCTAATCTAACGGTAAAACCAGCACAGCATGGGGCCACAGATACTTTATATATCATACCTTCCCATACTGTTAATTTTTCTGCAGAGTCTCTAGTTCCTTCTGTTTGAGACTCAGCAAATAATTTAATGGATCTTCTCTCAGCTCTTGAATTTTTGTTTTTTACCAGAAGCAGCTGATACACCACTGTGCTGCTGACTGTGCTTAAAAGTCTGAAAGCTTTGATAGCAAAATTCACAAGAAACGTAAGTGCTGTACAAACTTGGTCAGACAGTGAATCCAGAAGTGAGAGAAATCCAGGATTCTGAACAATTATTTTTGGTTTTTACTACTCTGAATGGGAAAAATAGCGATCATGTATGCTAATTAAGCTAGACATAGTTTAAATGTTAAGGTTCCTAGGTATATTATTTGTGGCCTGAGTCAATGTACAGCCTGTTTCTTTAGATCCTAATCACACCCTTAGCAATCCTCCAGCTTTCCAGTTCACGGCATGAGTACGTTGGAAAGTTTGGCTCCTATAGGTGGTGCTTCCAGGATGACTGTGATAATTACAAGTATGTTTGAAATAGCTGGTAACAACTGACAAATAGAATTTCAAATACTAACAAAATCTCACTGTATAGATGCAGTTACCGATTTTACCAGGCGGTTTTCAGACATACACATCACTTCCTTAAAACATACCATCACCTACCTTGAGACATTGAACAGATACATCTTGCTAACCTTAGGTATATGTAATCTTCCAAACTGGCTTCTGCACTTGTACAGAAATGGAATTGATAGAGTCCATTTTTTAATCCATGCCATTGACCATCATATTTTCCTGGCAACTAAATTCTCAATAACATACTATCCATATTCCATATCCACTGATTTAAAACCACATATGCTAACAGCAAAAGCAGTTTTATGCACCATGTAGGAAATAGTTCTGGATTTTATTTGTAAAACTAGTATTAACTTAAGCTTTATAATTCCACTTTTTAGTATGAACGCGTGAAAGGCAGCAAGCTGGAATGAGAAAAGGAAAATTTTCAAAAGTAGTAGATAACTATTAAACATCAAAAACCAATCTCTTCCCTGAGTGAAAGCACATAAACAATAATGAAGAAATTCTAAAATAAAAAGGAGGTCATGCAAGCTTTAGGGAAAAACATGTAGCAAAGTTATTGGCTCTGGTCAATAATGCCTCCCAGTCAGGTTATCGCCAATGTGGCATGAAAACAACCTCACAAGGAAGATTATGTGGCCAGATCACCTTGTCTACTTTCCCATGCAGGAGCTGAAAAGATCTTTCTAATTAGTTCCCAAGGAAACTTCATTTGAGTGCCAAAAGCCTTCACTGTACAGGCCAGCAAAACCTGTAGACGTCTCTCTTTTTTTTTTTCATGATTACCCTTTTGGGTTGCTTATGCACAAAGAATCAGCCTGTCTCCTACCCATTTCTTTCAGCTCAGTAACTTCCTGTCCCAAACTGCTGTGTAATGCTGCTGTGTCCTGTTAGACAGCTGGTTTTTACCTGACAGATGTAAAATGACTCCTAGGCATTTTCCTTTCATATACGGGCTTTGCTTTTACAAAGCCTGTGTAAGTCAACTTATCTGGACCCCTGAGACTAAAATAGGGCATTTCCCTAACAGAACAAAACATAACAGCTAAAAGGATGTATTGATGTCTGTAAAAATGAATATCTTACAACTGGAACAAAAATAAGGATCTGTAGAAGCAAAAGATTAGACTTCACTAACAGGAACAGAAGATGATTTGCATGTAGTGTCAGAGCTGTTGAGAAAATGGTGCCATTAGCCACAGCCAACATAGAAATGCCCACTGCTTGCCCCTCAGTAGGAATATGTAAAACTTTATTTGTTCCAGAAGTCTGTAGTTTAGATAATGTAATGTCTAGATCATATACTAGGGATGAAGCTGGGCAAGGATTTTGGATTTTAAAATAATAAGATGGTTATTTAACAATATATATGTTAATGCTACAACTGACATTTGGTTCATGAATATTGAGAGAGAACTTGTTATTTTCTGATTTGAATGCTGCCCTGGCATCACTGGACATTAGTATATAGACAGTAATGTACGATAGCAGTTTCTCACAAAGATACTCCACGCATATGAGTGGTTTGGGTTGGGGTTTCTTTTTGTGAAACAGCAGATATGAAAAGAGTTAATCTCAGTCAGCCGTATTTTCATGCCCTGCTTTCTATTTTCCCTTTAAACAGTCTCCTCAGGGCATCAAATATTGTGGTGTCAGTTATTGCTACACAATCAAATGACATTTTAAAATTAAAAATTAATATTAATAAGAGAAAATCCCCAAATGGTACTCTGTAAATTTTCTTGACTGTGAAAGCAAGAACTATGGAAAGTCATTGCCCTTTATTTAAATTATACCTAGAAAAATCATATGGCATTTTTATTTTAAATGTAATTGCTTATATAAGCAAAGGGTTGGAAGCCTCATTATCACTTAATATTTTTCTGGGTAGATATTTAATGCATTTTTCTCAGCAGGGAAAATAATACATGAGCACAGATACATGAACTAGTCTGCTTTTATTTCCCAAGCTAGCAAGACTAGCCAAAGCAGCCACCCCCAGCTTCCTCACAGAGAAGCTAAAGTAAATTTATTCTGTACAATAATACTGAAGAACTATCTTTGAGATTATTTTCACATGAAGTAGAGAGTGAACAGTCCAATATTAAAATGTTACTTAATGTTTACCATGTGGTATACCTTCAAAGGGATGTGAAGAGGGTGGTGGACAACTCCAGCAGCCAATCCCCTTCCCCAGCCTCAGGCCCTCCTGAAATCCCATCCAGTGCTTAGCAGTCTGTTGTTCGATCTTGCTAGAGAGGTGGAGGGGGGAGGGGATGAAGGGAAGGCTGGAAGGGGACGTCTCTGCTTATTAAGATGAAAATCGGAGTAAAATACAGAGTCAAATATGATACTGAAACAGTAACCAGTAACCTGTAACCAATGATGACTTTCAGACAGGGGGTTGTGGAAGGTGAAGAGCGGGAGATAAACAGAATGCCTATATCTATATGTAGTTTAGAAAGGATTATCTAGCATAACTCTGCCAAATACTTCCAGTGCAGATATGGTTTATACTATCAAAAAACCCTTTTTTTTTTTTTTGTGCCACTGCTTGTATCAGTTCACCAAGTTAAACTACATTAGCAAAATGGTAAATGTCTTTGTGCTATTACTCTAGCCAGCAAAACGCCCAGAAGTATATTGGGTTCCACTTCATCTATTTTGCAGATGCTGAAATAGAACCAATGCTATTCTGCTGAGGCCGTAAAGCAGTCCGTCAGCAAAGCAGCAACAGGAGCCCTGATGTTTGGTGCATCAGCTTAGCACCAAAGTCCTGAAGAGCACAAGTTGTTGCATAGCTGCCAAGATAAAAACTGATATTCAAGTCAGGCCTCAAAACTGTCAGCTTTGGACAAGCACTTTATATTCAGCTCCCCAAAGCCTGTGCCACGCAACAAACTGCGAAGCACAGACCAGCACACAAGTGTCCAGTCTGTGAGGGGTAGTGGAACTGGACAGGGAAGGCACATCCTTTGTGCTGCACTGTGCAATGGCTGAGCCATGCACATCTGCAGCAGGAGACAAAGAAGAAGCAAGGCAACAGCTCTCCAGGTGGACACCTACTTAGCATAATCAGTACGACACTGAGGTGCCTTACTTACCGAGCAAGCAATAGGCATGACATGAATGCAGTGAGAACACAAGAAGCAGCCAAGGCATAAGGACCAGAGCTAATAAAGCATCAGACATTAACACATCAGTATGCACATTTGCATATAGTCCAGACACCCTTTCTGCTTCATCTCCAAATGCAAAGAAAATGCTCTTAAAGCAATGTATCCCAGACTACCTTAGGTCAACATCATGTATCACTTACACAGCAACATTTCTGAGGGCAGTTGCTGAAACCAGTGTGACAGTTCTCTGATCCGCATGCAGATAATTCAATTAAATCCATTAAAATTTAGACACTTTTCTGCTTATGGATGATTCAAAGGTCACTTATCACCCTCACAGTAGTTGATTATTCCTGTTCTATGATTTTCCTGAAGATGTTTTGGCTGGTCATTTGGACTGAATATTACTACTCAGCATATGTGCTGTGGGCACCTTTGGGCACGACAATACTGTGGGCATGACAATAAATACAAACTCTTTTCAACACCTCCTGTTGCACATGTGCATCAAGTGAAATAAGGTCTTGACATATCCTACAAGTGGCATTTACATACTAATTTCGTCAAAGGGCAGTGAATGCTTCCTACCTACTTCTCTGGAATTGATAGGGATCCCACCAAAGAGGTTTGATGTGTTATTTATCAAGATCCTGAATTGCAGCATAGTTAACCGTGTCTTTCCTTTTCTGAAGTGTTACGTGTTGTACTTCTCTGGAGTGAATTGTCACAGGCTTAGGTTATTGAGACATTTCAAAGATATGTTTACTGTATTAATTCTTCATTCAAGTCTACTTTAAAAATTAGACTGCAGCACACAGTCATACCACTTAAACATCCAACCCATGCATATACCTGCAGACATATTCACGTTCTTGTCTGAAATATTTAAAGCTTATTGACTAAATTTCAAACTTGACAGAGGGGTACTGATCTTAGAGATAATCAGCTCATTGATCCAGCTGGAATAGCAAAACACACACACACACAAATGAATTAGATCATTAGATTTCAAATTCACCTTGAGGCCATATAATTGCTAGATCTGATGGGGTGATAACACGCAGTTGAAAGTGAGTAAAGAAACCAGGACTGCCTCTTTTGGCATGCTCCGCAGTTAGAACATTTTAGGCATAATGTGAAACTGTCTCAGTTAAAAAGTCAATCAAGAGACAGAAATCTGCAGGAAATCTGGCTTCATTAGTTCATTAGCTGCTCACAGAACTGCTTGTTTACACTGAACACATATTGCAGGCATCAGAAGTATTTGCAGCAATTCATCTGTTTCTAAAAGCTGAGGATCTGCTGTGACTGCACCTCCCTTCCCTTCCTCCATCGTGTGCCCATAAATGCATCTGCACCCTTGTACATCTAGCTCCAAGTGATCCATATATAATATATCCACACAACAAGCAAGAGAGCAAACACAAAAGGGAAAGGCTAAAAGGGATTATAATCACTTGTGTCGACTATAAAGGAAATATATTAAGTTCTGGATGCAAGTCCTATGAACAACAAAATTCAAATGAAATTTATTTCCTTATTTATGTTTGTAAATCTCCTAGCCTTGGGGAATGAAGGAAAGATCTAAGTAAACAGTGACCATCTGGCTACACAGCTCATTCTTCTTTCTTGAATCAGATGTAACTGTAACAGCTGGATTTTACATTTGAAAGTGGTAGGGAAATTCGGAGCCCAAAGAAAAATTTCAGTCCAGCAATCTGCTGGTGTGCTCTGTCTGCTAGTCCTTAAATGTAAGCCGTACAATATGCTTTAGAAATAGCTGGCATATTAAGCACTGCAAGTTTTAAATGCAGAAAGGAGGAGAATGTAAACATATAATCTGCTTGCAGTCATTAAAATTCTTTTCCATTTATGCTGAAAGGTCAGTTTGAAATACTCATTTTCTTGAAGACTACCGTTGTGCTGTGGCAAAGACAGAGGCCACAGCTGAGATCAGTGACCTATTGTGCTAGTCACTGATCACAAAAGAGTCAATCCCTTCCCTTGAGAGTTAAAGTCTAATTAGAGAGAAGATAGAAGAAAGGGATTTAATGTATATTTATTTTACTCATATAAACAGATGTTGAGGGTTCCTCAAGGGGATTGCATATATGCTAACCATTAAGAGCTTTGTCTTGCTGGGGACTAGGTCCCATTTTGAGTATTGCTTAAATATGGGTGTGAATATTTACAAGGCTCAGCTTAGCTTAAGACCTAAGTATGCCATCATTTCTTCCCACTTCATAACTGCAGTAACCCTGGCACTGTGTATACTTAACTATTTTGATCATTGTTCCCAAAAGACTTTTCCTAGCATCTCACATTTATTTAAGAATATAGCAAGCAGCGTGGGTCTCTGCCTTGTGCCTTTCATAAATCTGAAGCAAAATGAAGCTAGAATACTTTGTATTTTAGCCAACCAGATATTAAGAAGATCAGAATTTCTTGGATTCTAAAAAACACCATTACCAAAACAAGCATTAACTATCTACACTAATTAAAAGTGATAAATCCGTCTTTGGCCTCCCTGTAAACTGAGGAAAAAAAGCAGAAAGGAGTAAGTGCCATGTCCACAAAGCTTCTGAGCATCGAACTGTCACTGAGATGTCTGAGAAGCTCCATACTTGTATAAGAGGTGGAGTCCAAAAGCATTTGCGGACTTTGTCTCCAAAGTCATATAGTAAGGCAAAGGAAGCTAACTCTGGAACTCCTGAGAAAAGTCTCGGATTAATATACCCTGTCTCTAAGCCCAACCTTCATCTCTACCAGTATTGATAATATTTGTAGCCCACAGCCCATGTTGTTCACCCCCACGGAGCTCGTTAGGGTGAAGTCTTGAGTTGTGCTACATGGTCCTCAGAACTACCCATCGACTGAGTCATTAATATTGCTCTTAGCTCAGTTTCTTTTAGACAGTGATTATCAGTGTTTCAGGTATTCACAAATGCAATTTTTCTATATGTAATTTTTAGCATGTTTTTATTAAGAGTGTACTAGGCTAAACGTCAGTACATCAGTTCTGTAGTGTTTAAAGGATGCGTTTTACTGGAATCATGAATGTCTTTTCTGTTCATGTGATTTTAAATCAATCACTATGTACAGCAGCAAAAATGATCTCTTAAGTCACCCCATTTTGAATTGCTGGAGCTTGTACATCAGCGACATGATTTGAATGAAGAAACCAGAGAGAGTTCTAGCTCAAATATAATCATATTCCTGAATTTGTCAGCTCATTTCATGTCATATGTAAAATTTGAACAAGGATGAGGATTTTTTTTTTCAATCACTGTCCTGATACCTTTTATGATTAACATTTTATACTTTTTTTCACTATTTTATAGCTGCAGTATCAGAGATTTTCTAAGTGGACTTAAATCAGTCTCTTCCCAGTGTCCCATAGGTTATGGCTTGCAGTGCTAACTCGTCTTTCAGAGCTGGGAAGGAGGGAGCTTTTCTTGGCACTCCCTCACTAAAGAACTCATCCTTCAGAAGCTTCCCTTGTGCAGAAACTGATCATATTAAGTAATATATCTCTGGTCACGTCAAGGGTTAAGTAAGCTACAGTACAGTCTTCAATTTGCAAGTTGTGTCTGGCCGCATTCCCAGATTCAAGTCCCCAAAAGAGGCATCTGTGATGCCCTCACATAGAAGAGGTGGTTTCCTTAGTAACTGTGGCCAATGAAAGAAAACGTGCTTGACAGGTAGGCTTGTGCTGGTCTTCCGAGAAAGATAACCACCCCCTGCAGCTGAAATAGTCTCCCTCTATGGTCAAGGGAGTGCTGGGTAGGGGTACACTTACAGATCTCTCTATCTCTCTCTCGAGACAGATACAGATACAGATATTTAAGACATCAAACCAATGAGCTCAATTTCCTTGCAATATATGAATCTCTTGCATACTGCAATTACAAACATGGGTCCTTGGGAAGGAGTAGGAAGAAAGGTTTCTTAGGAACAATTACTGCAGTGCATGGGGATTGCAAGAGCCTCATTTATGCTCAGCTAGAAGTTCCTTTTCTGGAGCCACTTGACAATTAAATGGAAGCCACTTGAGTTAAGACATTTTCAGCACTGCTTCCTCTTAAGCAAATGCAATCAATTTCTCCATGGCTCTTCAGTTAAAAGAAGTCAGTGTTTGATGCAAACTGCCTTTGTCTTTGCATTTTTTGCATAAATTTCTGGTTAATAAAAAAGGTTAAGTACCTTTCCACTAGAATTTAATTAAATCACTCTGCCTAACTCTTACAGTGTATCAATATTAAATTACAATCTGTCCATCATTTTCTCTCTCAGTGTTTATATTGAACAGTAGCATCCAAACACCACTCTGATAAAAAAAACAAAACAAAACAAAACAAAACAAAAAAACCCAAAGTGACATTTAAATACATCTGAAAAATAGACCAAAAAGATGACAGAAATGTGGAGAAAGCCCGGTCAAAGATGATCTTGCATTTATTTCTCATCCAAGGTCTAAGTCCATTCATACCTTCTATGGACAAGAGTTTTGCAGCCAAGGACAAGCTTTAGGGAGTGAATTGGACCATTTACTCTCCTGATGAGCAGGTAATTGTCTGACTTTGGCCCTATGCATCTGAAGACTAGGAGAGAGATGTTTCCGAGTTTATTCAGAAAGATATTCTTTACTATATCTGAGACAACAAACTGGACTTTGTTAGATACAGTACAGATTTATTATACAGTATAGAGAATTTTTCCACAGCTTGTTTTGATAACAAGATGAAAAAAATGAATTTGATGTAACTCCAAGTAATGGCTTTGACAAAGCAAGACCACTTTCCCTTAATACATTTACGTTTTTTTTGAAAAGCATTTTAAAGGACCAGTTGGAGAGGGTCCAGAGGAGGTCCACAAAGATGATCAGAGGGCTGGAGCACCTCTCCTATGAAGACAGGCTGAGAGAGTTGGGGCTGTTCAGCCTGGAGAAGAGGAGGCTCCGGGGAGACCTGATAGCGGTCTTCCAGTACCTCAAGG
>WHYT01015291.1:213191-261350 GCA_009806455.1 Tetrax tetrax | reverse complement strand
TTTTTTTTTTTTTTTTTTTTTTTTTTTTTTTTTTTTTTTTTTTTTGGTGAGCAACTACGATGTATGAGTCTTCACCGGAGATATAAGCATCTAAATCCATTTATAAATAAATCTACCCCCTTGGAAAATCTTCACTGCAATTCTATTTACAGATACATTTTTGAATGTCCAAACAACACTCCACTTTTGATCCCCTCAGCGTAAAATTACAGAGGCCATTATCTGCAATAAATGAACTGGCCACGTGATGAAGAGATAAACATGTAAATCATACAGTATACCTGCATGCACATTGCCTGTGTCAATGTAACCAGAAAAGCACACGCTGGAACATGACTCCTTGAGGGAAAGCTTGGTATAAATACTTAAATTTCAATCCCTGCTTCCCATCTGTGTATAGGATTCCCTTAATAAGTTATCCATTCTTGAGTATAGTCACCTTTATTTTGCTTAGAATTTTGCTGGATTTGTTGTCAGAGAACTAATGAGATCAAGAAGCCCTTCTTCAAAGTCTAAATCATGCCTTCTTTCAGCATAAAACATATAGCACATTTGTGGTGTGTTCAATCAATACAAATCACCTAAAAGCAGGAAGTAGGAACAAACCAATAATTTTTATTTGAAAAATGAACATAAAGTATCATTAGGGCCGTAGCCAATCTGACATAAGGACTCCTCCCTACATTTGTGCCTTTTTTGGCATAAAGAGTTTTTGTTATTGATCCTAAGCAGGGATGACCTTCAAAGGGACAGCTGCTGATATATCCAGTCATGATACCTTTACATCAACTACACACAGTATAGCTAATTTAAGATTCATACAGTGTTTGCACAAGCGTTTAATTCAGGCTTTATCATCTCCTTCATACAATACTGTTATATTTGACTTTGCTTGCTTCAACAGTCTTTCACATTTAGAAACTGTATTCTTCTCTGAATAAATAAGTCTGCTAAGAGCATCTATTAAGTACTGGTATCCCCAGGGTCTGAAACATTTTTTTTTCCCCTTCCATTTTTTGCCTGGTGAATCTGAGTTATAAAGCATATAGCAGAGAGGAGAAGGGTTGCCTTAGTAACGAAGCAGACCCAATCAGCTGCATAGGCTCCCTTGAGACAATCTAATTTGTGCAGCAGAAAGAGGCTAGAACAGGTGGCTAAATTAATGTGCCAGACAGCTTAAAATATTACACACGCGTGCACACACAAACGCATACACAAATTCTATCTGTGTACTTGTATATGAATGCAATTATCTTCAATGTTTTGCAAAATAAATAGCATCAGGGTAATTCAGCCATGCGAAACCCCCAAAGCAGCAGAGGTACTGCAACAAGCGGAGGAAGCGAGGTGGGGTCGGAGGGAGGAAGGCTCCTTCCCCGCAGTCTGCCAGATCCGCAGCCACTCAGGGGAGGAGGAGAAGGACTCCTCCCAACAAGCATAGGCAGAAACAGAGGTGTGATGTGTGCTCTCCTGTCTTTACTGGGACTTATGAGCTGTCTCCTGCTGATAGCGTGATCTTTTGTGCTGCTCTCCTGACTTCACAGGCTGCTGGAGCTCTCTTGCCTGACCCTTTCTGTATCGCTTCACAAGACTTTGTCCCCATACCCTCGCCTCTGATTTAAAGCGAACTTCCACTTTTCCCCCACAATTTCTTCATAAATACAACAAATCTGAACATGTTTTATATTCTCCTCAGTCCCTGCTGTGAAGATTCAGCCCCAGTGCAGGATTTTGGAGCCGTTTAGATGCAGATCACATACCAGTTTCTAGTTCTTACAAACACAAACCCATTCATTTTGCACATCTCCAGGCTGACTTCAGCCAAACTCAGAGAACAATGGAAATTCAGAGCCCACTGGGTGTTTGACATCTACAGGGCACATGAAAGTGTCATATGCACAGAAGAGTCCTGCAACAGACTGTGCTTTAGACACACTCTATATTATTACAGCACAGAATCACCCTTTATTTCTTTATAATGTAGTGATCTTTCCCTTTATGACTAATTAAAAGAGACATCTGACAAAAATTGCTAGCAGAGATCCAGTTAGTGTATTCTTTCTCTACTATAGCCCCTCAGCCAGGAATGCTGTGGGAGCTGCATTAGGTGTTTGTGTATCCCAACATGGCATTATAAGCTCAACACGGTCATGGCTTCTCTCCTCCTTTCTCCCTGCCTCTTCGGCAGATGACGTTCCTTGCTGGCGTGTAACAGAGGACTTTGATCCCAGGGTAGAGAGCTCCTTTACACAGCAAGCCACTTCTCATCCACCTACATCATGCTAAAAGTGAAGGACTCTGAATACTAAGAACAAAAGAGCTGTAGGGAAAACTGAGGCATGAGAACAAATGATAAATTTGAGCCCTATGGGGAAAAAAAAATTACAGTGAAAATACTGATGTACAGAACATAAAGGATAAGCCACAAAAGGCTTCAAAGTTTCTTAGATTTTGGTTTTCTTTTCCTGAATATGTTTAGTGTCAAGAGGATGTGCCTTACAGGATTATCGATATACATTTTTTTTTTCCAGTGATTTGCAATAATTGTAAGAATATCTTCTTATGCTGTACTAACAAGCTATCTCAGTGAGGTGTGGAATACTACCTGCAGTTTGGCTAGAAATCAGAAACCAAAATGCTGTGACAGTCTTCCAGTGAAACCAAAACCCTAAATGAAACCAGGACCAATTTTTGCCTTTTTTTTTTTTTTAATATTTACCAAAATAAATGTATTGAGTGAATGCAGGTGAAAAGAACACATCTAGAAACATAGAGGGAATACATATTGGAGCAAGGAACTTAAATAGGGTCTCCTGAGGTTCAGCCTTTGTGTCTGCCTCTCACATCTTGCCAATACACATTGTTTATGCTTTTCAGTCCTTTTCACTATTAACAAGACAAAAACACAGAGAACTTTCCTGGCGAGAGCATCAGTTAGCTTGCTTAAGAAAATACACATCACAGTGGATCAGGGGAAGTTCTTCCTAAGTTTAGATTGTAGGAGTTACTCTCACTGCTGGTTTTGGAAAAAAAAAAAAAGTGTTAATGGGATGCGTTAATTATATTTAGAAGACCAGCTAGTTAAGTACTTTGCTATCTGTATTATGCAAATTCTGAGCCTCTAGTGACACAGTAAGTGGTTTCCAAAGACAGTATGGTATATATCTGATTAGGTAAAGTCTTTTTAAAGTAAGTGGCAGGTACCCATGAAAAATTCCATCTGCAAAGCATATCACAATGTAACACCAGTGGTGTGATAAGGTAATTAGTATAACTTGAAGAAAAAAAAAAGTCTTGTAGGTAATGCTTATGTATATTGTTGCATATAGAAAGAAAACATCAATATCAATTAGTTTTAAAATATGTATAGTTAAAAGATATATATACCCACACCCCCTCAAAACCTGTGACCACATCCAGTGGATTCTCACCACCACACTCAGTGTGATCAGCCTGCACTTCAAGGCATTGAAGCAAAGCTAGAGGGTCTTTTCTAACCATTTTAATGTCTTGGGCTGACCTAAAATAATTTGTCTGCAGACTTAGAGGGCAGGTTGGGGATTTATTCAGTAATGCCCCATCTTTCACTAAGTTTTAGAGCACCAAAATCTGTGAGTGGCATTACGGAAAGAAGCTGGTTTATTTCCAAAGGAATATCTATCAATCAACCACCTGCACCGCACCTTAGTCATACAAAAAGTAGGAATACCACTGTTCAGGCCATAAAGTTTTCTCTGGCAAGAGAAATACCCAAGCCTCAGGAGAGACGTGTGTCACCTAACCTAGATATTTACATCTGAGCTCACCAGTAACTCTGTTTTTATAGTAGTCAGTGTCAGAAAAACAGATCGTATTAGATATAATTCATTTCATCTGAAGGTAGATTTCTGAAGTCCAGATGAAGAATTAAAGGCTCCTAGAGATACTGTTTTCTCTTCATTGACTGTAAAGATAACTGCTTCAGAGGGATACAGCTAATGTGTAAATGTTTAATATTTGTTGAGACAAAATTCCATCTCCCGTGTCCCTGTTTGATCTCTCAGGGAAGTAGATCTTAGCAAAGAGATCTTGAGCGGCAAGAGATCTACCCTGCCCAAACAGTTTCTAGCTGATTCATATGAGTTTCAAAGGTGCTTCCCTCCTCTGCCCTTCGAGTGGCATCTGAGCAGAATTTGACCAAGCATAACTTTAAATTCATGCTATGCAAGAAGGGAGAGAAAGAGGAAACACATCTGAGTAAAAACAAAACACATCAGTTTTGTGATGAATGGCTCTGTGCTTTTATTGTTTTCTGTAAAGCTATTCAAAGATCTTGAGTAGCTTTAAATGGTCAGGACCTAACATGATCAAGACACGTTTAGTTGGCTGAATTTATGCAGTGATAGGGAAAAATAAGAGCTACTCAATCAGAAAACAGAAGTCTGGAGTATTATCTGAACAGTATCTTCTTACCATTGTGAAGAAAATAGCCATCATGAACAAATACACTATGGTCATCTCTGTCTCTTCTCAAAGTGCTGGTTTGGAGCCCCTAGCTGAGAGGGCAGCTGTGTAGAGCACGTAACTAGTGAGCACGGCAGCAGTCCTCTGCTCTAATGCTGCTCAAAGAAATTAATTCTTTCATTCTGTTGTCATTATCACTGCCAATTTTGTGAGTATTTTCCTTGGTAGGTGCACAAAGACTGGGTTGGTTTAGCCTTGAAAACGTGAAAGCTAAGATCTCCTTTTTTTTTTTACATATTTGCATTTTATACTCACAATGGGACAGTAGCTAGATTTTAGCCACTGAATCTTCTGAAGAGGGTTTATGAAGTCTCACACTGGCAAGGGTGGACAATGGAATCAAAAAGCACCATTTGTTGCATTCCTGCTAGTACTGGTCACTATATTAAGATTGCAAAATATTTTCTATGTTAGATCTACACTTCCAAATGACTGGCTTCTGAGAACATGACCATTATGAAAATGCAATTTTTAGTATACTAATTAGTCTCTAAGTTACGCAAAATACTTCATGTATTTAAAATGCTGGTATAGAGATTCTTCAAGCATTAGCAGATAAATATGAAACAGATCTGTGTTTTTTAAACCAGATTCTTAACCTAATCCTGTGATGAAATCAGTCACTGTGGGAAGCACTCAAATGACATTTAGAAATCAGAATTATATGATCAAATGAAATTTGCACTGCATGTGATTTCAAGGTAGGTAGAAACAAGTGTGGTATCGAAGTACGGGTGCTGATACGTAAATAATTCTCCCTGAGAATATAGTCTCTATTAAGCTTGGAAAATAACCCTAAATAGACTGAGGCAGTCAAACTGCTCTCTTAAAATAACAAAAGACCCTAAACAATGTTTTTCCCTTTAGCCAAGTAAACTGACCAAAATCTGCAAAAGATGTGGAGAAAGAGTAAGGTCTCAATAATTCTGTCCCATATTGTGGTAGGTGCAAAGAAAATGGAGATGACAAATGGGTACAAAAACCAAAGCAGCAAAGAATGAGGAGGATCCTAAATCTTTACAGTACAATAATGCAGCTATCACTGCATTATTAAATCCCACTTTATTAACTCTGAAGTTCACTCAAGCTAAAAAGCACCCTAACCTAAGATTTCATCACTGTTCAATCATCCACACCAAGCCAGTTCAGCACTTCTGGTTCCTCTCTTGACACATCCCAGTAAGATCACTCTTGAGTGAAGAATCAGAAGTCTGCTGCAGCTAATGTCCTTTTATGTCCTTTTTTTCTTCAAAAGCTGATTTGTCAGTTAGTCATCATCAATGTTTGAGGCCCTACTCTTTACCTTAATTTTGAACCATGCCAAATTCCTATAGTGAGTACTCAGATGAACTACTGACTCAAAAATGTCAATAATAACTCTAATGGCAGCCCAGTAATCTTAATGGAAAACTGCATAGTTACGTGAGAGCAGACCCAGTGGGAAAAGGAATGCCAGTCGCAGGACAGGATATGTAATTCAGCAAAATTTTCCCCCTTTCCTCCTCAAAAGCTGAAGGTGGATACCTTCTCATTTCCTTTGTTCACATTGATATAGTAAGAGGTAGGAACAACAACCAATTCCACTTCATTTTATTTTATACTTACTTATTGTTCACAAATCAGACTCCCTTTGTCTGTAAGCAAGCTGCTCTTGGTTTGACCTCCATCTAGAGAGCCTAACCTGGCTCCACCAAACACACATTCCAACATTCCTCCCTTTTTTTTTCTTTTTGCCTAACATGGAAGGGCTAGGAGGACCAGAATCCTCCTCATCAGTACAGTACCATGTGCTTCTGCACTTTGAAAACATTACCACTTCCTTCTGGCAAATGAGCACGGAGTCTAATCTCAAAATGCTGAAATCAGATTTGTATTCCCTTCCTGCTTAAAGTTCATTTTCTGCATGACAGAAAATTCCAGCATTTCCACTAACACACATTGTAATCCTGTTTGCCATCGAACACTTCTATGATAGTTCTGCTCAAGTACAAATATCAGACCCAAATATCAGAGTATGGAGATCACCAAGGGATGGCAGAATGAGTAGAAAAATAAATATACAAAGCAGAAGGTTTCTCCCTGGAAATTTAAAATCTATATTCACACAATACATACAACTGGCAGGAAAAGGAAGAGCAGGTAGAGAGAAAAAGAGAAAGATTTCTAGACAAAGTGGTAATGATGGAGACTAGTAATCAGTGACTCTGTTGCAGAACAGGTGGTGTGATTTAATGTGTTACAAACCAAAAGCACAAAATCTTAAAGACATTGTACTGGTGAGAGCATTTGTTTCCATATAGTTGTGTTTTTAAACATTTTACATCTTTTGTGCCCTGAAAATGTCTCTTAAAATAATTAGATAGGACAGCACTGGACGAGATAATTACTCCAGTCACTGGCTGCAAGATTTGATTGATGCTATGAGCCTGACAAACGACGAATGTGTCACAAGTCATAATTTTGAAAGTTGGTGGGTATATTTTTGTCTGACCTTAAAGTTCTCAAAAAAGGCATGTTCACTGTTCAACACTACAGAGCTCTTCTGCTTAAATTTACCAGTTGTTCAATCTTATTACAGCTCTGGAGTGTAACCAGTTTTGAAAAATATGCTCATAGTTAGGCACACTGAGAATTACCAAACCTCACAGCCCATAAGTCATTCAATTTTATGCAAACAAAGTACCAATAGGAGAGATCCCTGGAGTTTGAACTTCAGCCCTTCCCGACTTGGGTTTAAGCACGCAGAGGAGTGCCCTTTAGCTATTGATTCTTCCCAAAATGCTGAGCTGCAAACACATAGTCCTTCAATACAGAGAAGGTGAGACTGTATCTTCAAGTGTGATGTTCACCTGAACTGATTATTCTCCAGAACGTGGAAGATCATGTTACCATGTCTAATCTATAGATTTCCTTTACATTTAATAAGACTTTGTAGATGAATAAAGGCTATTGCACCATGACCACGTTAGTGTTTCTGATGTGGGTGGTATATCTGATCTTCCCAGAAGACTCAATTAAAAAAAAAAAAAAAAAACAAAAAGAGGATTGAATATGGCTCAATATAAAGATGAGAACTTTGAAAGTGCGCATGGATTTTGGGGGGAAATTAGAACCAAGTCTAGCAAAATATGGCAAGAACGTGTAATTTCAAGTTATACTGCACAGTAAGAAGACACCAAGATGTGAGAAATTACAGCATCTAGAAGACCTCTGTGTACTAGTTTATAATATAAGCCACCACTACCACTTGCACAAACTCAAAAACATACCTTTATGTCTTGGTATTAATCTTGCAGTGACACTATGGATGTAGTTTTACACTAGAATGCACATGGTTAAAAAACAGGACAGACAAATAAAGTAACCAGTGTTTTAGGCTGAACTGCAATTTTTTACATCTCTGAACTTACATACACAGAATTTGAACTTAAGACTAAGAGAACATCAAAAACTAATATTATCTAGTGTAATTATCTGGGAGAAAAAATTATTGCTGGCTCAACAGCATATTTTTAGGAGGACTTTAAAAAAAATATTCTATTATTAAAGCAAAAAAGGCTCCAATAAAATGCTAGCTTAAAAATAAATTGGATGAAATTATCCATGCTGTTTTTTTTTTTTAATAGTGATGGCATAGTAATAGCAAACTATGTTTCATATATAATACCCCAAACCACGCATTTTATTTTCTTTAAAGGAAAAATTACCCGTTTCTGGTGTTTTACTGACACTGTGAAAATGCTTTAATGAAAAAAAAAAAAAATGCAATCCATTCAAACATTTCTCATATAAGGAAAGGCTGAGAGAGCTGGGACTACTCGGTCTGGAGAAGAGAAGACTCAGGGGGATCTTATTAATGTATGCAAATAACTGAAGGAAGGGTACAAAGAGGACCGAGACAGGCTCTTTTCAGTGGTGCTCAGTGACAGGACAGGAGGGAAAGGGCACAAACTAAAACACAGGAGGTTCTACCTGAACATCGGAAACACTTTTTTTTGCTGTGAGGGTGATCAGGCACTGGCACAGGTTGCTCAGAGGGGTTGTGCAGTCTCCATCTTTGGAGCTATTAAACAGCTGTCTGGACACAGTCCTGGGCAACCAGCTCTAGGTGGCCCTGCTTGACCAGGGAGGTTGGATCAGATGACCTCCAGAGGCCCCTTCCAACCTCAGCCGTTCTGTAATTCTATCAGCGTAACAGGAACAACAGAAAAGAAAAACTGACTTTTTCAGATAAGCACAGGGAAGTGAACAAGATTCCCTTTTATTGTTGTGGTTATTTTTCACAAAAGATTTGTGCTAGATCTCATACATTACTTTAAAAATATGTACTAATGTGGACTGCAAGAAGAAAGGAAGATGCATTCTGATGCTAAAAGATACAGGAAAGTAGGTGGCAAGTATAGGGCCTGCAGAGATTTAATCTTTTTTTCCAGGCCACATAGAGGTGAGATTTACTTGAGGCAGGTGTTAAAAAAAAAACAAAAAAACCCACACATAGATAACAAATATTGGTAATACTTAGAGAAGAGAGGGAGAATAATATTTTTTAAAAGACAGAATTTTAAAGAAGGAGCCATCAGAACTATTTAAGGATTAACAGAGAATTGCCAGTCTCAGCTGTACATTTAGATTCTTTGTGGGAAGTAGTATCCTAGATTTTCTAGGACTGATACTTTTGACATTTAATTATAGGCAATTAGAGGATGATGAAAGAGTGTCCTGAATAGCAAGATGAACTAAACTTGAAGCTTATGCCTAAAGAGAAGAGCAATTTCACAATTTAGGAACTAGATTTACAGAGGAACTTCAGTGTCCAATTGTACTTTCAGGAAAACAATGGTTCAATTAGATCAACTGGACTGAAGCTCTGCTTCCTCTCTTTAAACTCCTATAAAATGAATAGCTGTCTTTAGGAATCTAATACAACTGATAGTTTTAATTTAACTTACAGGTATATTTTTTGAGGAAAAACAAAACCTTTGCATTTTGACTAGCAGAGAGCTAGTGAGCTGTATCAATTTTGATTAAATTTTAAAACTGTTAAAAGAGGTGCTATGGAAAATGCACAAACAAATCATCAAAGTGAGCCCTGCAGGCAGCTTCTCTAACCTCTTATTTTACACTTCCTTTCTGCTTCTTAACATTCACGCGGCTCATGAGTCACATAGGAACTGACTATATGGGCAATCTTCATATACACAAGTCATGATGGTACCTTTTCCCAAGAATCTCCGAAAGTTCCAAACCTCTAACATAAAAGTGAGGTTAGGGAAGCAGGCATATTGTGCACCTCTGGTTTGGACTGCCACCGGTACTTCTGGGCAGAGCAAAGACTGTTGAAATCTACCCAGAACCATTGGGTGTGATGTAAGGTTGCTGTCCTACTTCCTACTGAAAGAATTTCAGGCCTTATTCTGTCCAATTATTTTCCACTTCTCTCCTACCCACACTTGTTTCATCTCCTAAATTGTGTACCCATCTAATGCATCTATTTGGTGTCATTCAGCACCTTCTTTTCTTCTCTGGGGTAACCTAGGCACTTGGATTCACCAGCAGGAAGACTAGACCTTCAAATCTCAGAGGACTCTCATGATAGTTAAAGTGCTCCTTCATCTTTTGCTTTTCTTTTTTAAAAAAAAAACATAAGCCTTCTATCCAATATATTTCTAATTGAAGACAGTTGGTGACTTGGTATAATTTTGTTGTATCTATGTCTTTCACTTGTGAACTCTGCCTCTCCAAAACTGCCTAAGCAAAGTTAGTAATAAAAGACAGCACATTTTAGTAAGTTCACTGCCTTTAGAAAATAAATTCCCTAGAAAGTAAATGCTAATAAAAAATAAAATAAAAGCCTATTCATGGCTAAGTGTTGGAAGGGGTGAGCTACTGAAATAAACAGCGCTTGATAAAAAGGATCATGTATATTACTCTCAGCTCCGTTCCCCAAAGCGCCTCACAAAATGAAAAAGAAAGAATGAAGACAGGAAATGAATGCTAGCAACTTTGCTAGTGAGAACTTAGCCAATTTGTACACATAGAAGTAGCAAACGATTTTAACCAAAAAAGAGGAGCCTTTCATAACCATTTTGTGGAAAGCTTTTGCAACATCATCAGTACAAGTAGCTGCTCAATTAGAGCGGTCACTAAGTCCACAAACAGTATTTTAACGTCGAATCTGTGATTCTCATAAAATCATGAACTGTAAACAATGCTTTCTAAGCAGAAATATGTAAGTAATAACTGCATCACAGCAATTACACCTAGAAATATGTCTTGCAACTCCAGACTAGCTTCTGAAAAGATACAAAAAATCATTGTAGCTATCAAGGTAATACTGTCACAGAACATTAAGTTCTTGTTATAGGACAAAAGAGAGGGTTTTTGCACAATTTAACAGCCATCTTTGGCTTCATCTGGTACAGGTAAAAGCCATGTCAATAGTTACAACAACAACAAAAAAAAATGGGTTGTATATCCTTACGATGGTTTATATGCTTATAGGATCTCAACTAGCAGATGCTACCTGAAGAAAAAAAAAATCATTTCCATAGAATCACAGAACGGTTTGAGTTGGAAGGGACCTTTAAAGGTCATCTAGTACAACCCCCCTGCAAGAAGCAGGGACACCTTCAACTAGATCAGGTTGCTCAAAGTCCCGTCCAACTTGGCCTTGAAGGCTTCCAGAAATGAGGCATCTACCACCCCTGGACAACCTGTTCCAGTATTCCACCACACTCTCTGTAAATGATTTTTTCCTAATGTCTAATCTAAATCTACTTCCTTCTAGTTTAAAACTATTACCCCTCGTCCTATCACAACAGGCCCTGGTAAAATTTTCTCCCCGTCTATTCAATACACCTCCTTTAAGTATTAAAAGGCTGGAATAAGCTCTCCCCAGAGCCCTCCCTTCTCCAGGCTGACAAGCCCCAACTCTCTCAGCCTGGCCTCACAGGAGAAGTGCTCCAGCCCTCTGATCACCTTTGCAGCCTCCTCTGGTCTCACTGCAACAGGTCCATGTCTTTCTTATGTTGGTGCTTCCAGAGCTGGATGCAGTACTCCAGATGGGGTCTCAAGAGAGCAGAATAGAAGGGGAGAATCACCTCCCTTGACCTGCTGGCCATGTTTCTTTTGATGCAGCCCAGGATGTGGTTGGCTTTCTGGGTTGCAAGTGCACATTGCCAGCTCATGTTGAGCTGCTCATCAACCAGCACACCCAAGTCCTTCTTCTCAGGGCTGCTCTCAATCCGTTCTCTGCCCAGCCTGTATTGATACCAGGGGTTGTCCTAACCCATGTGCAGGACTTTGCACTTGGCCTGGTTGAACTTCATGAGGTTTGCACGGGACCACCTCTCCAGCCTGTCAAGATCACTCTGGCATCCTTTCCCTCCAGCGTGTCCACTACACCACACAGCTTGGTGTTGTCAGCAAACTTGCTGAGAGTGCACTCAATCCTGCTGTCCATGTCACTGACAAAGATGTTAAACAGCATCAGTCCCAATATCAATCCCAGAGGAACACTTGGACATCGAGCCGTTGACTACAACTCTTGGAATGTGGCCATCCGGCCAATTCCTTATCCACTAAGTGTTCTATCCATCAAATCCAAGTCTCTCCAGCTTAGAGACAAGGATGTTGTGCAGGACAGTGTCAAATGCTTTGCACGCGTTGAGGTAGATGACATCAGTAGCTCTTCCCTTATCCACCAATGCTGTAAGCCCATCGTAGAAGGCCACAAAATTTGTCAGTCATTATTTGCCCTTGGTGAAGTAATGTTGGCTGTCACCAATCACCTCCTTATTTTCCATGTGTCTTAGCATAGTTTCCAGAAGGATCTGCTCCATGATCTTGCCAGGCACATTTTCAGTGACACAAAAGAGAAAACTTCCTTTCTTTCCTTTCTAGCAAAATTTCTGCTACATGAAGCACCGTTCACTGACAGATCTTGATTGTTCTTTATCCTCTGCATGAAGAGACGTTTGAGCAGGGCCAGATCAAGGTACATGGGAAAAGTAGGCAGATATCTATTTTGACTGAGGAAAGAAAGAACAGCCCATTTTCACCTCTTCCTTGATGTCACTGGCGAATGTGAATGTGAATGGATTCAGAGGGGAGAAAGTAATAGCCACAGGAGAAGGGAAAGGTATTTTTTAGCAGGAGCAAATTGCTCCTTCCAGTTGCAACAGGAACAAAAAATACCCCTGTGCATCTTAACTCTACCCCTTCCTTTTTTATCCTATACAGCAGAGCCTGGCTTTGGCCATGTCCCCTTGTTGTGGTTTAACCCTGGTCACCTCACTCACCTTCCCCCTCCCCAGTGGGATGGGAGAGAGAAATGGGAGGAAAGGAAAACTCGTGGGTTGAGATGAAGACAGTTTACTAAAATAGCAAAGGAAAATTACAAGAATACAAAATATAAGGATACTAAAATGTACAAAATGAACAATCTGCAATTTCTTACCACTCAATGTCCCCATGACTGATACAGGCCATCCTGAGCAGCAATCACAGAAATGAAACCAAGCAGCAAGCAAAGGAGCAAGAGGGAGAGAGCAAGCAAGAAAGATGTCCCCTCCAGGCAACTCCCACTTACATATTAATGTGGTTTTGTTTAGTGAGGGGGGCCTAAGGTGGTAGCTTCTATAGGAAACTGCTAGAAGTCGCTCCCCTTTGTTCAGTGGACTCGGCTGGGCCTAGGGCGGACCCGCTGCTGGCCAAGGCTGAGCTGATTGGTATCAGAATGTTCCATGATAATGCCTCTGTGATAATGTATTTAAGAAGGGGAAAACAGAAAAAAAATGAGAAGAGACGAGGTGACGAAGCTGAGCAAGGGCAGAGGCGCAAAGGGGGAGTTGCAGGCCTCCGGGGCCTTGCAGGCCTCACCCTCTGGCCTCCCACCAGTTGGACAACTGGTCCCAACTCAACCCGGCCTGCCTGCAAGAGGTGGAGAGGAGATGAGATGAGATGGATGATGTGAAGAGATCCTGGGAGGCTTCTGCCAGCCTTTTGTGAAGAACTTTTCTGGTGAGAGAAACAGCTGCAGATGCCAAGATCAGTGAAGAAGGAGGGGGAGGAGTAATGTGGCTCCTGGCCAAGATTCCCCTGCAGCCTGTGGTGACGACCATGGTGGAGCAGGTTGTCCCCCTGCAGCCCATGGAGGTCCACGGAGGAGCAGAGATCCACTTGGAGCCCATGAAGGACCCCACACCAGGGAGGTGGATGCCTGAATGCGGCTGTGGCCCATGAAGGGCCCGCTGGGACAGCTGTTCTGGAGGGACTGCACCACATGGAAGAGGTGACCCACGCCAGAGCAGTTTCACAAAGGACTGTGGCCCGTGGGAGCGACCCCACACTGGAGCAGGGGAGGAATGTGAGGAGTTCTTCCCCCAACTATGAAGCAGCAGCATAAAACAACGCATGATGAACTGACTGCAACCCCCATTCCCTCTTCCCCCCTGTGCCGCTTGGAGGGGGAAAGTAGTAGAGATAATGTTAAGCCCGGGAAGAGGGAGGGGTGGAGGGAGATTATCTTGTTTCTCGGTCTCATTATCCTGCTTTGGTTTTAGTAATAAATGAATAGTTTTCCCCAAGTCGAGTCTGTTTTGCCCATAACAGTAACTGTAAGGATTTTCTCCCTGCCCTTATCTCAAACCTCGAGCCGTTTTTCTTATATTATCTCCCCCTGTTCTCTCGGAGGTTGGGGGAAGTGAAAGAGGGACTGCGTAGTCTGGTCCCGATCAGGGCTGAACTACGACAACTGAGCATGATGTTTATGGCATGGAACACTCTCTTTGGCCAGTTTGGGTCAATTATTCTGTCTGTCTCTCTCCCAGCTTCCTGCATCTGCACATTAGTGAGACCTGAAAAGCCAGACAGTATCCTTGGTCTCATTAACAACAAGTCATATCAACATTCTTCACATCCAAAATCCAAAACACATCAGCTACTGAGAAGAAAATTAATTCCATCCCTGCTGAAACCAGGACACCTCTGTACTCTTAGTAACTTTTATCAACTACTATTAGTAGTATTCAACTTAGTAGTAGAGCATCAGTACTTTTAGTAGCCGATAAAAGAGAATAGTAAGCAGCAGCTGCCCTGGGGCAGGTGAAAAGGATGAATTAGTGTTTGTTGTGGCTGAGGGATGAGAAAGGCTGAGTCTTGGGCTTGGGGAAGGGTGGGGGGGCTGAGTGTAGAAGTCCTGTACACCAAGAATGAGCAGAAAAGTGAAGGAGATCCTAGGGGAAAGAAAAGGCACATGGCCTAAGGTTTTAAAAGAGATGTTGTCACTTTACATTTACACACAGTTTCCTAGTGCTTCCCATAGCCATCTGAACAGTTACTTTGTTCCCAGCCCTGCTTCCCTCTGTGACCCACCCCAGCCTCCTTGAATACAAGCACATTCTCAATGTTGCAGAGCAAGAGCCAGAAGTAAGTTGAATGCCACTGGAGGTTTTGCTTGCTGTGGGGCACAGTTTATAACGATAAGGAATAGAGAGAGTCAAAGGTGGATAAAGTACACCTCAGCTTCCAGGGAGCAAAGGCAGAAGTTGGCCAGCACGTGGAACCCTGGACAGGCCCCAGAAGAGAACTTGCTTTCAAGCCATGTACACAAACCAAAACCACCCTGCCAGGTGGGCAGCAGGAGGTGAGCAGCAGCTCAAGCAGCTGTACTCTGGTGCCTGAGCAGAGCTAACAAGCTTTACTTACTATTGGACTTTACTCACTCTTGGAAATAATCATGTCAGTGCAGAACTAAAACATGTGGACAACTTGCACTGTAGCCATGGCAGGGCTGTGCTATGTGAATCAGACACGGCGGGTGCTTCGTTGCTCTCATATAAGCAAGAGGAGAGATTCCCACCTTCAGTTATCCCCAGCAACCCCAGCATGGCAAGAGAACATCTCTGGAAAAGAGAGTGGATGTCAAGGAAAGATGCTGCCAGATTTTTAATTGACAACCAGAAGCTAATCTCTCTGATTGGACATGGCTGTAAATGGCTGTAAACTGGCAGTATGAAAGCAGGAGGAAAATACTGTTGTCCAGAGAAACCGGAGTGAAGAAGTTATATTTAGTACTCAGAGATTTCCAGCAAACACTCTGAGTCCTCATATTTAAAGATGGGTGATAGCTGGTCTGAACAAAGGGAAAATTGTGCTGGGAAATCTCAAAAGGATATAGAGCAGCTTCTCAGTTCATCATGTAATTTCTCCCATCCAATTGATGGCAATATTATGACAATAATTGCATGTCTGTTTGACAACCGTACCCTGCCAGTCTTTTAATGGACCTCTGTGTTTTCAAAATATCTCTAAATGACACAGTTTTTAATCAGCTACACAGCTGCAGGCTGGTTACTAATTTACGATAGAAACAGTGCTATCAGACTCTTCTTGCCTCTTGGTAGCATTGTAACATGAGTTTGAGGTAAGCACATCAAAATAATGATCATTCCAAAGTGTTTTCAATGAAGATCTGTTGGGTTTTCTCCCATCAAATCCTGACTTCTACTTATTTTCAGTTTTGCTGGTAAACAAGTAGAATTGCAGTTATGAATAAGGATTTTATTCTTCATTTCAAGTCTGATGTGTACCTTTACAGATAGCATTAAAAATGTGCATAAGTCTCACATTAGTAAAAGAGACAATCTGTTGTTATTAAAGACATTACTTTCAAAGATACAGTTGTCTAATTCTTCCTCATTTTGATACTTCTGTGAAAAAAAAAATGAATTTAATAACAATCATTAAAACCCTAAATGCTGCTTGTATTCAGATTACTCATCAAAATGTTTCTAATTATCCCAGTCATGTTAAGGCCTTTCTCAAAGGCAAGAAGGGTGTAAAATATCGCTACCCTTTCAGAACTTCAGTTGTCTGATCCATTTATTTCATTGCTGGCAAACTATAAAAGCAATTTTAGGAAACTAGGGGACAGTAAATATTTCTAAACCTTCGCCAGCCATTTTAAAGTGGAATGTTGTCATACTCTATCATAGCACACACCCCAGGAATTCTGACCCTAGGATTGTTGCCTCTTTTACATTTTTAAGATTGAAAAACAGAACCAAAAATTTCTTTTAGAGACAGCATTCTTTCAATGCACTCCTAAAAATTAACCATTTGTTGTGGTATTGCTTAGTAAGGGGGTCTAAGGTGGTAGCTTCTATAGGAAACTGCTAGAAGTCGCTCCCCTTTGTTCAGTGGACTCGGCCGGGCCTAGAGCGGACTCGCTTCTGGCCAAGGCCAAGCCGATTGGGAGCAGAATGTTCCGTGATAGCGCCTCTGCGATAACGTATTTAAGAAGGGGAAAACAGAAAAAAAATGAGAAGAGACGAGGTGACGAACCTGAGCAAGGGCAGAGGCCCAGAGGGGGAGGTGCAGGCCTCCGGGGCCTTGCAGGCCTCACCCTCTGGCCTCTCACCAGGCGGCCGACTGGGCCCAAATCAGCCCGGTCCGGCTGCAAGAGGTGGAGAGGAGATGAGATGGGATGAATAATGTGAAGAGATCCTGGGAGGCTTCTGCCAGCCTGTTGTGAAGAATGAACTTTTCTTGTGAGAGAAACAGCTGCAAACACCAAGGTCAGTGAAGGAGGGGGAGGAGTAATGTGGCTCCTGGCCAAGATTCCCCTGCAGCCTGTGGTGATGACCATGGTGGAGCAGGTTGTCCCCCTGCAGCCCATGGAGGTCCACAGAGGACCAGAGATCCACTTGGAGCCCATGAAGGACCCTGCAGCGGTGGAGGTGGATGCCTGAATGCGGCTGTGGCCCGTGGAGGGCCCACTGGGACAGCCGTTCTGGAGAGACTGTACTCCGTGGAAGAGATGACCCATGCCGGAGCAGTTTAATAAAGGACTGTGGCATATGGGTGGGACCCCACACTGGAGCAGGGGAGGGATGTGAGGAGTTCTTCCCCCAACTGTGAAGCAGCGGCGTAAAACAATGCATAATGGACTGACCGCAATCACCATTCCCTCTTCCCCCCTGTGCCGCTCGGGGGGAAGGTAGATAATGTTAAGCTCGGGAAGTGGGAGGGGCGGAGGAGGTTATCTTGTTTCTCTGTCTCATTATCCTGCTAGTTGTAGTAATAAATGAATAGTTTTCCCCAAGTCGAGTCTGTTTTTGCCCGTGACGGTAAGGATTTCTCCCTGTCCTTATCTCGAACCTCGAGTAGTTTTTCTTAAATTATCTCTCTTTTCTTAAATTATCTCTCCCTATTCTCTCGGAGGGTGGGGGGAGTGAGAGAGAGACTGCGTAGTCTGGTCCGGATCGGGGCTGAACTACGACACCATTAATATGTAGAACTTACGGCTGTACTACAACAAAAATTAAAATCTAGCTCTTGGTGCACAACAGCAACCCTTTTAATCCTCATTAATACATGTAGAACTCCAGAATAAGCCCTGACACAGTTTTTCCTGAAGCAGTATTTGAAAACATAGACAAAAATAAACCTAATTCTCCTAATGCTCCAGCTATTAAACTCTTCACTAGGCATAGGAGACTGAATGCCGTATAACTAATTTTCACAGATCTTACAGTTTCAGCTATAATATATTCCAGACTATTAAGCACTCTTATGCTGAAGGTGGTTGATATCTGCCAGGAGGACTATCCTTGATCTACGAGCAATTGGAAACTTTTCTAAAACTAAATGACATGTTGGCTAAGGGGAGAAGTAATTAAGCCTTCTTTGTAAAGAAGAGAACTGGAACAAGAGAATCCGCTGTTCAGTCACTGGGCCACATGGGAAGGCTTGAACAAATGCTAATTAACCCAGAGAAAATAGAGGCTTCATTGGTTCACCAGCTGATTGAGATGAATTTTAGAGGCTGACAAAACCAGAAAGCTTATGTTCTCCTCAGTTATAAGCTGATCTGGATTAACTGTTTACCTCTCCTCCTTGCAGCTCTGCGCCATCTTCATGCGCTCTGAGGTTATTGCCCTCCATTCTCCTGTATAAATATTTTTTCTGAATGCTTTTTAGCCCAAATTCATTCCACTGAGCTGGGTTAAGGAGGAATCAAACCAATTGTCTGGAGAACGCTTTTAGGAACAGCAGAAGGTAATAATTAGTTAACACAGGTTAGCAGCAGCCATGTAAGTTTGACTTCATGCAAGTATTGATGGAAAACCAGAGATTTACCAGCAGCTAGGAGAAGTATAGGCGGAGATCTTATGATACTGGACAGACTGAAAAACAAATTTGGATTTCTTACCAAGAAAACTGTTTGAGAGCCAGAACTGTGAAGGTTCCCTATGAAAACAGAAATGAAAGAAATCTATCTAGCTACCATCCTCAACTTCTATTAAGAAAGCAACCTAGCAAGATCCTCCCCTGTTCCCCTCAATTGCCTAGTTACTCTATCTACCGGGCAACAATAAGATTAAATAAACTTCAGAGAGAGAAACTCTCATTTTATTCCTGTGTCTCACATTTTGGCTTCTTGAAGTGCATAATTTACATTCTTCATTTGCTCTCACCTTTAAAAAAGGCTTAAAAGTACCTCTACTTAAATATTTGGTAGGGCATTTGTCTAATAGTTTCCAAAAAGAGTGTGCCTAGAAATATTCTACAAGCTTTTACTGATAACACCTTCTCTTACTTTGAATTATAGCCATCTCTAAAGTAAGCATAGCAAATATAAACATCCCACAATGGCTTGGAGCAGGAAGTGAAAAAATATCTGAGAATTGCAACAGAGAGCACCCTGGGAGAAGTGTTACTGAAACATGTATCCTAGATTTTTTTCTGAGGATATTTAACATTGCCAGCTTGTAAATCAATAGAAGAGGGAAGGAAGTTGAGTAGCTCAAAAAAGGCACTTAATTGGTATGGATTTGAAAGTGCACATTATAGCAGTAGGCCTACACATTTTCTGTCTTTGGAAAGGACTACAAAAGATAAATAAGAATGTCAAAAAGACTTAAAAATCTGATTAATGAAAAAAAGAGAAAGTATTATTTGGAGGAACAAATGACTATTTATTACATTTCATTGGTCCGGTTTGGCAAAATTTAAGCATTAAAAAAACTCTTGAGATGTATAACCTATTAAAAAGCACCTGAAGATTCTGAAATTTGCTTATCACTGAAGTTCACTGTTAAAGGGCTGAGCCTGTAAATACTTATTATTTCATTGCTGATAGTTATGCTGAACATTGTTTCACAGTTGATAAATCAAGAACTACTTCAACAGAAAAGGAATTTTATTTGTAAATGATAAATAATTGAAAAACATTTTTCACAGTTTCATTAACCTCTGATTTCCTTCAACAAATGTTGAATTCTAAGAACGTGAAGGCTGAGTACTCCAAACGAATCATAGAATCATAGAATGGTTAGGGTTGGAAGGGACCTTCAAAGGTCATCCAGTCCAACCCCCCTCAAGGAGCAGGGACATCTTTGACTAGACCAGGTTGCTCACAGCCTCATCCAACCTGGCCTTGAACGTTTCCAGGGATGGGAACCTGTGCCAGTATTCCAATACCCTCAGTGTAAAAAAAAAAAAAAAATCCTAATATCTAATCTAAATCTACCTCCCTCTATTTTGAAACCTTAACCCCTAGTCCTATCACAACAGGCTCTGCTGAAGAGTTCCTACCCATCTTTCCTGTAGGCCCCCTTTAGGTACTGTAAGACCGCTATCAGGTCTCCCCAGAGCCTCCTCTTCTCCAGGCTGAACAGCCCCAACTCTCTCAGCCTGTCCTCACAGGAGAGGTGCTCCAGCCCTCTTATCATCTTTGTGGCCCTCCTCTGGACCTTCTCCAGAATGGTGTGGATTTATTTTTGTCAATCTTTTTAGTGTATATTTCATCACAGCACAGAAATGTTGCTTTCTAGTCATTTTAGCTGAGAATTTTTAGTTTAGCAGCAGTCTTTTATGAATGGCCTTGTAATACCATATATTACAGCGCAGGCATTCAGATAAATATAAATGGAAATTCCTTTTAGTTAGACTGACACCGCAATTTTAGCAATCATGCCTTCTCATTTGCCTCTGGGGCTTGTCTGTTCCAGTCTCAAGATTTCTGTATTCCTATTTTAGTTTGAACTCCTCTACTCTAAATTATCATGTGTCTTTTGAGCCTAAGAATATGGTAGCTTTTCATCCCAAATGTGACTATCTTGGCAGAGGCTGGAGTGATTTATGAAAGGCCAGATCTCTTTCTTTCACTGAGGTCAATGTCAGAAATCTGATTGACCTCAGTAGAAGGTCAGTAGAAAAATGTCATAGAATTTTGAGATCCGAAGGGGTTGTTCTCATACAGCCAGTCTTGCTTAGCCAAATTTTATTTCAACAGCAACTCTTGTATAAAATGCACAGGCATATGGGAATATATAGCAAATACTTTAAAATAATGGTAATACAACAGCCAGTTAAAACATAGCTACATCTTTTAAACCACACACCTGTTAAAACTATTTGTTTATTATCACTAAATTAGTAAGCGGAGGCATTCAACGCTGTTGAATACATTGCTCTTATACACCCTTTTTATTTACGGTTTCAACAGTGAGCAGGTTCACATGGGCAACCCCATATAACCCAGCAACACAAAGCAAAAGTTGCAAGCAGAATAAAATAAGCAAAAGTTTCAAAATGTACTTCAGATATGCTTAAGAGCATGACCAGTAATCATAAAGCCTTTGTAAACAAGAAGTCACCTACAGGCAGTTAAATCGCAAGCAGATATATGAGTGTGGATGTGGATGTCTTAAGATATATTACTTCAACTACTACTTATTCATGATCTGGGATGGATTATATGCTCTCTCTTTGCATCAATATGTCAAACGGGAATAAAGAAATGTGTCTAGCCGAGAACATATTTTCAGCCTTAATTGTAGAATAATATTTGTATTTCTAAAATGAAAATTCAGGACTACACATAAAAAAAAAAAAGGAACTGGCAGTTTTCCAACAATCATTAACAATAGGTAGATAGACTCAATAGATAGATACAAACAACAGATAGAATCATGCCATGAGCACAGCAATCCCTCCATGTTTATTTGTAATCTATTTATATAAAACTCAGTGACGTCTGCCTAATCATTAAGTTATTAAAATAAACAGCAAAATGATCTAGGAAGATTTATTATACAAGAAAAAAGGGGACAAAGTTTTGCTTTTAATGTCCTTGTCAGATTGTCTTAGAGGACACATTTATTTTCTAGAATGCATGGCAAATGCTAGCAATAGTCCATGGACAACCTACATTCTTTCTAATTACAAAAGAGATGTTACAAAATTACAGCAAAGAGAAAGCTTCTATATATTGGATTTCAGCTATCTTTTCTATCACTATCACCCAAACTGAAGCTTCTTCCTTTTTTTACTTTGTGAAGAAAAATATAAGTGGGGGGATTTTTTTAAAGAGTTCAGAGGAGAGCTGTCTAGTGGAAGATCAGCATGGTGCCATTCTCTCCACAGGGAAGATTGCTTGTCACCTAATCCTTGGCTTGGCTTTTTCTTGCTTCCTTCTTTCTTTAGGGTTCAGATCAACTAGCTTTTTGAAAGAGGATAGAAACAGAGAGCCATTTTATTGCTGCAAAGCCAGTACACTCACCAATTCCAGCAATTAGATTTTTTAATTTTGTTCTGTTCTTTAGTGGTTTTGTTCTATTTTGTTCTAGACTTTACAGGGTTGAGCGGAGGTTTGGTGCATCTTTTTGATTTCAATTAGGAAATATTACAAAAAATATTGGTACTGAAAGCCTTATCCACAGCTGGCTAGGAAACAGTTCTGGTTACTATTTCTGAAAAAAAAAAAAATACAGACAGCAAGACCTTTGATAACTACTGCCAAGAGAAAATAAAAACCTGATTTCAATCCAGTTAATTCTGTATTTTTGTGTTCTTCAAAATAAATTTTAAAAATTTTATTTTAAGTTAAACAAAATGCTTATAACAAAATCACAAACTTATTTAGACTTAATTTATTACATAGTAGTATGTTTTAAGTACTCCTATGCGACATTTTGTTGTTGTGGGAACTCCTTCCTGAACTTTTTTCTAAAATATGTATACTCTGAACATGATATCATTGAAATTGTACTTTCTATCACAGATTCTTTCCCATTAACCATTTCTAGAACAAGCAAAGGGTATATACTACTACCTTTATACCTACAAATAGGTGATTCTAGTTATCTTTCTGTTGTTTGACTGCTGGCCCTGTCATTGTTGTGTACCACCCACCTTGGTAGGCTTGCCCTCAACAAATGAGCGGTTCTCTTTCAATTCTGCCACAGCCAAGAAAAGCAAGGGAAGAACTCTTTCCTTTGTCAAACTCAACATCAACATGAAGTAAAAGAATACTTTTCATGTCGTTTACTAAAATACACCCAAAAAAAGTTACACTGAACCTTTTACTTATGATGTCTGATAAGAAGGATTAGGAACACATCAAAGACAGCATGAGCAAGATGCAGCTGCCTCCCCACAGCTACCAGTGCAAATGGTAGAAATATTCCCCTTACAGATGACATTTCAGTGACAGCTTTCAGAAGAAGACTTTGCTATGTCTTTGCTTTCTTTGATACTTGACTCATCATTCCATGCTGGCTCCAACTAGCAGGAAAGGAGGTGATTCTCTAATTTCCTACAAATGGACATATGTCCTCAGCTAACTTAGCCTGACTAGCTTTGAAAGACCCTTGAACATTTTGCCTAAGACCTAGTACAAGAGGAAAACTACATGACAAATGCTATTCAGAATCCTAAGGACTTATGTTTGTTTTATTTTCAGAAAAAAAAAACCAACAACACAAAACCAAAACAAAACACTCCATAGGAAAAATACATTAGTCTACGTAAAATAAGCACCAACATCCACTTAAGTGAAAAGCAGAGATTTTCTATGTATAAATCAGTTAATCTCTTTTCATTCCTGTGCTTTCCACCTCCCTCAAAAACAATTATGTCAAACTACATAAACAGATTTCCCTCATGAACTTGGTATACACAAGGTTATTTCACCATTATTGAGTTATTTTAGCAGTATGGCCTATAGATGTTTTTACTGAACTGGCTGAACTTGCAAATTTTTCTCAGATTCTGAAATAGCTACTGCCTCCTCTAGAATTTCAATCTGAATTCAATCTGGAGAAAATACTGCCTTCTGGTAGACAAACAAAAGTGTATGCCAAGCATGGTGCAGAGCTGAGCCATGAAGGATGAGGTTTTCATTAAAAACTGTGTCTGAAACGTCCTGTCCAACTTCTGGATTAAGGTCTGAGGGCTGACAGCATTTGAACCATATCTGTTCAAGAATATGCAGCAGACACACAAACACTACAGGTGTCTCAGATTCCTTGGTAGAGTCCCAAGGAGCAATAACAGCCAACGCACATGACTCCCAGCTCTTGGGCAAGTGTCAGTATCATCTCCTTACAAAAAACCAAAGGATACTAACAGAACTAGGAGTCTTCTCAGTTTTATGTCCTCTTTCTTTTCCTTGAGAAATAAGAGTAAAGAAGCAATGTATTAGTTTAAGACAGTTCATTGCAAGCTCTAGGGAACATTTTAGCTCAAGAATTCGGAACTAACAAACTAGAGGAAGAGGCAATTTTGGAAAACAGGTAGGATGATGAGGAAAATAACAGCTGACAGTCTTAGCCTAGCTTGAATCTTTTTCACATATGGCAGTTTGGCATGAGTGATGCCACAGTCGATTGCTAGGTGAAGGCAGCATTAAATGGTCACGGCAGTCTCTCCCAAGCAGCAATCAAAAAGAGGTAGGAAAGCAAAAGTTGGCTAAGAGAGAAGGTAAATCGATCAGGGAGAGTGAAAAATAAGACAAACAAATGGAGAAACAGGAAGGACATAATACTCTGCATAAACCTGTGAAAAAATATGGATGGAAAATAATATGGAAGGACAGAAACAGAACAAAGAGCTTAATATACTGAAAAAGACAAAATATACTGAAAAAGACAAAAATATTTAAGAAATAAACCTAAAGGACAAGGAAGATGAAACAAGAAATAAAAAAAAAGCAAAGAAATAATTGAAAATTCAAAAATTGTGTAATATTGAAATGTCAAAATGTTGTGTGAGACATAAACCACTAATGAACAGATCCATTTTCGTGATGGTGACCACCTATTTGAATATATATGTCTCCCTGTAGGATGATCAAATCAAAACAACTAAATCACGCTTCTGCTTTGTGCTTAGGAGTCAAAAATATAAAAATAACCTTAGATATTAAGCCTTTAAAAACATTTTCTTCATAAAGTCTGAAAGGCCACTGAACTACAGTAGATAAATATATTAATAAGAAGAAAACACAAGCAACTAATAAGCTTTTGAATCAGAAAATTCAAAAGTAGAAATAATTTAAAACAGAAGTTAGTTGTACATAGTTGTATATCTTCATGGTCATTAGTTATTGAAAAAAGACCAATTTAACCCTGTATGTCTTTCTAAGAAACAAAAAAATATACCTTTAATCAGCTGCAGAACAATCCAAGAGCAATTCAGTACAAATAAATGGTCTGCCTATGCAGAGATCAGTCCCTTTTGTCCATGAACAACAGTATGTAATCTATTAATAGATTTTAATACTTAAATATTGTTTCTTTATATAGATAAGGACATAGACCTTAAGGCTATACACAAGGACAATGGTCAATTACATACGGGAACTATTTTATTCACTCTTTGAATTATGGAAACCCATTAGTCAAATATTCAGAATAAATGTTTCTCTGTCCTTGAAACTTACAGCAAAATACAAGTTTACAGGTATGCACTGTAACAATACAGAATTTCTCATTTACAGTGCTTTCAAGGCATCAACTCAAACCACAAAGAAATTTAAAAAAAAAAAAATCATGTGAGTTAGATGTTAGATCTGTCAATTGAGCAAGATCATTTTTCATATTTCTGTTAATGAGATAAGTTGCCATCAGTTTATTCTTTAGGAGCTGCAACCTTAAGTCCACAAGCTCAGCCTCCTTTTGCACATATATATTTCTGCCAAGGCCTCAGTAACCTCTACATGAAATCCCTAAATTAAGAAATACAGTTGCATGGAACGAAGAGTTGGATTAGGTCTAGCACTCTGTTTCTACAGTACTTTCAAATCTGTACTCTTGGGGTCCAAGGATGACTGAAGAAGACCATGAGATATGACTAACAAAATGAAAGTTGCAGATGATATACGACAACTTATGTTTCTGATGTTTTAAAGGGTTCCCTTAGAAAATGTATTAAAAAAATAAAAATCTTGGTAAAATATCCTGTGGTCTACAAATCATGGGACAGAAAGGCACTTATTTGTCAGAGGTGTTTGTAACTTTGTTACCAGAAACCCGGAATGAGAGCTTTAACTTTATTTGAAGAGGATCGATGGCATTTTCCGGTGAAAAAAAACCAAAATAACTGTTGTCATTATAGATCTAAAAATATGCAAGAATTCCATGTACCAGTCTATAGTTTTGACAACATATACTAGAAATACAGTATGTATATATGTTTTATTTTTTTTTGCAAGAGGAGAAGGAACATGAGTAGCATACTCCATATTAAATCTTAAGATGTGCATATATACATACATCACTAGAGTGAGTATATCTAAAAGGTAGAAAGAGTTCTGAGATTTAGCCTCTGGACTTCTGTCCTTTTCTAATCGCTAGAAAGGGCCTACCAAATTTTAACAGGGAGAGGAGGGGCAAATGATCTATACTCTGTCTGTATGCTGAGGGATTCCTGCCTTCTGAAGCATCTGATGCTGGTGCTGTCTAAAATGGGCCATTCACAAGTATCTGGTCCAGTATGGCAACTCCTAAGTACAGAAATAGAAATAAGTATTTATAGGTGTATGCAGTTTTAAGGAGAGAAGCAAGTTATTTAGCAGCCTACAGAATTGAGATTATTCACAGGCAGATTGGCTATATTTGAATGGAGAACAAGGAAAAATTAGGAAAAGAAAGAAGAGAAAAAATGAACTGACTGTAGAGTGATACAGAGTGTTGCTTATGCACATAAATAGTGCCCAGAACAGACAACCCTTTCAAATTTTCATAAGACTACTTTCATATTTTTCCAAAGTAAAATGAGAGTTACTGCCGAGTTCATGATTTTGATGTGTAGAAATACCCAAAATATCCTCCAGAACACAAAGTACTCTAATGAAAATAACAGCATCACATTAATTTTCTTTAGTATAATGTTCTTAAATATTTCATTGTATTATTTAAATATTGGAGAAGGTAAAAGCTGGAACAGACACATTTTTTTCAGTGAAATGACCAACAGTATCAGCTCTCAGAGTCGCCTAAAAAGTCCGTCATGGGACTAGCAAACTGGATTCAGAGAGATCTGAAGGGATGCAAAGACACTTTTTAATTTTCTTTGAGTAAAACCCTATGACTTATTTCAGAAGGTTTCTATATAAAAGGAATTAATGACTCCTCTGTAATGAAAAGTATTATTTCTTGAAGAGTACAGATTACAGGTGTAGAAATGGATTATTCAGGAATTCTGTCATAGTTGAAAAGTAGAACATATTTCAGATGATGTTCCCACTCTATTGTTACCTAGGATGTCCTTAAAAAGGTACAGTAACTACTTCAGGTTCCACAGGTATACTTCTTGTTTTAGAGGGCTGATCTTGTAAAGACTCAACTCACTGGTAAGCAGGGAGAATAAAAAGACCAGAAGGTTTGTAGAAAAAGGTTTTGTACAGAAAAAAAACTAGTCATTGCAATATTTTAGGTTCTTAAACTTCATGGAGATATTAATTCAGAGAGCACGGGCCAGAGTTTTTAACCCTTCCCACTTGGGTTTGGTTTGGAATCTAGACTTGTGGATAAAACAGCAAGGAATATGGTGTTTTAACAAATGATGAGGCACTTGGGGTGTTTCAGATGTCACTGCCATGCATCATGTCTGCCTCTGGATTCACCACACTAGTATGGAGCCCAGAGCTTCTCCATCAGAAAGCACAACTACCTAACAGCCATTAACTGTAGAATTTATTTAAGGGCCTCAGACACGTCACTATGTCATGCTAACCTCATCCACTGGTCAGTTCATATGCCAGTTCATTAATTGCTGTGGAAAGAATGATCTCATAGGGCTTCTGGCATTATTTAGAGGTTTTGTTCAGTTTGGGTTTTTTTTTTTCACAGATACTTGGGCAAATAGGATGGCAAACATGTATTGTGCCTCTTTGAAATTACTGCAAATTCATCTCTGTAATTTATAAGACTTTACTTCCATCTGAAATGTAACAGAGCCACCAGATACTTTTACTCCTACCTAGATTCACCGCATTAATCTTCTTAATAGACCTATCTCTTTACACTGTTCTCAAAACTGAAAATTATGTATACACTACATTTAATCATTCGTGTGGCTCAGGGAGCAAAAAACTAAACCACATTTAGGAAAACTACAGAAAAATCATGTATTGAAAACTGTAAAGAAAGAATTACCAAAAGCTATTCTGCTACCAAACAGGCAGGAAAACACAAGACATCACATAACTTTCTGTTGTGGATGATTATAAAGAAAAAGTTGTGGAATCAGTTTCTAAAATCAAAAGTACTTTACAGGAAAAAAAAAAATCTCACAACCTCTCACAACATAAGCTAACTCTTGACAACTCAATATCTAATGTCAGAGCCAGTATTCTATTCATTAATTAAAAAAATCTGTAAAATTATCATATATGGCCTTCCATTGTTGAATTCGCAGAATAATAAACTTCTATGTCCTAAATGAAAGCACAGTGGCATCTACAGATGCCAGGTATTTATAGAAAGTAAAAACAGTCCCAGGCTCAAATCACCCCCAGAAGGCAACTATTTAAAATCCAAACCGGAATCTCTATTTTAAATAGATATAGCTATCATGTACTTGATAGGAGATTGAGAAAGTTTTGCAGAAGAAACTGGGGAGGAGATACATGAAGAAGAAAAAGTTATCAAGTTTCCTATCAAGCCTAAGTAAACATATACCTGAGTTAGTAACGATCAGTAAGCCCAGTAACAGGCACAAAGATCTTTAATAAAATTAAGGTTTTGTTTCCTCATCTGATATCCTGTTTCTTCTGAAGCAGGAGCCAGCCTGCCAGGATGTCACTAAGAATTGCACAGTTGTGAAGGGACCCCAAGTTTGCCAGTACCCTGAGGTGGGTCTGTCAGCACCTATTTCTCAGAGTGAGTGCCCCCAGAGCCATACTGTGCTTTGCAAGCTCTAGAGCCAGGCTGCACACAGCATGAACAAGAATAAACTTTTTAAAACAGAGAAAGCTCAGAATGAGACAGATTATAAATAAAAATGATTTATAAGTGAGTGACCCCATGTCCACTGTGTCCTTGCAGTGAGATCCTTTGGCTCTAGGCCTGATATTAGTTCAAGAACTCAGCTGCTTTTTGGATGAGGCTGAGATTTGCACAGTACTGAAGTTTGCACAGTCCCTTCTGGGTCTCTTGGGGGAAAAGCATCTCATGACCCCTGGGGCTTGGCTTTTTCTGCTCCCTATTTTTTTCCAGCTGTCTTCCACTGTCTGCTCTGCTGCAGGCTCCTGGTTCTTTGTTGTCTTTCACACACTCTGTCTGCCATGCTTCACTCTCAGCGAGGGTGCCCCTCAGCTATGCACAGTTGCTTCCTTTGCAGGGTCAGACTCCCCTTTCCTCCAGCGACCCAGCATGAAGCTGCCAGGGGAAGAAACCCTCAGCCTCCCTCCCCAACAATTAACCACAGCCTCTGGTTAGAAATAAGCTTTCTTTAACAAAATAAAAAGCAAAGATATAAAGTGAACAACATCCACCATGAACCTAATCGTGATCTTCCATCACTTGACTGACCCCTTTGAATCTGTGCTACCCGAACTGAAGTCCTGAGCACATAACTTTAACCAGCCACAAAGTAATTTGTCATGCACGTTGTCCTTTCCATCTCCATCCTGTCTACCAGGGCATTTTGCAGATGCCACAGCTCATGCCCTCCCTCTAGCAGTGGTGTTCCTGCTGTCCATGTATTTAACCTGCTGCCTGAGAGCTCAAGTGGGCCTCTTTGGACAACAGCAATTCAGCATATGAAATCCAACAGGAACGCCCCTACTGAAACTGTGAAATGTAGTCCAAGATTATCACCCTACCTGTTTGCTTTGGTAGCCACTTCTCAATCTGATCCTTCCTACACATTTGAACTTTGGTCCCCTTTACGTCAACAAGAACTTTTTCTTAGGTTTTAATAAACAGCTGTCAGAATGGGCACACCTAAGTGCCCCTACTCTGATGATGCTCCCCCTTCAGAACATCTCCAGAACCATTTTTCATTCATTAAGTAATTTGCTTACACATCTTACCTATCAATACCTGTGCAGAGAAGCACACCACACTTCTGGATAGCAGATATTTTATTCACATTGACACTCAGGGCACTTTTCAGTCTTGTGAAATTGTTGTCAAATAAAACAGTACACACTTACATTGTACACAGAGGAAGGAGCATTAGAAATAGCAGGAAGAAAATGCATGGACCGTGTTTTTAAGAAGAGTTACAAATTTTTACTCTGCTATATTTGCCCGGCTCTCCAGCAATCTTTAAACATAGGTACAATTTACAAAATGCCTCCTGCAGCAAACACCAAGAATCCCAAGCAGACGTTTTGGTCATCTCTCTGACATTTTTACAGAAACTATACAGATTTTTAATGAGAAAAGAGCAATTTCCATTACCAGGAGTTCAGTGCTCTCCTTCCTTCCCCACCATTGCTATGTATTTTGTTTTATTTTTTATAATGTCAAAAAGGTAATTGTTGAAATAGTCTATTTAAAAAATCGTATTTCTGAAAAATGGTTAATCCTCCTTGTCTGCATGTGTTAGCTACTATCAAGTAAACTGTTAAGGCTATGGATCTCAGACCATGCCTCTGTCAAAGTGCTGAATAATTATTTCTCATAAATAAAAGGCAATGATGTAGTCATGTTCAGAAGAGTGAAGCGCACACAGGTTCAGATATCTGCAACACCAGCCTTTGTTTAAGTACATCCAAGAAGAGAAATCAATATTCCTCAGGAGAGCATTTTGTTGCTACAGCTGCTGTTGCTAAGATTGGCTCAGTGTCGTGTTCTCATTAATACAATCTAATGGCAACCATAAGATTGAGAATATGCAGACAGACATAATGAATTTATACTAAAAACACAACAACGCCAAAATTCTAATTGCTTTGGCCTGGTTGGTTACTTTATATCTTGAAAGGATCATGTTTATAAATTAGAGTTTAATGATATATATGAATCACAAAATTAAGTCCTTCCTTGTAGCAATCATTAGCATGAAAGCAATCGCTGCTGCAGTTCGTCCTTTAAGAGCTTCAGCACAAAGAAACTGGCATGCTCAAAAGTAGTTTTGCAATTTAGAGCAAATTGTTACTATTGCAAAGAAAATGTAAGGTTTTAGTTATACAAACATTTTTGCTAGCATTAAAATAACTCTTTGAAGCCCATGTGTTTCAAAGGAAGATATGTGCATTGTGTCCTACCATTCTGTGAAGGGAAAAATCCCTTTGTGTCAAGCATTATCAGACCTCCTCACACCCTCTCTAAGCACGCATACTGCCCTGGATGTTATTTGTCATTCAGCTGTTAGTTTCTCTGTTGGTGCTCTGGAAGCCTGAGAGATGCAGGCAGGAAACTGGAAAAAAGCTACTGTAAAAAAAAATATTGAAAGACGATGCTATAGGGAGTTTGAAGAGAAAAAAAAAAAAAATGAAGACAGAAATGACATCCAGGGAGCACAGCTGACAGCCTCAAAATGACTACTGATCAAACACAGGTTACAATCCTGAGAGACAACCCTGGAGGTGAAATTTGACATCTCCCACTGCAAAACAGCTATTTCTTGAGTTAAGGAAACATTTGTAATGAGGCCCGATGTTTAATTACAATCTTGCAATGAGAGTGGCACAACCATCAGAGATAGACACAAGCATAACATGCAAGCTGGAAATACATGGACTGATGGCCTGCAACCCTTCCTGCCCCGTCCTTGCTTCATTAGCAGTGTCTGAAGCAGCCTGTGCTCTATGTGATGCAGCATGGGACACGCTCTGCCTCTGATGTCCCCTGAGCCCTCTTTGTCCTTACTCCCTGGGACTTCAACATCCCATAGTTTACACTAGAAGGGGTAGTACATCCGTCTTTACTGCCATTTGTGCAAAATTGTTCAGTTGCTATACAGCAGGCAAATCTTTCAGTAAAGATTTTAATTAAAGCACAAAATTGCACCTTAGTAAAAAGTCCCAAACTCTGCACCATGTGTATGCCTATCAATAGTCAGACACAAGCATGAAGTCTGTGAAGTAACTGTTTTCACTCTCTTGACTAAGATGTTATGTCTATTGTCTGGTACACGTCTTTCAATTGTTTGACTTTCATAAATATTTAGTGAAACATTATTTCAAGGATTATCAGATATTTAGTTAGACAAGCCAAAGTAAGGATGTCTGAGAGTGCACATGATTTCTGCAACTGAAATTAAGCTGCTTGGGAACTTATACTACCTAATGATTGGACTGAATTACAGCATGTGTTGCTCTGAGACTCACTCAGGTGTTCAACCGGCCTACTTGGGTCTCAGAAAGGAAAATGCGTACCATCGTCAGCTAAGTTTGCAGGTGGAATTTAGGCATCACAATATCATTTCATATCACCTAATATTTCAGCATCCTGCCTCCAATGCAAGACTTCACAGCATCTTATACACATGCGTCCACTCCCCTTCACAAGGAGGGAACTAAAACTCTAAAGGGAAGCTACAGAAAGGCAACACTCTGAGCAGGAAGCTAATGGGAGCTATCCCACTTCTTTTTACAAAATAAACATTTTATTTTGGACTGTAGAGAAGTGTCTTTGGGGATTTCCTCTGGGTTTCACAGCCTTGAGGCCTCTCTGGAACAGATATCTAAGACCTTTCCTTTAAAATGGAAAGTTAAAAGTGATCAAGTCTTTTACTGGATAACTGAAAAAGGCTATTTCCCCCATGCACACACTTCTGATATGATAACTGCGTGCTTGGATAATACACACTGAAGATATACAGTCAGCTTAAATGCACTGTTCTGAGTGACAAATTAGAAACTGATGTCTAAAATCATGCTTATGTGTGCACTCAAACTCCTCCATTGTTCAATTACTCCTATACTAACGATGTCATCAAAAGACTGGTTGTTTCAGCTGATGAGACAGTGCACACTCATACCAGAAACCACCTTAGTCTAATACATAAAATATACTTGCTTTCTATATGCTTATTGTGCACACCTCAGTATTCCTATTTTTCTAGATGGCATTTATGTGGAAAGAAAATGTATTTATCATCATCTTAAGCTGAATGATGCTCAGGCTGTGTGAAATTGGGACATCAACAAAGAAAAACCCCCAGCCTTAGTACCTATTTTATTTGAGCATCTTATTGCTCCTAATAAAGGGATCTGGCCAGATGTTTTATTTTACTCTGTGTCTGGCAAGGCACAGCAAGAGATAGGATGCTAGGAAACAAGGGCCAGACACAGCTGGGCAGGTCCACAGCAATGGGACAGGTCCAAGGCTGAGTCAGGAATGTAGGTGCAGGCTGGAGCCCGGTTTGTTGGGGCCTGTGGCAGCATAGGACTGTGGGCACCTGCAGGCTGGCCCTGATACCATGTCACTGGGATGGGGGCTGATGGTCCTAGGGGCTGACATGGGGTTCTGGGCCATGGGCAGATGGGAGGAGCCCCAGAGAGTGGGCAGAGGTTATCAGACCTGGTGGTATTCTCAGAGCTGTGGCAGTAACAGTCTTTTGTGAGGATTTCTGAGAAGATTTATGGAACCTCCTTCTGCAGACAGGGCAAGAGTAGTCCTCACATCCTGACAGCACTTAGGCCTGAGGCTTAGGAGGGGCTGAGCCGCTGGGCAGTGACTCAGTTGAGCCATTCCTCTGTAAGCCTCACAAAGTCCAGCTTGGAGACCTCAGATGTTTCTGGGTTCATGTAGGTCTTAAGTAGAATCCTTAGAAGCAAGTCCTTTAGTCTGCTGGTGTCGAAAGAGCAGCTGGGGTCCAGCTTAGAGACCAGCATGCTCATGGGTTACCACTTTTGGATGCCCAGCTGGAAGCCTCAAGGACCTGGCTCTCAGTACTCGTACCTGCAACCAGTGCCAACAGAAGCTGTGATGTGCACAAATTAAGTGCTAATATGATTAAAACTGCTCTGTACAAACTGGGTCATAGGTGTTTTTCAGGTTGGCAGCTCAAATTAAAGGACACTTGGGGGTGAGCTTCAGTTGTCCATGTGTATTTAATGCTCCTTGAAATATCCAAGGCCTGAAACACAAGTCCAAATAAGAATATGTTGCTTTTTTTACTCTAATGTGGATGCCTTGGCTATCCTTGAATTCCTTTAAGCATCTGTGTTCAAGAAACAGAGCCAAGCTCTTAATATTCTCTCTACTTTAGGAAGTTATCTGTAAAATGGAGATGACAAATTATTGCAAAGGTTTCTTATAAAAATTCATGTTTCTGAAGCTTTCAGATAGTTCAGTTTTTAAGATAACAAATATTTACAAAGAATCTAGTAATTTCTTCATTAGTGCTTCAAAATAAATTTACTATAGAGTAACACATTGAATAGAGAAAAAAATAAAATATTGAAGATTTACCCATTCAGCTCCCGGATTACAGGTCATACTCATCCCAGAGGAAGACTCATTAACCCATCTTATTTACTCTATGAAACTGAAGCACTTTTATTCAAAGAAGTCATGTCATACTCTTTAAGTTTCAGATTTCACATTTCACATAGAATTTTTATTAAGGAGCATATTTTTTCTGTCATAAAGTATCTTTTATGTTAAAAAGTAATATGATGAAATTTAAATTCACTTTAAACTGCTTCAAATAATGTGTTCAAAGGGCTGCAAAATAACTTCTTTTTTCACTTTTGCTGAGTGGTAGGAAGACATTCGTAGACTAAGATAAAGTCAGGTGTTTAAAATAGCTCAAGTGTTTTCAATAGCTTAATGAGACTACACTATGGGGCAGTGAGGTGTCCCAATTTTTTTTTTTTCCCTAATCTTGATGAAAATTCCGTTATTCATTATTTATGCACTCCAGGAACAGAATGGTTAGAAGAATTAGTCTGAATGCACAGAGATTGCTACCAGTAGTTCATCAAACGGTAGGGCGGAAGACTTTGATGTAGGAAAATAATGCTTTTTGACTTGATTTTTTGAGCTAGCTGTATTATTTGAAGAGAGTACTTTGGCCTAGCTGGTTCCCCTGAAAAATGATTAGTGCACTCAATTGCTTTCAGCCCCTTTCCATTTCATTACAGTGTAGCTGGAGACAGACCACCTGCAGAGACACTAATTCAATCTAGACAAATGTTCAAAGCAGAGTGACAGAATTGTGGCTAAATTATGCCTCTTCAGAGACAGAGTGCTATCAGGAGCACCGAGGAGGTGCACCAACTGAGTGCCATGCACTGGCCGGAGGCAGTAAGACTATGCAACTCAGGTTGCGACCAGAAGCACATGAGGGATTCAGCTGAAAGGTGAACCCAACTACACTGTTCAAAAAGAAAAAGGGACGTGAATCTTTTCAACTCACACAGAGTATGTGTTGCTGGACTGGGCTAAAAGATCTAAAAAAAAAAAAAAAGAAATTAGTATGAGTACACTTATTTAGAGGAAGAAATGTTTGTACAGAGCAGAAAGTGGAGGAGACATGGGTAGAACAGTAAATTGGGCCAAAGAGTGGGCCAAGCTACTTCAGAACTGCAACTTACTCTTACTTTTTCTTTTGAAGTTTGTTGCCAGTGGGGAGAAACAATAATGAGAGATCCTATCTCTTTTTTGAGACCCCACAATGCTATACTTATCTATGTTAACTTTTCTACCACTGTAGAAAATGCTGCAAAAATGATAGGAGAGAGGTCAAATAAATAAAGGGAGAGAGCACCTGATTCATGCAAGAAAAACTGCATTGCTTCCTCAAAGGTTTGGGAAATTGAATCTATTAGGCTATGATATGTAATCCAATAGCCAGAAATTCAGATTTGCAAGGTAGGATTCACAGTAGGGATTTTAATTTCACTAACAAAGAATCCCTGCAAAAGGTGGTTTCACAAAGACACACTGGAGTGTCTACTTGTAAGATTAAAAAAAAAAAAAGGAGCTGTTCGGGTTTTCAGAAAGACTGATTGTGATTTAAGCCTGCACAGTGAAACAAATTTTGTAGTGAATCCTTCTCTGAGCAAGTTAGTCACAAATGGTGACTAGCAATTAGAAAAGAAGGACTTCACCACACCAGTACCTGAGCAATCAGCAGAAACAGAAAGTGCTAAATGGCAGATATTTGTAAGCAGTTGGTCAATAACAAAATGAAATTCAATCAAAATACAACTTTTATGGGGGTTCTCAGCAATTCTGGACTCATTAGAGCTTGGGACCCCTGGTTGCTCTCTTAATATGTCTGGCTGTTATTGTGCTATTCAGTAGTAGTGAATCTTGCCGTGCTATCCCAGAGAAGCAAATACAGCCTCACCAACTAATTTGGTCATGGTTAGAAGCTGTGAAAGTATCTGCTGGATGTCCTCAAATAGCCTTTATTAGCTTGACAGAAAGACCTTGCAGCTCATCCTAAAGCATTTTCTCTGCTTGACAAAATGTATAACATTTGGAAACCCAGAAGCTGATTGCTTGATTGCAATTAGATAGTGCAATATTATTCTGTTGAAGAAACTGACTTGCGAAACAGCACTTGTGTGCAGGAAACAGGGCCCTTTACTCTCATCCTATTCCCCAGGAGGAAGTGGGGAACACATGGACACAGCAAGGACTAAAGCAAGTCTTCTGGATCCAGGCCTGAATTAGGAGAAAGTGCCGGACTCACCAACGGCTGCAGCTCAGTCCAGGGATGAAAGGATCATGGGAGGAAGGGATAGACAACAAGGAACAGCTGCTAGAAGTAACTTTTTAGTGGGCAAGTAAGAAACAGCATACAAGTCCTACAGACAGCTTAACCGGAGGAGATTGGACACACTCTAGAGAAGCCCTGCTAACATCTTTACATTGAAATGTCCTGATAATGAGAACTGCTGCTGTTGTCTCATTTCCAGGTAATGGGGGCTGTGCTTCCTGTTAGCCGGGATGATTTCACAACTTCTTACACAAGCCCTTTCTTCACCTGTTTTTCTGCAGTATCTGCCTGCTATAGACTGTGATTTGTAAGCTCTTCATAACAGGGACTAGTTTTGCTTGTGCATGTCATGCTGCTTGATCGAGTTCCCTGGATGTTCATGAAGAATCAAAAATACATATTAAAAACAAGATCCCCTTACTAATTCATTCTATTGACTCTTCTATATTTTTCTTGAAATATTAAGTGAATTAATTCTTCATATTCTTAGTTTTAAAATTGAAAAAAAAATCCTTGGTATGTAATGAAGAAAAGGCATCTGAATGTGAATGACATTCTCTGAGTGCTGGCAGGCATAGTGAAGGCCAAAGTCTAGAAATTACAAAATAAATGTACTATGGCTTCATGAAGTTTATTTGGTATGGATGACACTGTAAAAAACATTGTTTTAATGCAGCTTCTGCTCTTTTAAGTCTCTCTCTGAATACCTGTCCTTCATTCTTTTATTTGTAAAAAGAGAATCATAGGGAAAAAAAAAAGTCAAAGTGTCTAAAATGTCAAGATATAAAGCTGAATGATAATTTTTGCATTGGTCAGTGGATTTAATTGGAGATAGTTCACCTTCAAGTGTAGATTTTTAAGCTGTCTTATTCCTAAAAAATTATAGTAAGATTAGTTTAAGTCACTAAATTTCATATAGTTGTACTAGAAACACTCATGGTTTTATTTTCAGATGTCATCCTCCCAGTCTTTTCACAAAAGCTTGTATACAAAAGCACCCATTTACCAGCATGAATATAGACTTTGAAGTAGAATACATGAGCAATGAGTTTCCTCTTCTTGTTTTAAAGGATGAAATTTTCTTTGTTCAGCCTATATGGCCCTTCTCTGTTAAATACATGTGTATTTTCCTATGTATAGTATTAATTCAAGAAGCTGCAAGGATTCTAAAACCAAACTTTTATCTGTCCAGTTCTTTAAACTGGGATCACTTCAATCATTTCTACTTGTTTAAATTTTCTGTAAAATATTCATATTCTGATAAGCATCATTTTATACTAGTTTGTGTTCACTTAACATTCATATATTCATTGACAAGGTGTAAGGCAGGAGGGAAATTAGGCCTGTGCTGTGCTATATTCATTTGGTGCCGTGCCTCTATCCTGTCAGGTTTTGATATCCTATTTGAATGCTGTTATTTGTGTCCTGTTCCAGCTAGTATTATCATGAGATGCCAATAAACCACTGATGAACTGATCCATAGTTGATCTATCCACTCCATGCCACTCAAAAAATTTATAACCTAAAAGTTAAATTCTTGCAAATGTTGCTATCAGACAAAAAGAAAGGAGAACTTAAGGCTAAAACTGTGAGACCAGACTAAGAAATTTCAGGTTTACCTTTCACTGTTATGTTTTGTTTGTGCAGAGTTTTCAAAATTCTGCATGATGTACAGATGAGATTAAATATGAATTAAATGGCTTCACAAACAAAACTACTTTTTCTTGCTGAAAAACCAAACCTTGTCAAACATGGCCTTGTGTGACACAAGCCTGAAAGTTCTCTGTATTTGCACACTACTATCAATCTCTGCATTTGTATTTAGCTGCAGCTCTGTATGTAGCTTAAGACAGAAAAACTGAAAGTTCTACAACCAATTCTACAGCTCCTTGAAAACTGGGCCCATTATTTATATTACATTATATCCCTCAATAGTGCACTTACATACACGCACATTCATCTAGAGGCATATTGATTCTCCAAAGACTAGAGTGTGTAACTAAAGTTGAGTGAGTAATGAAAAATAAATAAGTCAGGCATTTAAACGTCTGTTTACTGTAGCTGTATAGGTCTTGTGCTTGCTTTCTGTGAAAGGTATATTTTTGAATTGTTCTTTCCAGAAAAAGTTAATGGAATGGCATATCTTTTATTGTTCATTGCAAGCAATATGCGTAAGTTTTTGCAAGCAATATTTGTATATGCATTCAGTCACAGAGCAAATGTGTCAAATTTTTGAAAAGTGCAAGAAAAGTAATACAATTCTCAGTTATAGAACATTAAGAAAATATTTTTCATGGATACCATTGTCACATGGATGCAGCTGAGGTCTTTTTGATCTGCTTATCGCTATTTCCAGAAGAGGGGGAAAGATACTACATATATATATTCAAACTGTAATGACACAATTAATTATAAATCACTCAGCTGGCTGTGACTTTAGGTCTTTGCATTAAAAGTGGTTATTCATCACTTCCTGTCTGCTCTGCCTACTATGTCTATTCGTTTGTTTAATATCATACCTCAGTGAACACTTTGAAGAGAACTTGTTTCAATTAGACACCGTCTCTTTTTGTGTTGAGTCTGTTATAAAGATTTTCTGTCATATCACTTAGATTTGGTCAGTAATGGCCACTGGTAACCAAACACATCATCTGCTTTATTATGCACAAGTACCTTTGTTACAGCTATTTAGAGCATCTGCATTGTCCTGATCTCTGATTTGCCTTTTCTATTAAAGTTAGTTACAGTAATTATATATAATAATAATGAAGTAGTGTTGTGAAAATGAACAAGGAAAAATACCTGTTCATTTTTTCTTGCCCAAAGGGACTGCTAGGACAATTAGTAGTATATAAAGGCACTGTTCTCTTTTCCCCACTAGCTTTCATCATGCAAAGTCACCTTGAAGTTACACAGCAGAAAAGAAAATCCTTAAACTAAAACATTTGAGCATCAGTATCTCTTGCTTTGAAATGCCTTCAGTTCAAAGTCTGCATATTCGTGTGGCAGTAGGAGATCATAATCCTGGAGCTGCAGTCTGATCTAGAGGCTCCACCTTGATCTTGCCATCTTAGACTTCAAAAAAGAAAAAAAAAAGAAGCGGAACTATTCAGTCCCTTGAATCGGGTCTTCATACTGTTTTGTCTATCAGGTTATCTTAAAATATAACAAAATATACTTCTATTAATCACATGAAAACCTTCCTAACAGACACAAGGAATTGTTTGTCGCTTGAATATCAAAGTGGGGTGTCTTTGGAGATGTTGTATGCTCATCCAAAAATTATACATGAGAGAGAAAATATTTGCTGAAGCTTTTGGCATAGATTATGCCAGAGAAAGACAAAATGGTTTCAATGGGATCATCTCACCGGAAAATGGTAGGCAGAAAAAAAATTAGAGCTATGAGTGATAGAAAACATTGGGTCACTGGCAACCAAAGGTCATTAAGCACATCATTCCCTTTATAATGTACAGGCATCCAGACAATTGAACTCACCTATACAATTAGTCCTAATTACCCTTATTTTTGACAGCCTTGGTAAAGAAACAAGAGAATGAATTACATGTTGAGCAAACAACAGGTCACTGTAGACACACACTGGCAAAGATCATACATTGATGTATTTCCCTTGTTGATGTGGTCCTGGTCCTGTACTTGTTCTATTGAGTGGAATTCTATTTTTACTACACTTCCATCAATCAATTAAAATTCAATTAGAAATAAAAATAGAACTGCAAAAAAACTCAACATCCTGCTAGCTGGAAGGTTTGTTGGTTATTTTTCTCCTTCTCATTTCAAAACCTTACATAAATTCAATTGGTAAAATTCCCTGGGGAAGGAGTAATAGAATGTAAGTTACTTTTGTTAAAACTTATGTACTCTTAAATTAAGCTTCACAGACTGTGCTTAATGTGACAGGTGGGTGAAAAAAAATGTCTATTTTTTTTTCTAATTTACTTGGGGCTTCAACCACAAGCAGTTCCATTTTAAAAATCTAGAAATGTAAGGCATTATGGAGGTAGGCATCAGAAAACATGTAAAAGGATTAAGTCCTTTATTAGGCACTTTCTGGATTTATGACTCAGAGAGATTGTAGGGATAAAATGGATTTTTTTTTTCTGCTCTGTGGAGATTTTATTTGGTTTTGTTCCTTCAGCATTAGGGGAAATTAAATGTGGGAAATTTCTGCTATTGAATACAAAGAAAAGTTTAGTTCTTGACTTCAAAATTAATATCTCTTCTCAGATTACATACTCTTCACTTTTATGCTGTTTGGTGTAAAAACATATTTCACTAAAAGAAATATACTGATCTAGGTATTCATAGTCTAATAGTCATTCTGGGCTTCTTCATGAGGTCTATATTTTGTAACATGTAAGACTCATCCGTTCTTATACCATCTCAAATGAAAATCCATGCTATCTGTAATTGTGTGATCATAATCTGAAGTAGAGCAAATCAGTTCTTTTTTTCTTACTGTTCAGCTTGATTATTGACCCTGCACCTCTGACAAGCCCAGTATCAATAATTACAGATGATGCTTGTTTTGACACAACACAGCATGTGAGAAGGAATTTTTTATTTAGTGTAATAACCTAACTGTTAAGCTATACAAATAGCAATTCTCAAATCACAATAGAATTGCAGAAGATCTTTTTCCTTCTCTATTTTTGTCCTTTACCTAGAACATGACAATAAAATCAGGTTCAATATTGTGGCATGTTGTTCATATAAATTATTTTAGTGATGACTCAGCTATTGACACAGCACCTTTACATTAGATGATACTCATTCAAATGCATGCTGTACTGGCAGAAAGCACAATTTCCAAACTGACTGTATTTCATTTCCTGATGGTGTGTTCATAAGGTACCAATGCAAAAAATACCTTCTGTCAGTTCTGATAGTAATCCCAGCAGGTACACCCGAAGTTGAAAACATGGGAGAAAAATATCTGAGGAATGTTTCTAACAGCATTGTCTAGTTTTCTGAGAACAGAGATGGAGTCAGGGCTGGACCACAGGTTCAAGGTCCATCTAGGAAAGAGGACTGGAAACAGGGCTGGAGACAAAGCTGCCTACAGGGTGGTCCTAAGTCCACCCAGCAAATCCAGTCTGCTAGCTAGGACAGTAAGGGCGAGGACCAGGACCACAACTATGACTGGGACCCTGATCCACCTAGAGCAGTCCTGGGGCAGGGACTCATGGGGCAGGCACTGATGGTCCTGGGCTGAAATGAGGTCCTGGGCCACAGGCAGGGTAGAGAGAGCCCCCAGGAGAGGCCATGCAGGGACAGTGCTCTTGGGAGTCAGACATTGTTTCAACGACCTAGTTCAAGAGATTCAGGAAGACAGTAAAAGAAAGACCTTGCAGAGGTATAAAACTGTTAAGATAAACTGTAATGTACAAGAGAATGTCTTTCGTTCTATTAAGAGTAACAATTAGTTCTACGGTTTACAACTTTTCTGCTTTTCATGAAATACTTCTTATTACCCAGTAAACATCGATTCTCAAAAAATATTTAAAATGTCATATTAATAATTAATTACCTCCTTTTTAATTTTAATAAAATGGTATATCTATTAGTCAGACAGAGAATCTATGAAGAAAATCCCTGCTTCTTGCAGGGGGGTTGGACTAGATGACCTTTGAAGGTCCCTTCCAACCCTAAGCATTCCAAGATTCTATGAAAACAAAATTTGCAAAAAGTAATAAAATCATCTTGCCTTCGTAAAGGATTTGAAGTCAGACTGTCTCAGAGGCTGGTACTGAAGTCCAGAAGACAATCAACTGCTCATGCAGTTCATCACAAGATGCCACTGAATGACATACGACAAGGTGTGCACCTTCTCAGGTGAAACTGTTTTTTTAATCTGAACTTTATTGTGGATTTGTTTTCATTTTATGTGCGTTTACAACAGGACTGAAGCATTTGGGAAGCCAACATTACTAACTATGCTCTACAGCATCTGTTCTGAGGCAGAAAACCAGACTTCCACAACTGTGAATATAACACCTTCCTCAGAGCTAAATTCACATAACAAAATCAAATTAAAATAAAATATAGAGTCAATAATTTCTGTGAGGAAACATAAAAATATTTCCTAGCAGTAAAGTAGTAGTGGACATGAACAAGGAACAGATGACTCTGGCAGGTTTGTGTACTCAGGGATCTTACTTTGGATTTTGATTTACACCAAAGATTTTCCTTCAGTGGTGAAGCAGACATATTACTAGTGATTTCAGTGAAGTTGTTGCTGTTGCTGCACTGTTAATTCAGCTCCACATAATGTTTATAGCATGCCTTTAGTTTTACTGGGGATAGTAAACAGCCTTTGATGGTTGTGCCGTGCCACATGCATAAGCAAAGATGGCTGATACAGAGGATGTACATCAACAGGTTGAATTATGTCCTTTTCTGGGCTATAGACTAGTTGTCCTGAGCTTTAAAAGCATTACTGTGATGATTATGCCTATTGATGATGTAATGGAAGAATTGAAAGTCTCCTCCTCCAAAAGAAACCCTTCTAAGCTAAAGACAGAAAACCACTGTTTTACAAAGCAAAAAAAATAAAACAAGAGAAAATTATATTGTCTTCTGCCATCCATCTTTTCCTGAATTAAAATGCTGACCAGATGGTACCAGAATTAGGAGAGATGTCATTTGAGTAGTGACCTCATTAGTTTTAAGTCTGAAAAAGGTAGATAATTAAAATGACCTCACCACACAGGAAAGCTAATGCAGTCCAAGAACCACAGTACTGGAACAGAGTCAGAAAAGTGATGCAAAAGGTCTTGATCATTTTTAAGATCTTGTATATGGTCCCCTGTGTTTTAAGTGCTTCCAATTTATATCAATTAGATTTATCATGGAGCAAGGATCTATAAAATGCAGTTATCTCTATGATGATGTGATGGCTTAGCCCGAGTTACCACACAGTTTTTCACTCCCTCTCCCCAGCAGGATGGGGAGAGAATTGGAAAGAAAGGAAAATTCGTGGGTTGAGATGAAGACAGTTTTCTAAAATAGCAAAGGAAAACTACAATAATAACAGAATATAAGGATATTAAAATATACAAAAATTAACAATGTACGTTTTCTCACCATCCGATGTACCAATGACTGATACAGCCCGTCCCGAGCAGCAATCATGGAAACAAAACCAAGGAGCAAGGAAAGGAGCAAAAGGGAGCCAGCAAAGTAGAGGGAATGGTCCCAGTGAACAAGAGAGAGAGACAGATGCCAGGAAGGCAGATACCCACCCTGGCCAACCCCCACTTATATACTGAGCATGACATTTATGGCATGGCATATTGTCTTTGGCCAGTTTGGGTCGATTTTTCTGTCTGTCTTTCTCCCAGATTCCTGCATCTGCACATTGGCAAGACTTGAAAAGCAGAACGATGTCCTCAGTCTCATCAACAACTCATATCATCAGGGTGTTTTATCAACATTCTTCACACATAAAATCCAAAACACACCAGCTACTAAAAGGAAAATTAACTCCATCCTTGCCAAAACCAGGACACATGGTCTAGGTACTATAGATTAACGCCTGACAGTGAGTAGACCTGTACAAATGCACATAGATGAGAGACGTTGAATGCAGTGACACTCTGCCTCCTTGTTTCACCTTTTCCACCTGGGGACTCTGTGCAAGGCCATAGTAACAGTCTTCATTTCCTGGTTTAGCAATTAGAAAGAGTTGAACATAAGATAAGGATCAATCTCTTTCAGTTATCCGTTGGGGACAGTCTGTGGATTTCAGGAGTAGAAAAGTAGAACACTTGTCAACAAGGTGATTTTAAAAATATTTTTATTTGCAAAGTGTTATTTCCTTATGTAGAAAACTGGAAAAGTGATTTTGAAATGTATAAACATATACATTAGATAAGTAAGGCCAGTCTTGATCTTGATTTCACATGCAATAATAAACACAGTCATTTCCATCTGGTTCTGTCTTTTCAGTCAAGAGAAGGTCAATGCTGACTACAGGCTTACAAAGTGGGGTTTTTTTTGCATAGAAAGGATCCATCAGTTCACCTTTCAAGGTGGACCTCCAAGAAAATGAGGGCCACATAAAATTTTTACCTAACAAGAAGTTCACCAAAAAAGCAAGAGATTGTGCTGCTCCTGAGCATGGAAAGCCAAAAGGAAGCCACTAAGCTGGGACTCTGCAACTCTTTCCCACTAACTACTTGATCCAATTTAAAGCCTAGTTATTGCTTAGTATAACTTACAGTGGAAAAAAGGCCAAGGTATCCAAAAGACAGCCTTGTGCTCCTGGAACTCACTGGGACATGTTACACCTAACAGCACTGTAGTCATTTGGCACAGGAGGCACAAGGTGGAACATTTTCAGTAGTTGAATATAAAGATCAGAAACCTTATCCTTTCCCCAAGGAGACATGGAAGAAGTCTTCCCAGACTACCAGTTAGCTGCCCCTAGAAGACTTTTAACCAAAGTGTTGTCAAGAAATCAGTACTAGAGAATGCCACTCAAAAAAAAAGGAAGAAAAACAAATACTAAGTCAAACTGGAGATGAAGCACTGCAGGCCACATGCACAGAAGCTGTAGATCTCCAGAAGGAAACAAATTAGAAATTTTGATAGAATTATTACTTGTGAGAGCACATGGCATGCTTGGTTTGTTGCTTATCTATGTAGGGTTCTAGATGGGTATTATTTTATACAAAAGAACAAGAAAATAAGTTGGAATTCTTATAAAAACTTGTAAATTAATAATTCACTTCAGTCCATCAAATTTAGCAGTATTTGCTTACCTGAAAAAGAATCAAGACAAGGAAATGTCAAAACTTAATGATTTAATGCAACTTCTTCTGTGATTTAGTCTGTTTTCTTTAGTGTCAAAACCAAAAACATACTAGATTATTGAAAAGAAATAATTAAGTGAGTGATTTCATAAGATTTTTGTGGGGCTTTAGCATAAAGATCATGATCTCCAATTTCAATAACAAGTTGCTACATTAAATGAAATTAGCCTATTCAGCATAAGGCTGATTTACAATACCTTCTAGCAAGAAACTACTGAAGTATTTTTCTGGAAATGCAACCAAGCTGACTACAATTACACTGTTAAAAAAAAAAGATGGTCTTTGTGTCTTCATGTGTTCCATGTGCTTAGTGTTACTGTGCTCTCCTACGTCATGGTGTAAATTGCAATTTCCCTCAAAGTAAGAACTTCTGCATCGTCTCTATTTTTTTTTTCCTAGCAACATGAGTGTGTCTATGGCAGTAACCTAGGCATCAGTGACTATTTTTCCTCCAACTTTTCTAAATTGTCCAACTTATCATTAAGGATAAACCCCAGAGAAATTGCGTGTCCACTAGACAAGGAACTGCATTTTCATCTTTGATACGAAGATTCAAGCATGATTGAAGGTGCAATGCAAAGGCACGATTAATCTATGCTATGTATTCTACCAAAGGGATTTTTCTTTTGTCGACAATCCCAGTCCATCCTGACTGTACTATAACCTTGAGCAGGTTAGAGAGATGTGCAAACATGTTCATACCTTAAGTAGAGATGATAATGTTTTGAACTACTTTGATCCACTGATTTCCAAGTGTTCTGTAAATATTAATTACAGCCTGGCTCTCAGATAGGCAACGAGCGCACTTCTATCTGACAGTCCCTCGCTGATTTCAGAGGGATCTTTGCCCAAATAAAAGGAGCATATTCAAACCTATTTCCATTGACTGTCTACCAAAGTCAGGATACTGGGCTTCAAGAAAGTGCAGTGTAGGCACTTTTCATGAAAGTCAGGACAAGAAATTGTGTTACCAAATTCAGTAATGTACCTTAGGACACCTCTGGATGCATCTATTAGCAGAAGTATATAGAGCTTGCACGGTGTGAGATCCAGACTATGCTTACAGGTACTATCAGACATCTTAACCTTTTTATTTATTTGATTCTTGGGCTTTTTTAAACTTGTGCTTTGAATTTGGAAAGCTTTGTCCTAAATATACAGCCATGTTCCACTTTACCATGTTTTGGAATTTAACTGATTGCTGCAGAATTATACTGACAGCTAACAGGAGTATGCAATCCAGCACCTATGCATTGCAAATAGCTTGAATGCAACCGTGCAGTTCTGAGGATTTGAGGAAGGTGGGCAGTAATGTCTAAGCTTTTTGTTATAAGAGGATGTCTTTTTAAAAATTATGAAAAGGATATGAGCTTTCATGAATTGTTCCAAATGCATAAGGTAAAGGCATTTGTCTCTCTATATTTAGCAAGTATGATGCAAGCCTTTCTTTCTCAATCAATGTTTGCAAATTTTAATCAAGCTGATAGCAGATTTATAGATGTCATGTCATATATTCTTAGAAGATTGCACACCAAGGAATAGGCAAACATCTATATTTTCAGTGGGATGATGCACTAGTGCTAAGCATATTAAGTTTACACAACTGTAGCTAGAAATTTGGCAGAACAACCAAAAAATATATTCTATAAATCACAGGACAAAGAAGCTAGTTCAACCTACTGTAGACAAATAAAGCTTCTTTTGACAAGATTTTATGTGTTGAGCCCAACTCTCAACAGCAAATTACACAGATATTGAGCAACGTACTGAAATATAAAGATATGAGGTGAAAGCTGATTTGGTATAAAAAAGTGAAGTCAGAAAAGAACTGTAAGCTCCAGTTATGGCCCATATTTTTAGATAAAATGGACTTTTAAAAACCATTTACTTACATGCTTTGCAAATATTCAGAATCACTCAGGCCAAGAGCTGGTAAGTGCCTTGCATCAGGACTCCTTTCTCCATCCAGTACCTTCGCCATGCAGGAGAGAATTTCATCTTTTACATAGTTCATCTGTAAGAGAAATCCTTCTGATTTACTAATCATACACTTTGAAGTTACAAATATGACCCATCTCAAGGAACTACTCAGATGTGGCAAGTTGCAGTTATTTAAGTCTGCCTGTGGTTGCATCTGCATGCCATTGTTAAGCCTATATATATTAATCAAATCATGCAACAATAGGAAGAGATTTTCAAAACAGCTCAACTTTTTCAAACAAGGCCAGAGTTTTAAAGACATCTCAAGTATTCCCACTAGGAGATTTTGAGCCAGATTTTGAGCCTAGGTAGTTGCTAAGAGCCTTCTTGAAAAGTTGGCACAAAAGTGAAGGCTGATCGCTTATGAACAGCTGTTCTGTAAGAACAAGCATGCTTTAATCTAGCAGAGTAAAATGTATTGAGATACACTGTGAAATAATACTAGCTCATTTTGTAAAATATTATCAGGGAGAAGGACATCCTGTCAGCATAATCTGATAGAAAAATCGCTTGATATGTGCAATGCAAAAACTGCATATATCCACTGTGAATCTGGAGCAAACACTCTTTAAACACATTCACAGACATTTTGGGGAGTATTTTGTAAAATACTGTAAATGCCTCAAATCAGTAAGTACATTATGGGTTCTACAAGTTGATTTGAGTAAATGTTTATAGACTATTTTTTCCATTTGTTTATTTCATGTGCTTTCTTCATTTGAAATAGCTTCCATGTCAGAATGTACTTTGAGTCAGGTGCTGAAATTTCGTATCTAGTTTCATTTTTGTATCACCATTTCATATTTAGGTTGTTTTGGGGAGTACTTTGGAGGTTTTTTGAGTCACACAGTTGACAATGTTTTCATTTGCACAATATTTGAAAGGTCCCTCAGCTGCAAGGAAAAAAAAAAAAAAA
>WHYT01015291.1:178627-212583 GCA_009806455.1 Tetrax tetrax | reverse complement strand
GAGCACTGGAACAGGTTGCCCAGAGAGGTGGTGGATGCCCCATCCCTGGAAACGTTCAAGGCCAGGCTGGATGGGGCTCTGAGCAACCTGATCTAGTCAGGAAGGTCCCTGCTTCTTGCAGGGGGGTTGGACTAGATGACCTTTGAAGGTCCCTTCCAACTCTAACCATTCTATGATTCTATGATTCTATGATTCTATGTTTCTCTTTTTAAAATATACTTCTTGCCATACAGGATCAACAAGCAGGGTACAAAGGCAGAAAGGAATAAAAATATCTTTAAAGTTCATTCATCCATGAAGCAAACTAGGATTGCAGTTACCCTCTATTCCTCCTTTTTCTTTTAAATATGTTTATTGCTGATGAAATGAACCAGACTGACAGAAGAAAAACTGGAACTCCAAAGTCATCCGTGACACATGCCGTTCAAACTTGACTCCATTGTTCAAACAACATGCCTCAACCTTATCCTTAGGGGACTGTCTCTGAGGTAAAAGAGTAAATGAAAGCTTCTGTTTCAACCAGTAGCCCTTCTGAGGTTGACAATAGCTGTAGCAATTTGCTTCCATAAAGTCTGTGTCATACAGGCTTATAGAATCATACTGAAGCAATTCAACTTTGTACTCTTCACCCTGTTGACTGCTTTATGACTGATGTCTCAAACTACATTTAAACGTGGCTCCTAAATCCTAGTGTAAGACCTATCTAAATCACTACTTCCTGCAAGACAATGGCACTGGTTACCATTCAGGACACATTTCAGCTCACTGGTTTCCATTTCAAAGGGCGAGACTTTGGGAATCTCTTCTCATAATGAATTTGTAAGGTACCTAAAGCATAACGCTATAGGCACCAGGATAATTTGTCTCAACAAGGAATAAAATGCAGTGAGATTAATCCACTCTCCCATGTAGAAAAAAAAAAAAAAAGGAGCAGGAAATAGAGGATATGAAGCCTGTCACATTCTTTTATCTTTTCAGAAAGTCCAAGTTGAGAGAATTGCCTTCTAAGCTGGAGAAGTTCACATTACTTTAATCTACTTTTTCTTTGGTAAAGATTCTTTTGAAACTCTAAGATGCTCTGTATTTTGATTCTGTATCTAGGCTCTTAATTTCTATTTCCCCTCACTTCTCTTTTGCAGGAACATAGTTCAGGTAGTTCCCTGTGTCTTAGTACTGTCCAAGAAAGATGTAGACACTAAGGCAGTACTTAGTGCTTACTCACAAGCTGAGCAGCCGTGATGATCATGTAAATATCGTTCATCAACCCACTGTTTCTCTTGACCATTTTGTATAAAAACATTTTACACTGATCAAGTTTCATACTTAAAAGGTTACTCAAAGGTCTAGCATAAGCCAAACTCTGAAGCTGTCATAGCAGGACCATCAAGATCTCTTTTTTTTTCCTGAATTGGTAAACACTCCCACTACAGAAAATATTCTGAATGCACTTTCATATAGATATAGCCTGCTCAGAGGACAGTTGGGCACTAAAGTGTATAGCTGTCCTTCATAAGGAACCAAGATATTTATAAAGAATGTTATATTCTTATTTCCAGCCAGGAAATAATAATTATGGGCTTCCTAACCATAGCATTTTTACGAGTTGAGTATCTCTCAGTCTTTCCTCTGAGAGTTGTACATTTGTACAGCATTGGTCTGTTGAAGCATAGACTCTGATTGGCAGCTTTCCTCTTCTTCTTGTTCTTCTGCACTCTTTGCAATAGGGAAATTGAGCTGATACAGCTGCAAAACAGAAAAGTCCACCTGAAACTGACTTTCCTAGTTGTGAACTACTAGACTAAGACTTGCCTTTTCTCTTGAATTTTGTGACTAGCTTAGGCAGCTCCCAGTCCCCATAGGACTTCTTTACAAGTCTAAAGCCTACATTCACTGAGGTGAAGAGCATCAGACAGGCTATGGAAAAACTGCACCACTCATGGAGTAGTATTTGGGTATTCTCACAAGCCTGAATTTGGATGACTGATTTTACTGTAGTGCTACCAGAAGTACACTGGAAAAACAAAATTATTTTGTCATGAGAGGATAATGGACATGGGGAGGGGGGAATGGGATTTTTGCAGATTAGTGACTGACAGTTCCAGCCCTGAGACATTAAAATACCAAAAGAGGAACATTAACAAGACAGTACTTGATTCCAGTTGACTTTTGCAGGAGCCAGATGGTTGTGTGTGTGGTAAAAGTGATTTTATTTTATGGGTTCTTTTGTTTCTGAATGAAAAATATTTAACATTCCTCGTTTAAAAGGGACTGGGGAACCACTGCAAGTTGAAAATGTCTTAAGTTTCACAAGACTGAAAACATGTAATCTGAACCTCTTCACCCCACTGGATTCCCCATCTCTAAAATAATTTGAACAAAAATGGCTCCAGAAGTCCAGATGTTTAGGAAAGGAAAAATAATCATTTAATTGTGAGTAGAAAGTCATGTTGCATATATGAAATAAATCAAACTAAAAGTGCAAGGACCTCAAATCTGAAGGCAAGAGAAAAAACTCTTCACTTCAAGGTGAACAAGAAGCTATATTTTTAGGCAGAGAAAAATTCAAAGTAGAATACTACAGACTTATCCACAGCTAGAGTAAACAAAGTGCTAAAAATGATGCAAAAAACAGAAGTAAAGCTGAAAAGAATGCTGAAAAGTATAAATACTGTGAATATGCTCAGTGTAACAATTAATTAGAGTACTATGAATTTCAGCCTTTTTTATCATTTGCACATGAAAATTATCTAAGAAAAGATACATTTTCTATAATCACATTACTGAATAGCAGCTTATTTTTTTTTGTTCTTTCTTTCTAATATTGACATTTAGGTCAAAAAGTAAGCATTTTGACTTTTTAAAGCAATGACAATGGAAAAGTAAGAGGTTTAGGAAGTATATACTTTCACACTACCTTTGAATAAATTATTGTTTCTGGTGATAAAATTACCAACGGCAGGAAATAGGTCTATAGCAATTTGAATATGAGGTTTTATTTTTGCATTAAAAGTTGTGTGAATATAGGTGGCAGTTATATAGCATTTCTTAAAGAAGTGGTCCACCATGAACCTATAAATTCAGGTTTTACTTTGTTCTGCTTAGCACAAAGCCACATTTGAACAGAACATTTTATGTGGATGTGTAAATGCAGTGCTATAAGAAAGAAAAAACTATTTATGCCTGGTTTAGTAAATTGACTGGGAATAATGCTTCACTTAAAATAATCAAATTAAAATTAATAGGCCACATGCACTGATGATGAATGAAGATTCAACTGCAGTGATCTTGGCAGGATTGCAAGTGTCCAGCACAATTTGTTATGACTATTTGCCGTTTATGTTTTACAGGTCAACATGACCTAAGGAATATAGGAGAAGATAATTTTATTAAGTAGCAGCCATTGTCCTATGGAAGCATCTGGCTTTACAGGTAAACTATCAATCCTTGCAAGATAGATTGGGAGTTTCAAAAGTGGAATAGGAAAATCATCAGGAGATGAGTCAGCCACAAGAGATCTTAGGTTTCAGTTTAGAAAAATATTCACAGTTCAAATACTTGTAACTTAAAAACAACAGAAGTTCCTTTATTTCTTTCTAGCATCAGGTTTTGGCTTCCTTCCTATATGCTTTCTACAGTCCACTCTTTTTTCTTGTGGTGGGGAAAGCCCAGAGTAATCAGAAATTTCAGAGTAGCAAAGAGTTTCTTTAACCCAAGCAGTCCCAAGTCATCCAGTAATTATCTGGAAACAAGGAAGAATTTAAAACTTGAAATAAGGTAGAAAGAAATGTTGAGAAGAAAAGGAGTATAGGAATTAAATCAAACAGATACAAATCAGAAGAAAGGATAAACAAGGGTCTTAACATTTGATCTGTTACTTTGTTCTGAACATACCTCACATTCAGATCTCACTTTACATTCAAGCTTCACCATTCAGACTATTTCTAAAGCAATATTTCATTTTGTTTCCTGAAATGTATTACATATGTTCTCATGTGCACAAAACAGGAAGAGACTAGAGTACAAATGAAACAAGGGAAAAAAATTCAGGCCTTTTGCCTTTTCTTGTCATTCTAGATGGGTTAACCACTAGCATTTCTTTCTTAAAAAAATATTGCATCTAGACGTACAGTAATTAATTTTGTCCAAATATGTGATTGTAAATTTATACTTCTTGGCTTGGATTTCATCCATGTGCATGTTTCTAGTCAGAGGGGAGAAAACTACACCTAAAAAGTGACACAAAGGTTTTAAATAAGGCAGTTAGGAAGATACTTAGAACCTGCCAAGACAAAACATTAAGGTGGAATTTTGGCACTCTATAAATTGTATAAGACCCTTCAGCAGATCTCACTTTTATAGATGTTTGATAGTAGTAAATATAATTTAATAAGATATCACAATTTCATCTACATATTTATTAATTTATTTGTTATCTAAAGGAAAAGATCTCCTGTCCTTTAAAACTAACAGTTTCTCTAATGCTGCAAAAAGCTTCTTAGTGCCGCAGCCAACAACCACATCCTGTATGTTTCAGAAGATGTGATAGATGACTGTTAATAAACTGAAAAGAACTGAAATACAGGTTAAGATGTAGTTAAAATACAGTGTTACCAATAAGAATTAGAGCCATAATTGAAGGAAGGAAGGAAGATACTTGGAAGTATCAACAATTGAGAAGTGGGAAAAATCTATAAATTATTTCTAATCTTGCACTAGATGTTGCATGTATCTGTTGCTGGTGTTGGAAAACACAGTGAAATTTTAATTTTATAAAGAAAACAATGCAAACACATATATTGATCTTTCTATGTAACTAGAACTTTAAGAAGTCTATAACTAGAAAGAACCTGATGTTTGAGCCTGAACAGCATCCTGAATTTACAGTGCAGGAGAAATAAATCATTAGGCTCTCTTGTGTCTCGTTATCTGTGATACTGAGAAAGTTCCACTTGTGGTAGGTCCCTCTACATTATGATGCTTGAAAGTCAAAATTTTCAAAAACCAAGAATTTCACCAGAGTACAATATCATGGTATGCAGGGTAAAAGCAAATTAAAACAAAAGGATCTTCATACATGTATTAAGGCATAGATATTAAATATGCCTCTTCAGGTACATCTGCAGGAACATACAGAGACATGCAGGCTTGCCAGCCTGCATGACACATGGATGAGAGTTAATACAGCTTCATGGCTTTTGGTGTAGTGATAAACTACTTCAGGCAGGCCTGCATCCTTTTCAACTAGAGTTGGCAGGAGTGGGCACGCAAAGTTTGTTCATTTCCATCTGTGCCCGTCAGCACAGGAGCTCTATTCATAGGCACTTCTTTCCACCTTTTTTTACAATCAGTAAAACTAAAGCATTCCTGAGTACCTGCTGGATTTCATCACCCAGCCAGAGGCCTCAGCATTCCAAAGACAATGTATGAACATAAAACAGGCAAATAACCATAGGAACCAAGTTTGAAAGAGATGTTTCCTTTCTCTCCAAAGCAGCATTGTTCACTCAACAGTTTTTGGCAACCAGTCTCTAGACTTGGCAAGAGGGCTTTATACTGACAGCTTCAGCTTCCATGAACTTCATGTAGCTGCCAAAAGCTTTTAGGCAAAGACCTAGATTTACATTCCTTTAAATATAATATAAAACTCTAGGATTTTACATATATTTTCTTAATTTATGTGGATCTGAAAAAGGGAAGAAGAGAAAATTACAGCAAGTCAAATAAGAAAAGAAACAGTGTGAGACTCCAGTATTTTCTGAGGTCAAACTGAAACCCCAGTACTTGTCTTTTTCTCACACATAGATTTTTGAGACACCCCTAAAAATCTTCTGCGTACAAGCTTTTTCAACCCAGATCAGAAAACTGGATATAATTTCCAAAAACTTTTCATATCTGCTTCATTTCTTCTCCAGTATAAGGCACCACTAGAAGTGTTTTCTCTACCTCCAAGGGAGAAGCAGCAAGAGAAGAGAAACAGTGTCCACAGGATCATGACTGCTCCCCAGGGAAAATGGGCAGTCCAAAATGCTGTGAGACTTCAGGTAGCAAGAAGTCAAAGCTAAACATCCAATAGACAAAAAAAAAAATGTAATTTTTTTTTCACATTACCTCATTAGTTGCGAAGTGTTTATGCTGTTGTGAACAGAAAGACTGACTGTACTTTTCCGAACTTTGGGTGGATGGACTTACGGGGGCTATATGCACTGCATAGGATAGAAAGCTGTGGATGAGCTCCTTCTTATCCTGATCAAAAGGTGGAGGACTGGCTAAGAAGACCAGGATACCAGCCAATGACTGTATGTGCTCCTGAGGAAGCTGAGACAGAAGACTGAGGTCAAGTCTTTACTGCACAGCAAGCATGGTGCCAAAATACAAGCTAACTACAAAGCCTAAAGCAACACTGGTACAGCCATACTGTTCTCAGGACTCGAACGGCTGCCTTTATACAGCCCTCTGTTACACTCTGGAAAAGTGCCTACATGGAGATGACTAAAGCACCTGAGCTAATTAATTTGAATTAGAGCTTAAATATACTGGTTTTCAACAAGTATTCTTACAGCTTTCCTCCACTTGTTGTGTCCATAATTCTCGGTCCCTTGAATGTTGCTTGTAGGATATGTTGCTTGTAGGATTTATGTCTTCAGACTGGTATTTCTAGAGCATGTTTGAGGAAGCGGGAGAGAAAGAGAATAGCTTATTTTTATCTCAAGATAAATCTCCTCTCAGGTTTACAGTAGAAAAAAAGGTCTTCATTGCTGAAAGGTACGGCATGCTACTTCCTTATAGCATCAGTTTTATTATATTATTTTTATATATTTCAGGCAATTTTCCCTTTATCATAGACTGAGATAGAATGAAAATGTAATCATTCTTCAGTTGTTAGTCTCTAAAATGAAAGATATTTCTAAAGTCCATAATTCACAGATTTCAAAGTTCATAATAATAAAGGTTAATTCCTGTTGCTGCAGAAATAGAATGAACTTTTCACATTTTAAAAAAAAGTCTCCAGTTCTATGAGGAACTGTTCAAAAGCTGGAAGTTCCTTAAAAACAGTAGAGCTAAATGCCTAAAAGTCTGCTACGGAAGCAGAAGTAAAATCAGCTGACGCTTATCTATCCCACAAAGAGCTCTCATCACATGCTTATTTCCACTTCTTAAAACGAAGAGCAATGCAAATTAGTTCTGTTAAGCCGTGATTATCACTTCATCTATTACAAGGTAAAATTTCTCTCCCTCTATACTGTAGTTCTCTTGTATTTGCTTAGTTACTTTAATAAGAGTCAATCTTGATCTTTTTTTTTTTTGTTTTTTAACTGGGAAGATAAATTATCTCAAATTATTTTGTTTTATGGTATAGGTCAATTTCTGGAATGTGCAAATGTCAAATATAGGCACATTCTTGTCAGTGCCTCTGCTTTGGTAGCATACATTTCTGCACAATTCATTTCTATATCTACTCTTCATGCTAAGTAAAGATTTGCACTACCCTCTACGTCTAGCTAATCAACGTTCCTTACCAAAACAAAGTTCACTGGCCCGTAGCAATGGGGAAGAGTTCACAATGGAAAAGTTCATTTTGTGTGCTGCTAACTGCCTTAATATTAGAGGCCTCATTTAAGCTCCACATCAAAACCCCTAAGGTCTCTCTTCACTGGAAGATGAGGAGTAATTCACATAATCTTAAAATAGGTAGACTGATTCTTCTTTCAGAAGCACCTTTTTTTCTTGATTAGGGAGGGATCATAGTTAACTAGCTGAGACTGAAATACACATAGAATTTTTAAAGGATATATTAACAAGTAGTTCCCACCAAAACCACGGGTTTCAGTCTGTTACCTTAGGAGATTCTTCTGAATAACCAAGTCACTCTTGCTTGTACTTAGCACCAGATTATGTAAATATAATTTGCCTATTGTTTTACTGAACTACTTTGGTGTGGCTGGGCAAACAGTTCAGTAAGAGAGAACTGGGTCCACCAGAACACAAGAAATGCAAGTAACATGCTTCAGACTGAAGTTGAACAGTTACTTGTTCAACTTCTTCCAGATAAAACCACAAGGATCATGGGGAGGAAAGAGTTTTAACATGCAGTGCGACACAAAGAACCACAGGAATCCTTTAAAGCTACTTAAAATTCTTTTAAAATGAAAAAATCCATTTGAAGAAAATACCTCCTGAATATTTCTAAAGCTCTTCAGATATTTGCTATTATACTCCATACAGTTTTACTTAAGTTCAAGAAACCTCTGATAAAAGTCTACAACCATAAACAAGGGTATCTCAGATTAATCCAGGTAGGCAATAGTGCCTATTAATCAGAGTGCAGTGAGCACAAGCTGCCTGGAAAAAGAAAGGTTTCACTTTGGCCCTGTTCAGGTAACAGCTGTATGAAGCAGCCACACAGAGTGGGAAATACAAGAGTAATTGCTGGAGAAGTGTGTATATCCGTGTTAAAGAATGTCTAAACTAGTGCTGCTTCTTTGATTTTAGTTGATTTTACATATAACTATTCTGATTTTAACAACAGGTATATCTATAAATGTATGAGTCTGGGTGTAACAGCTAAACAACCATTTCCGAGCAAAACTTCAATTTGGACATAATAAAATGTTTTTGTTATTTTATTTGCAAAGTAGATAAATTACTACTCACTGCTAAAAGATAATTATGTATTACCCTTTGGAAGCCTGTACATAAATTGTACAGTTTCTTATCATGTATGATCTTATTGATATCTTAAGCTTGATCAGGTTGCTCAGAACCTTACCCAACCTGGCCTTGAATGTTTCCAGGGATGGGGCATCCACCACCTCTCTGGGCAACCTGTTCCCATGTTCCACCACCCTCAGTGTAAAAAATTTCTTCCTGATGTCCAGTCTGAATCTACCTCCTCCTATTTTAAAACCACTACCCCTCATCCTATCACAACAGGCCCTGCTAAAGTTTCTCCCCGTCTTTCCTAAAGGCCTCCTTTAGGTACTGGAAGACTGCTATAAGGTCTCCCCGGAGTTTTCTCTTCTCCAGGCTGAACAGCCCCAACTCTCGCAGCCTGTCTTCACAGGAGAGGTGCTCCAGCCCTTTGATCATCTTCATGGCCCTCCTCTGGACTTGCTCCATGGCCCATGTCTTTACGCTGGGGGCTCCAGAGCTGAACGCAGTACTTCATGTGGAGTCTCATGAGAGTGGAGTACAGAGGGAGAATCACCTCCCTTGACCTGCTGGCCACGCTTCTTTTGATGCACCTAGGATGCGGTTGGCTTTCTGGATTGCAAGCATACATTGCATTGCCAGCTCATCTTGAGCTTCTCATCCGCCAGCACTCCCAAGTCCTTCTCCTCAGGGCTGCTCTCGATCTGTTCTTCACCCAAGGATAATTATTATTCACAATAAAAGCTTTAGACACAGCCTAAAAAGTTTACAGACACAAGAGAACTTAGAGAAGACACTTGGCTGATCACAGTTTAAAATTAAATAAGAACTTAAAATGAGAGTTATTACACTTCTTACTCTGATAACAGCAAGAATCTGTTGGAATTCTGAAAGCATCTCAGGTGTATGATCTCTTTTGCAGGGAAACGTTTTTCCTTTTTTACTTTAGCAATCTAACAAATGGTGTCTCTCAGCTACTGCCAACACCATTACATATCCTCCTGGAACTACATGATCTCATCGTAAAAAGTTTAGATTTGGCACAAAAAGAGTACAAACCTCACAGTTCTGGTCCCTGTTTTGTCACTGCATTTTATTCAATGACTCCTTCACATATACAAGCCATCCTTCCATCCAGAAGCATAAACCAGGACTGGATTATAGTTGCTCATTCAATTAGTGAACTGGCTGCTGTAAATACTGTTTTGGTCATCTAAGTTTTACCAGTCACCAGCAAGTCAACAGATACTTTAAAAGGCAGATGTGGCAATAATGAGAATAATGAGAATAACTTTAACCAAGTTATAAATTGTACTTAAATTACTCTTATAAACTAGTTACAAACTAAATTATCATTTAATAATCTTGACCTGAATGAAAAAAAAAAAGTAGATTCCCCAAGGTCACACTGCAAATACTAAAAAGAGCAGAAATAGGATAATGCCCTGATAATTCACAGTTACCTTTTCTCCCAGTAATGGTGTTCATTTTAACTGTCACAAGGCACAGCAAATGAGAGACAAAACTCCAAGTACCTGGAAAAGAAAAAATAGTCTGGGCCATTATTTTCTATTTTACAAGAGTTCTGCTTGATGCCTCTTGCATGATCCATTAATGACCATTTTTGTGTAAAGATCAAGCAAGAGAAGAACCTAAAAATCACTGCCTTGTAGAAGCTGTGCTTTAACCAGTTATTTCCTCTCCAGAACAGAAGAATTTGTTCAGGAAGTATCAAAGAAATGAACATCCTTGTGAAGGGCTCCTCTTTTTCTTTTTTTTTTTTTTTTAAATGCTGTGTCCATAATAGGATCTATCTCACTTTTGTATTATTCTAATAGGCTCACTGCAAACTTGTAAAATATTCACAACTACAACTGAAAGCAGAACAGACTGTCAGGATGTTCTGGTCTTACCATGAATGCCCAGGTTGTTTGCCCATACACAGCAAGGCAGTTGATTATATCCAACGACAAGCACTAAGGGAAATCTAGAGCTAGAACTAGAGTGTGCCCATGCTAACCTGCCATTCTAGTCCCATAAAGCTGGCAGAAAAATAAAAGACAATAGCATCTGTTAGGCAAGAGATGATTTATAAACCACAGAATCTCTTCCAGAGCCAGAAGTTTTAACAAAATAAATGTCACTGACATACTACCTCTATGTCAGCAAAAATCTTAAACAACGTGTCCTTGTCTGATTACTTGTAAGTACTCCTACTCCTCGTAGTCTCCAGAGTTTGTTGTCTGTTACAGAAGCAAATTAGTCACAGATTTCTATTGAGACAACATTGTTTAATTCTTATAGAGCAAAGCTGATGGTTTGGAAGGTACCTGTCTGCGGCAAAGTTACTTATTTAGATTAATGGTTCCTCTCATTTCTGGTTATGAGGCTTTGAGATTATGAAAGGATCGAATACATATTTTTGGCCAATAGTTCATAGCACCTTTTGGCATTCCACATCTTGATTGTGTGAGCAGGAAAAAATATTAAAGGATAGCTGCTTTTTTACAGTAGTGATTATAAGAGAAAAAGAGATACATGTTTGATTTCCATTCACATTAGTGCCTCTTTATCATTTTCAGTGTAGCACCAAGCAAACAGACCCAGCCACAGCTTTCTCCCAGGAGTCTGTCAGCCTTTCTCTTAGGATTGAGCTACTAACGTTAAAAATTATTCTGACCATCCTCTTTGATCATCTGATTGTGTAACAGTAGAACCTTAGAGGTCCTACTCAGATAAGAAACTGGCTGTGGGAGGGATCTTCTGCAGGTCAAGAATGTCTCACATACACTAATGACACAGCAGAGGAAAAACTATGACAAAACTCTTTTCAGTAGAGTGAGATTTCTATGGATTTATATCACCTTGGGAAAAACTGGAGGTCTCCTTGACTGAAAGAAGTGCATGACTCCAGAGAAGTGAAAGGGAACCTATTTGTTCAAACAAAGCCAGTGGTCATAGTGCTGTTGTTGTCTCCAAGCCATTCTTTGATGTTTTGATGGTACAAAACCACAAAGAATAAACTCTGACAGTCTTCTCAAATGGAACAACTACTACACTGTCTTTCAGAGAAGTGTCCAAAAGGCCTGTGTGTCACAAATAAGCACCATGTTATATGGTTAATTTTGCATTATCTGAAAAAAAAAAAAAAAAAGAAAATTCCTCAAAACTAAGACTAGTATGTTTTTGGAATAAATACACTTGAAAGAAATCTTTTATTTTTCCAAAACATACAAGTTAATCAAGAGGTACAATAGAGAAGAAAAAGGTACTAGTTAAGTTGAAAATCAAACAAATGGGCTTAAAGCTCTTCAAATTGAATTATGCAAATACCTCACACTTACAAAAAAAAACTTAAAAGATATAGTTCTTCTACATTGAAATTCTGCCAAATACATTTCTGTGTTAATTTAATATTTAGTGTTTGTTTACACATTTCGCATTAAGAAAGAAAGAAAGAATTCTGCACACTAATGTAGTCCTATATTGTTTTTTTACTTGTTTTCTTAACGTTTCCATGTTCTTAAAGATGATTGCAATGTAGGGTGACAAGTCCAATGGTCAAATATAGCTGCAGAACTATGCAGCAGTTGCCACCTATTCCCCTCATAAAAGGATGACCTCCACATCTACCATTCCTTTCTAGGGATGCTTCGCTGAAACCATGTTAATTAAAGATTTGACAACCAGTCTTCTATGATATATATTTTGTAAACTGTTGTCGTAGTTCAGCCCCGATCTGGACCAGAATATGCAGTCTCTCTCTCACTCCCCCCACCCTCCGAGAGAATAGGGAGAGATAATTTAAGAAAAACGACCCGAGGTTTGAGATAAGGACAGGGAGAAATCCTTAAAGTTACCATCACAGGCAAAAGCAGACTCAACTTGGGGAAAACTATTCATTTATTACTACAACTAGCAGGATAATGAGACAGAGAAACAAGAAACCTCCTCCACCCCTCCCACTTCCCGAGCTTAACATGATCTATCTTCCCCCCCAGAGCGGCACAGAGGGGAAGAGGGAATGGGGGTCGCGGTCAGTCCATTATGCGTTGTTTTACGCCGCTGCTTTATAGCTGGGGGAAGAACTCCTCACATCCCTCCCCTGCTCCAGGGTGGGGTCCTACCCATGGGCCACAGTCCTTCATTAAACTGCTCCGGCGTGGGTCATCTCTTCCACGGAGTGCAGTCTCTCCAGAATGGCTGTCCCAGCGGGCCCTCCACGGGCCACAGCCACATTCAGGCATCCACCTCCCCCAGTGTGGGGTCCTTAACGGGCTCCAAGTGGATCTCTGCTCCTCCGTGGACCTCCATGGGCTGCAGGGGGACAACCTGCTCCACCATGGTTGTCACCACAGGCTGCAGGGGAATCTTGGCCAGGAGCCGCATTACTCCTCCCCCTCCTTCTTCACTGACCTTGGTGTCTACAGCTGTTTCTCTCACAAGAAAATTTCGTTCTTCACAACGAGCTGGCAGAAGCCTCTCAGCCTCTTCACATTATTCATCCCATCTCATCTCCTCTCAACCACTTGCAGCCAGACTGGGCTGAGTTGGGCCCAGTCGGCCGCCTGGCGAGAGGCCAGAGGGTGAGGCCTGCAAGGCCCCGGAGGCCTGCACCTCCCCCTCTGCGCCTCTGCCCTTGCTCAGCTTCGTCACGTCTTCTCTTCTTTTTTTTTTTTCTCTTTTCCCCTTCTTAAATACGTTATCGCAGAGGCGCTATCAGGGGACATTCTGCTCCCAATCGGCTTGGCCTTAGCCAGAAGTGGGTCCGCCCTAGGCCCGGTCGAGTCCACTGAACAAAGGGGAGCGACTTCTAGCAGTTTCCTACAGAAGCTACCACCTTAGGCCCCCCTCACTAAGCAAAACCACAGCAACTGTGTAACTCTTTTAATGAGAACCACATAAAACAGTAATTCTAGTTCAAAAAGTGAGCCAACATCTATTGACTCTCTAAGACAAGAACTAAGGTTTTGTATTTTTGCATGTTGGATCACTGTCTCACTTCTGCTTAAATGGATTGCAGAATTGCCATCAAATAGCCACTGGCTATTTCTGAGTAACAGAGCTTTTCTAGAAAAAAAAAAAAAGATGACTAACATTCCTAATAAATCTCAATAAGACAGATCTGGGAGTGAAGTTATTCATAGAAATGCCTATGAACAACTCATTTTTTTTCTAAGTTAAGAAACTCAGAATTTAGCCTATTAATGGTGAAGGTCATGCTTAGAAAGAATTATATGAAGAGATATAATGAAATTTTAATATGTAGTACATACTAAGGCAGATCTAGTCTAAAACATAAGTAATTACACTAAAATAATGATATTATACCTACATTCAATTGTGTTAAAATGGCGTAACAGTCAGGTCCTTAACCTGGTGATAGATCTTTCTCTCCACTGGAGATTAACAGTATTTCTGTTACATTCATATTGCTTCTAGAGTAATATTATCTCTAGTGAAACTTTGGGAGTTATTGTTATAGCAACAGATGTTAATTTCATAAATCATAAGCTACTGATGTCTAAGAACTCAAGATAAAATTTTCAGCAAAAGCAGAGACGAAAGTATGAAATGGCTCAAAGTCATAATTAAAGGGGAAAAATAAAAAAGCTTGCTATGTGACTTACTGAGTTCCTTAACAACAAGAAGCCAAAGATCTTCAAGACAGCAACATCAATATTCAAATAAGCCTCAGAGAGGGGAAATGAAGTGATTTATGCAAGCCAGAATTCATTTGAAGAAAGGAAATAAGGAAAAGTGACTGAACTGTGGAGCCCTGATAAACTCAGAAGACCTGAACAGTAAAATAAAATAAAATAGAATAGATTAACATATTGTATAAAGTTTGTGTTAAATGTTGCTTATAAGAAGTGATATGCAAGAGAAATTTATGTGCAGTATTGTAGATCTTTATGATAAAGAATAGCTTGTTTCAGTTTTATTTCCATCGCCTGTGGAGGAAGTCTTACAATCATTTCAACTTCACTATTGACTCAGTATTCCTAGTTCAGACATTTAATCTCTTATGACATATTGCTGTCATGTGCTTTGATAAGTGACATTATGAAGAATATAAGAATGTGTGAGATTTGTTGTGCAGCCTGTAGAGAGTTTTTTTTAGAAAAGTAAATAAAATCTTATTTTGGCACATGCAAAGTGGTGTAAAATAAAACCCAAAACCCTCAGTCAGGCTCCCTATCTTACATTCACTTCACTAGAATAACTGTGTATTTTATTTATTTGCAGACATTATATTATCCTCCCCATGAAGATACAAAGTGCATAAACCATTAAAAAAAAGTGCTAACTAAAACAGGGAGAAGGCTACAATTAGTTTTATATTCTTGGATTATCTCCTTGAAATACCCGAGAATTATAGCGGTACATCTGAGAAAGGGAAAGGGCGTTTTTATTGTTATTTTTGTTTCCATACACTTGGAACTTGCCCAGACATTAAGAATGACATCATTGAAATATCTCAAAAAAATTCCAGAATAATTGTTTTTTTACAGTACCCTTGGTTTAACCAATATATAATAAATAAAATAAAGTTTAGAAAAATTGTCCACTTCAAAAGCTTTATTTCTCCCTGTCCTGACAAAAAAAAAAAACTCTATAGAACAATCCACCCTTTCCTCCACCTTGAAAATACTTACCTAAAAAAAAAAAAAAAAGCAAGAAAGCAGAATAATTTGGTTAAATACCTAGAGATATCAACAGGAGAGCCTTGATAATACCACATAGAATTAGAAAAACACTCTCTTTCAGAATTCGGATTGTAACCAAAGTTTTTTCTATGTTTACGTCAAAGCATTTGTATTTCATAGAAAATAACATTTCAAAAAAATTGGCTATTACAATGGAAGTTTAAGGATCACATCCTCAACAGATACATATGGGTTGTATGCAGCTCCGCTGACTTCGAATAGGCCATGCCAATATCTGCTTTGCAACAATGGGAACTCTAGCCAGCTTAAGCTATAAGAATCCACATTACCTCACTTGTTCCCTGAAAGGCCATCTCTGCTACTCCTGAATACACACTGTCTCTCATCCACACTGCAAAAGTAGAATGTACATTATTTGACTTCTGCCCTCACTGAGAAAAAACTTTATAAGACCAAGATTTCAACCTGTTAGCACTGCTTAGTTTTCTGCCTAGGGAAACTGCCATCCTGAGTACTGTACTCGCTGGCTGTCACTATGTTGGATGGAAGACTTAACCAGAACCATCTGATAAAATGGCAAAGCCTATTATGCTTTTCTTTGCACTGCATCTTAAACTGCTCATTTGACTTGTTCGCTATTTTTATTATGTCTTCCACTTTACACGTGGAACCTCCCAGGTGACAAATAAAGACTGCCCTGTGAATAGTATCCATCATGTTGTCTAACCTATGCAAAAGGTGCAACTGCATGCATGATTTGCCTATACAATATGTAAGGTATGCAACTAAATAAGAAGTAAGATTCAATGGACATTGATAGCCAAAGTCCATCTGAAAACTATGGATGATCCATTAGCATTTGCAGAAATCAGGCAACACTCTGACTGGTCCTGGACATCACCAGGAAGTTCTTGGAAACTGCTCAGGAAACAGGCACTTCTGCTGCTTTCTGAGTAGGTACAAGCATCTCCCCTCTCCTAACCCTTACCATGTTTAGCCAGCTCTGCTGCACCCTGGTTTCAATTCTCATTCATCACCTAAGCTCAAATCCTTTTTGAGATCATTCTAGCAATTGAGGTTTACAAGGCCACACAGTCTGTTCATAAAAAAAAACTTGTGGATAAAAGTTGATTTGATGATTGATGCCTTTATGACAATTTGTATAATGCTAGTCCTGATGTGTTACTGAGCAGTTCTTATATTTAAGAGAATTTCCTTTTGACAGCAAGCTTTCGAACTTAGTGAAGAGCTGATTACAATAGTTTATATTTCCTAATATTTGAAAAGAATTCTTAACAAAAGATAATTATTAACAGTGATGTTTTGTTGCACAGATTTAACAATGAAGTGGATACAAACCTATAATGCTAACAATGTAGGAGTTAATGACATTCAGTCACAGGAAAAGATGATAAAGCACATAAAAAGAGCCTATTATTCTATCTATTCCCTTATAGGAAGCATAAGGGAAGGAAAAGCTTACTCTATTGAGTGAGAGAAGGTTGTTAGAGGGCAAATAGCTTCATGAAATTTCACCAGAGACAAGGAATCAGAAAAGGAGCTGCTAGGGAGCTTTCTGTACTAACAGTGAGCATAAAAGAAAAAGATCTGTGAAGACAAAGATAAGCTTCAACCAAATATTTCACTCACAACTTTCTCACCAAAAGCTTTGTGCCACAAGCAATACGGATGTTGAAGAAATTATGCCTTCATTAAAAAAAAAAAAAAGCTTTCATTCCTTACAGCTTTTCACAAGGGAGCTTGCAGAATTATTCTGAAAGAGGATTTGCACCCATCTAAGTGGAACTTCTCTTTCTTCTTCAGTCAATCAGCAGTCGTAATGCATAAAGTAGCAATCGGTAATTATATTTCTAACACTTTTAATTATTTTAGTAGGCCAGGAAGGGTCCAAATAAGCATTTTCAACGTCTTTTTAGTGATAGATTACAATTAGAGTTACTTGCCTTCTTATGAATTCCTGTTCATTGTATATTTCAGTGCTGTGCTAAATCTCCTGGTACCTGCTTTTATGTCAGCTGAATGATTTGTTTAATCACTGCAGCTGAATTTTCTTTAAAGACATCCTTCTCTGACATTGCTCCAAGATAAAATGTCTCACAGAATCTGACACATACTATAGCTAATCTCTCAAAAATTATTTGAATATCAGCTGCTCAGAACTTCTCAAGCACTTAAAATGCACTCACCAATTCCTCCAATCGTCTACAGCAATTCACTCCTTCCTTCCCTTTCTGTGTAAGCAATATGGCACACTTCCAGATATATTACCCAAGCATTTCTCAGCGGCCAGAGGTATATTGTAATTTTTTTATTTAGAACAGTGACCGGAATATTAGCATAGAGCATCCGGTATGCTCTATGAAATGAGACAAGCATATCCACTCACAAGGAAACCATTGCTTGGAAGACTCACAAACTCATTTACCTTCACATACTATAAGCCATCCCAGTGACTTTACTAGTGGTCTCACGCATCAAATCAAGCACGTGTTTAAAATCATACAGGGTCAGAGTTTAAAGGTGAGTTTTGGCAAATTCAGAATACCATGAACTCCAGCCATAATGGGGGTGGCAGAACAGATGTGTGCCCACTCTTCAGCTGCCCCCGTTCTTGATTCAGTGTCATAAAACACATATGTCTGCAAACCATAAGTCTAAGCAAAAAGAAATAAAGTTAGAATTATCCTACCTTCACAAAATGCAGTACTTAGTCTTGACACAGGAGTAATAAATATAAATAAACAGCAATATTAACATATTGTTGCCTTTCTATGTGCAGGAAGATAAGATAGCTAAACAACCGATTGAAAGTAATTTAAAAAATCTGTATATTTCTAGCTTCTAAGAAATCTCCATTTCCCTGTGTAATTTCAAAAGTGTGGTGAATCAGTTGCTGCTCTGTTTCGATTAGGTCATTTTAATTTCAAACATTTTTAACATCCCTTTCCTTGTGGGCATCCAGCACCTATAGATAAAATAGAATAGAATAGTGTCTGAAGCGTTTTGCTTTGATCTTTTAATTTGAGTGTTCTGCTACATGCACATATACACACACAAATTAAGCTGTTTGGCTGGTTGAATATTAGTGTGCAGCAACAAGCAAAAGCTCTCACTTAACTGTCACATAAACCCAATATTTAACACTTAAGTGTCATAATAAATCACATTATCATTGCAAAGCTATTCACATATTTTTTGATAAAAAATGCAGAAGAAATTGATTCTGTAGTAGATCTGCTATTTCCATTGTTCATGATTACAGGCAGAAGGAAAAGAGTTGAATAAAAATATAAATAGGGATCTGAAACTGAGGGCTAGCAGAGTGAGAAGAACACGAACAAAATTCTTTGGCTGAATTTACAGCAGTATAAGCTCCTTGCAACATACTTGTCCCTATGTTTTTTTTCTAGGGGCTCCACTAGAAAAATACACACATTTCATTATTTTGCTTTGCAAATAAAGGTATGTGGTAGCTATCAAATAAGAAATAGATCTAGAAGGTCCTTAAAAAGTAGCTGCAATAGAGGAAAATAGATTATAATTATTAAGAGATCTAGACTATGCAGCTTTCTCCAGCCTATTTCTGGAGATGCCAACTAATTAAAAAAAGAAAAAAAAAAAACAAAAAAAAAGCAGAACACAAGCTTTTATGGGAATTCCTTATCTACCAGGGCTTGGATCCCAGATTAGATAAAGCTAGATGCCAAGCTCTTACAAATCCATGGAATTACCCTGATTTAAACTAGCCGATTAGATGGCCAACTCTTTTGAATGCACAGCTCAATTCTTTTTACCCAGAGCTTTTTTTTCTTTTTCTTTCTGTCTTAAGAAAGGCTTTTTGAAAAACAATCTGTGTGTAAATATTAGGGTGAAATATTATTTAAAAGCACAAAATAGTGTTATAAACCCCTCAGTCAGATGGAAAATCTCAACTCTGCTATGCCATTCGTAAGTTTATACTCAGGATCATGATGTTAGGTTGCTCTCAAATATGGAGATATTTATGTTTCCACAAGTCAGAGATGAAAAATAGTATTTGGTCATCTTTCCTTGACAGCCAAAATGCTTTCTAGTTCTCCATCAGTCTATCTTTCAACATCTGAAACAATACGTTTCCGTTTGTGTCTTTTTCTTTGGAGTCTCACCTTAGTTTTGTAAATGGTACATTATATTTCTACATCAATCATCAGAATGGCTTTAGCAGTTCATTTTGAAGTTGAAGCTTGACTCTTTGACTCTGTCTAGGAAATTACAGAAGAGCAATCAAAGACAACTTACAAAGCAGTTCCATTCGAGTGGAGGTAGTACCACTTGTATTGGTAAAACCATTAACTTTGAATGTCTGCTAAGACACCAAGGAAGAGAAAGGGATTGCTGCATTCTGGAACTTCTTATCTAGAAGTGCATGGAAAGGTAACAGAAACCAATATGTAACTAAAAACTTTAGATTTAGACTAAAAGCAAAAAAAAAAAAAATTACATCCACTGTGGTTTGTGTCTAAATATGAGTCAAGATTTTCCAGAGAGAGTATGGCAAACAGGATAAATCGTTTATCCAGGAAAGCTGTGGTATGAGTTCTGCTGTTTGCATAATGACATTATAAGGTCCTGCTGCTGCAACAAACATGTCAGAAAGTGGTTTTCCATTTCAAGGAGGAGCTGCCAAAGCCAAGCCACACATAGGAAAACTGGTTAGTCACTTCTTCAAATCAAAAGCAATCAACGTCATCTGAGATTCAGCAACTGAAAGTGCAGCATAATAGGGAGATAGATTCAACATCTGGAAATTTTGGCCCATGGAAAATACATGTACACTATGGGACATGGGAACTCTTTAAGCTCTGGGTCTGTGTACTTCCCAGCTTCACATCATTAAAAGAAAGAGACTTCCTCTTGTAGGAACATGCCAGTACTATGTTCCTTCTAGGCTAGGAACATAGCCCTGGTAGTTGGACTGAAAGAAAAGTCTGTGAATTTTCTTGATGTTGCCAACCTACATTGGACCCCATGGCACATTAGAGAGTGCACAAATATTGCAAGCAGGCACAGAATTCAGTTCACTTTTGCAAAAGCTTGCCAATGCAACATTTAGGAGCTATTTTAAAGCTCTCATTTCCCTAAAATGACTAACCTTTAGAACTGAAACCGTGGACAGCAATTTAATGGCAACTAAAAGGGAAACTTAAACTTTCCCCATGTACACAAATGTGATAAGAAATACCCTTACAGTGTACTGAGGCAAAGGTTGATGTCTTATTCTAAGCAGTAGCAACAGTCAGGAGCCAGATCAGCCATGTGATTCCACAAAAAGAGAGTTTCCAGGGAATTATCTCTTACTAGAACTTTTTCTGTGTGTCACTATGGTTCATAAAGTGAAAATATAGGTTCAGAAATACATTCACATATATGTATCTCTTAAAGACACAACTTGAAGTGCTGCCAATGGCAGCATTAAGTTAAATGTCCCACCTGGAAAACAGAGAAGACTCTAGCACAGTTACAATGAAGGCAATGCTAAACAGCTGTTAATATTCCCCCAGTCTCACAGATTCACACGATGTGGTACTACATAAATTCTGTCTATTGCTTTACTCCCTCATGAAATTAAAGCCAAAGATAAAATTCACAGTGACATGAGGAAAAAAAAAAAACCCGAACAAATAATTAAGCAACAGTAGAGTCCTATAAACTTGAAATTAACTTGATTAAAATTTGTTTGAGCAAAACCTGCAGGAATTTAAGTTCAAGAGCATTTTTTTATTGGTGTCAGGGAGCCATTTCTTCCAGATGATGTACAGAAACGTCATTTGATATAGCAAAGACCACAGAGAAGGTTTTCAGAGCAATAGACAAACAAAGCAATAAGGTGCCTGCTTGACTACGGTTTCATTGCTGAATTCAGATTCACAGTTCCCTTACATCATTGGACTGAGTGAGAGATATTTGAAAATCTCCTTGGTTTGCTGATAAAACATTTGGAAAAACTGAAAGTACAAAGTGGCTATTCAGAATGTTTTTCAGAATGGTAACCATCAATGAGGTTTTATAAAGTTGATTTCTACCCCAAAAAATCATCACTGGTTTTATATCATCTGCGGAATTCTTGAGGTTATATCACTGAACATAAGGCTCAAAAACTGTGTTTACAGTGGTTATGGTTGTTTTTTATTTGACATAGCTATGAAGATGTGTTCACTCCAATAATCCCTCCTAACAGCATCTGCAAGTAACAAACTGAAACAAAAAAAAAAGTTAACTGAGCTCTTACGAGGTCAACATCATCATTTAGTGCATTACAGACAATTGACTGGAACAGTGAGGAGTATAGCACTGCTGCTTGTGGAACAAAGGATTGAAGATATTTTGAAGGATATTTTCAAAATTTCCTTTTACATTGTATATATATCCTTTCACATCTGATGTTTGATATTAAAACAGAAAAAGACAATAAGGATAAAGGATACATGAATTTCTATTATCATATGAAAAGCCTCAGTTTTGCCGAATCCTTAGCCTGTTTGCAGAATTAAGTCTTGCTGAAGAGTATAAAGTTTTTGTTATGACCTTTAAATTTTTTCTCTCTTTTTTGTCTATTTTGTGTTTCTAGTTTTGGAAAGGAAAAGCAAATGCTGAGAGTCTCATGAAATACCCAACCGTGAATTTACAGCACAGTTTTGCACACTAAAAGGATCAAATTAAAATCAGATGTGGACAGCAGCAACTCCAGGGAAGTGAATGGTGATGCAGCCTCCTACACCTGGTTTGAATTTTGTTGCACTCTACTAATTTAGATACGCTACCAAAAGTATTTCTCCCTAAAGCTCTCAAAAAAGGCTAAAATTTGCCTAAGAAAGATTACCTTTTTAAAAAACTTTTTATGACAAAGTTAGCAGAAAGCAGGACCTGAGGTAGCATACTAAAAATCATTTAATGATAAAAACAGATGGAGAGGGCTGAACCACCATTAACTGTGATTGTAAATATTTTTAAGGTGTTCAAATAATTATTTGTGTATTATTATTATTTTGCTTGAGGAACACATGCAAGCTCTAGTCCTGGACCACCTCTGATACAAGCAGAATGAAAAAAGATAATAACAATAACAACAGCTCTCAGAGCTGACTGGGCTCCTATTAAGAAAAATCTTTTAAAATCCTTCTAAATTTATTTGAAAATATGACAGAGAAAACCAAAAAGGAAATAATCTTTGTGACTTAGTTCAATAATCTACTAATCTATTCCACATCTGTTTTCTTGCTTTCAAGATTTTGCAATGGTTCATGTGAATTTTCCAAATTGCACCTTATTATACCTGCTGTTAATAGCAATTTCCTGTAGTTATATGTTTTATCTACTGAGCTTTTTAATACCACAAAATATTGCACCTACAAAAACAGACTTGAACAAAGCTCAATAAAAATGCTTTAAAGTGCTGATGAATTAGAATACCTGCTGATCAGCAGAAAACATGTTTATTTGTTATGCTATTATTGATCCTGGCTCTCTGCAGTCAAATCTGATTAGTTTTAACCATTTTAAATTAAAGGTAGATATTTAGCTTGGAGGAAAATATTTCCTCTTGGATACCAAAACAGAAACAATGTTTGCATTCTGCCAGCACATACTGTTCAAAGTTGGACTGTAAGGTGACATGACACAGTGGCATTTGCTTCAAACTAGCAAACAACAAATCCAATTCTATTCTCTTTTTAACAAAACAAACTGCCCACTTCACAAGAGAGATCATTCCAGTGTAAGTGCTTTGCGTGCTTTTATTCTGTTTCACATTTGTGAACTTCAGCAGGCCACCAGACACACTGACGTACCCACAACCAGATAAACTGTTGCATGGGTACTACAAACTGGTGATGAAATTTGCTGTTTAGTTGGCAGGGTTGTCATCATTGTCCACCAAGGTCTGCCCTGTGAACACGAATTACTTTTTAAAAAGACTTTTAATCCAAACTTCAAAGCTATCATGAGTCAGGTAGAAGATAAACACAGCTCAGTTTAAGAGAACAGTCAGGAAGTGAGATGTCATTTATTACTAGAAGCAGGTGTAGTATCTCTTGAAAGCTCAGGGGTTTTTTTCTGCGTGCTAGGCGTCAGTATGCTGATATGTCTAGTTTATAGTGATGAAAGTGCTTCTTCATGTCCATGCACCAACTTCCAGGCTGTTATGGAATCCTGCCAAAGTTTAGTGCACACTGACAGATTCAATCTATCTCAGACCTAACCCCATTTTAGCCTTATTTCTGTCTACACCACTAGATTGATGAAATGAAAAAGAGGAAGTCTTCTACAGACTTGCAAACAGAGGAAGATGTCATTTATCATTTCCACTGCTGATTTTTCCACCCTATTCTTACATAACTGTGTAAAAAATTCTCAAGTGTTCTGCACAGTTCTTTTTAAGAAATTACTGCTACAGACAAAAATTTCCACCATTTACCTAAACTCAGACTGGACAAAATAATTTTTTAAAAAATCATAATTATTTTGCCAGCATTTATAGGAAAGAGCAAATACTGCAAGTTTACTAGGGAAAACTTAGGAGACAAATATAAATTGAGAGTCCTTCCCCATCTCCGTGACTTAAAGGCTGCAAACTGCTGATGGTATTACTGTAACCCATCTCAGCATTGGGTGTGCCTAAGTAATAGATGCACAGTAAATAACCTTGTAAGTGCTACGAGAAAACAAAACAGAAGTGTCCATCTTATTCAGAACTGAAGGGTGTGATCTTTGTGGAAGGAGTAGAACAAGAAATGAAGTATATGAGGAGTAGAGACAAACTTCTATAAAAAAAAAAATATGAGAATGTGGTAGGGAACTAGGAAAGACAACTAAATAGAAAAATACCCATCTGTGTTCAGATGTTTGAGTGCTGAGTTTGCAGGTGGTGCAACTCGTAGACAGAACAGCTAGGATTTTGGCAAGGGGTGTCAATATTATACTTTGCCTGTTAACTGAAAGTACTGGAAGACCTTATAGGTGCATCTGTACTAGTCACTTACTATGGCTGAATTGTTGGGTGTGTGGAGAGCTTTGTTTTCTGTACTGAGATAAACAAATACAAAGATGCCCAGAACTATATGTCAGCAGGCAAGAAAAGGAGAAGGTAGAAGTGTGGATAGGCCATTCTCCTTGACTGAGCTCTACTTGACAAGCAGAGATCGCTTGATTACCTGTTTGGCAAGCACCCCAGTGTTCCTGTCTTCTGAAGTCATGCGTAAACTAGACTACAAAGAAAAAGAGTAATGAAGCCAGCCATCATTGTCATCCATTAAAATATTTTGGATCAACACCTGAACTCTTCAATTGGTACCAGGATTTATTTATAAAATACATCATTTTGTGAGAGTAGAATTACATATTCTGGTGCTGAGGATTGGCCATAATATTTTAAAGTGTATTTTGTGTTTAATTTCCTAGTCTAATTCATGGCAGAGTAAAGGTTGAGCACTCAGGACTAGAAAACACGGGGACATGTTTGGAAGTTCTGTTTTGACTCTTCCTGCCTGTGTTTTTGGCTTAACAAGTAGGTTCTGTGGATTTTGGTCAAAGTTATGCGTTGTAGAACTCCATATGACCTGGAATTTTTGCCAGAACTATAAGCATCATGAACTAAAACATTATATATTCTCAACACTCTGAAGTGGGATAAATTGTGCAGAGTCAAGATCTGTATATTTATCTTTTACAAAGAACTCCTTTGCTCTGCCAAAGCAAAGCACATAAAACATTCATAGAGGCTTGCAGAAAGGAACAAACGTCAAGCTCTTCAGCCGAGCATACATTTAAATGGACCTGGTAGAAGTAGACCAAGACAATCAACCACAAACCCCTCCAAAAAATCAGGAGTCCAAAAAAAAAACCAAAATCTGGGTTTTATTTCAGTGAGAGTTAGGCTCTTACCTAGAAGCTATGTGTTTAAATATCTGTAAGGATGTAGGCCTGACTGATTGCTGAAAGAGGAAGTGAGGCAGATCAGAATTAAAAGGTGTTTTCCCCAAACAGAATTGAGTTTAATATTATTACAAAACTGTCCCCAGCCCAAGCTAAAAACCCCTGAAAGTTGAAAAAATGTGATAGGAGATTGCGAAGAAGCAGGACACAGGCACCCAGACAGATAAAGGCAAATCCTAGGGAAGTAATGCAAACAATGTTTTCTCACCAGCCTTGGTTTCAGGTAGCAAAAATACAGCCCCCAAAAAATCCTTTTCTATGCCTTCTGCACAATTTCCTAACTTCCTTGAAGACTCAGATTTGAGAGAATTCTTTTCAGCCTCAGGTTTACAGTTCCAGGTTTAAGTCACTCATGTAACCAAATATTTCCCTCAAAAGAAGGGGATTAAGCCAGAATGATTCATCAGTTTAGAGAAGGAAATGTATATATTTTCTCACAAACTGCAAATCCATAGGAAAAAGCCAGAATTTAGAAACAAACTGCTTTGCCTTTCACATGAGTGTCCTCACCTGACTTTTTTATTTTTCTTGCATTCAGTGCCTTAATGTGTTGTACCTACAGAAAATCAGCTCTGAATTTCGTAATTGTAACTCTTCCATAAAACACAACATTGCTTGTTACAACCCTTGTCGGGAGTGACTGGGCATGGCTGTAAGAAGAAACATAATACACGCACACAGCAGGTAAACAGAGCAATTGCCAGAGTGTCAATCCCAGAGTCACATAATTAGTCTTTGGGATATGTCTCATTTGTTGCGTATGTAAGTAATGGAATGGTTTTAGCCAACCAAAACTTTATTTACTGTTCTTATTAAAGTAGCTTTTGTGTTCACTTGAAGAAAGGTGGATTAACCATGAGGTTTAGAAAATTTATAATTAATTACTAGTAAGGACAATTTGGGGTTTAGTTTGAGCCAGTTTTGCCTTTGCTGTTGGAATGTCAATAGAAATGTTCTGCTAAATATTTCCTGTGGGCTTGGACTTTCTAAACTGTGTTCTTTCCTTCTGCTCCCACAGGGTGTTTTTCGATGGCATTGTAAAGACAGAGACCTCTCTCAAGGTTGTAATATGACTTAATTAGCTGTCTGTTTCAGGGGAAAGAAAAACAGTTTTGGCTAGTCGCACATTGCAGATAAGCAGAGAGAATGGTAAGAGATTCAACAGTTTTTTCAAAGAACCAGTTGCAGCTAAACATCTCTGGTGGCATACATGAATCTTCTCTTCCTTCTGCATCAGTCCACCTTATTTAAGCTGTACAGAGTTTCTGTTCTTATGCACGCTGCCTGTCCCATTTCTTCAGCCGTTCTAGTCTTATTCTGAGCCAATTGATCAAACCAGGTTTTCGTGGTGCTCTGCTATCCACTCTCCACAGCTCAGTTGTACATGACCACATTCCTAAGGTACATGAAAGCCATGACTTTAGCGCATCATTTGCAGACTTCAATTCTTCTTGAGAAAGGAGATTTACTTATTAAACAACTGACTCTTTTAAATAAAGAAATCTATATGGAAATATAATGTCTCTTACACTTAGCTTTCACAATTCTGCTGCAGCACTGGGGTTTTTTTTTCCCTGTTTATAGCTTCATCTATAAATTCTTTCATCCTACTCCCTCGTTCTGAACTGCCCCTTGACACTCTTTTGTATTAAAGACAGTATGAGACAGGCAAGGACATATTCCTGTTGTCATGTGTTCCTCTGAGTTTCTTTCCTTTATCTTTCACTCTTCACCTCTGCTTTGAGTTTCTTCCACTGATATTTCTCTGCCATTCATCCTCATCATTAACCTCACTGTTTTCAATATGCTGAACTCTCCAACCCACCCTACAAGCTGAGACCAGGCAATGGAGGCTTCACCATCCATTCAGATTCTACCTAAAGCTTTCATTTTCTTGCTACAGGGTGACATAATCATGTGGAAAGTGGAGAGGTTGAAGCTATCCCATCTCCCAAATAGATTCTTTCTATAGTCTCTGAGTCCACTTATTAATTGATAATTCCGACAAGAACCAGATTGGGAGTTCTTCTGGAAAGTTACTCTCAGTAAGACATGATTCCTACAAATCACATACAAATTACTATTTCAGATACATGACCATTTCTGCATGTAGTACAAGACAGATTTTCTTCAAGACTGCATAAGTCATCATCGGCTGTAGGACAAGGCTAGAGAGAAGAAAGCAAGAAGGTAATTCCCAAATCTGAAAGGCTCCTGGTGTGCATAGCCATCTGCATAGATGTTATGTGCACCCTGATGTACACCCAGTCTTTTGGGACCCAGATCATGCTGTCTAGTGGCAGAAAAACATCACTAGGAACACCTACACAAAAAAAAATTAATACTGGGACCAGACACAACAACAATGCAGAGAGCATAGTGCCCAGTGACAAGACTCCACTTCTGCCACATCACTTTAACTCTGCGTATGGCCCCAGATAGTGCTAATGAATGTGCAAAGAAGGAGAGACAGAAGGAAGCCTGCACACAGAGCACCCCTGCACACTTTTCCATTTAACATAGGACAGTGTCACATTGCTGAGTGATTCACTCAGCAATCTGAAAAAGAGAGAATACGTATTCCCAGCATGCTTTGCCTCTCTTCTCTGAGTTACCTCAAGGAAGATTTGTGGAGAAAAGAATGTACCTCGTTCCATTTTGACAAGATAAAAAAAAAAGTGAGTGATAGAGGAACTGTCTGTGAAAAAAACTGAAACATTTCTATGGAATAGAGAAAAAAGGCTGGAATGGGTCTGAGGCAAGGACTGGATGATAGTCCAGCTTAAATCTCCACCAACTTCTGGCCCAGCATTCAAGCCTCTCTAGTCAAAGGGCATCACTCTCAATGCACTACCTGTACAATATGTACGTATAGCCATATATGTGATTCCAGACACAGCAGAAACATACAAATTGCCGCAGAAGATCAGAAAATTTATTTAGTCCAGGGACTTGCCAGATGTCAAATCCTTCAAAGGACAGAAAAGGGATCCTGCAAAAGTTTGTATACAATATACTGATGTGTAAAAAAAAAAAACAAACCAGTGTCTCATATCAGGTATTGTCTCCTATGATAGGGAACTCCTAATCTTTGCTAGATAGTTAGGAACAGAATCATGAGTTTAAATACCTTTCCAAAATCTTATTACCACAAATCTGGATATTCTACTCTCCCACATATATAGTAGTTTCCCTATATCACTAAAGATCAGACGTTACCTTTATTATAGCCTTTCAGTGTTGCTCTCTAATTCTTCTACGCACTGTGTTGCATTTGCTTGGAGTTTCATATCATCTGTAAATTTAATATGTCTTCTCCTTATCCTATGGGAAGTTGTTAAAATATAAGTGTAAGATTACTGTCTCCTGGATTTTTGGCTCTTGAAAACAATAGTTCTACAATATCATAACAGCTTTGACCAGCGTGAACCAGCACCTACTAACACTTTTCTCCTAGGTGTACGACTTCCAGTGATGGTACTTTCTGCAAGGAAAGCATTCAAGATTTTGTAGATTATTTGTGGAGCTTCAAAATAATAAAATCACATTACACTCTGAACTGCTTATTAGATGTAGTAAGAGACAGAAATATTAGCCAAAGAAAAGAAAATAGATCAGAAAACTCTCTGGCTAATATGTTAATAATTATATTGAAAAATAATATGACCCAAAATAACACAAAAACTAATAGAAAAGCAGAGTATTCTCAAGGCAGTTTTCTCTCTCTGCTCCCCTTGAGAAGATTGCGATGATTCTCTTTTCTTAGCACCCCTATTACTGCCTCTCATTCAGTTTCTAATTTGCGAAAGGAAATTTCTAATTTCCTAGGCTAGGCATCTGAAGACCCTAAATCCAGTGTTGATATGTCAATGTCTTTTAAACATAGCTGTCTTACCTAGACCTCCAGTTGTACATACACTCCACAGTTACAAGGATATTTAATAGCAAATTGATAAACACATTTTGTCTTGTATCAGGAAAAGTACCTGTCAGTATTTTCCTGCATACCATTTGACCACCTTAAGGCACTGTCTGGGCTAGGTCAGAATGCTGTGAAGCAGCCAGAGTCTTTCCTCTCCCCTCCTCTGGCTTCTCACTAGTAAGGAGACCATATTCCTAATGTCACCACCAGTTATTTAAATTTGGCTTCTATTCCTGCTTTCGTCAGTTTTTCAGAGTCCTACCAAGACAATTTCTTTAAAACCTCAGGCTCCTTTCTCGGAGTTCCTTTCCTTGCAGTCAAAGTACTACTTTGTCATTCACTTATTTCTCTGGAGGGTGCAGACTTAAGAACGTGCTTTAGTAGTAAAAAAAAAAAAAACCCCGGTTCATTCAGCTGAGCTTCCGTGCAAATAAATTATCATCAAGAGTTAAACCTATTTTGCTGCCAATGCTGTGTTACTTTCTCTGAGAATTGCATTGTAAGGTAAGGCAAGAGAGAAGACAGGTAAGCTCTTCCAGGTGTTGATAATAGAGAAATTACATCACCAAGTGTATTTCATGTTATGTGTGTATATATACACATTTCCTCAGTTGGTACAGTGTTCAAAATCCATTGACGCTGTGTGTAAAATACTAGACATCACTAACAAGTATTATCTAGAAATTTTTTCACTGGAGTTTCTTTTGAAAATTGGTGTTATCCACAGGAGGGGATAGCAGTATGAAAATACAAAGGTTACAAGTAAAATAAATATGCACAGATATGTTTTACATTCACCATGAGCCCCCCCCCTTTTTTTTTTTTCACACTGGCCAAGTGCTTTAGTGAGCACGTTTTACCCTATAGATTCCTCAACACAGCATGAGAATATCATACACTATAGTATAAATGAAATTTGGACACTATTTTATTCATTAGTGGTCAGGATCCCATGAAAATCTAATTGCTAGAAGCAATAAATCTTCTGTGTAAAGGAGGAGAGAAATTCTGCTCAACTTAGATCAATAGTCTTCCATTGATTTCAGTTGGAGCAGACCAAAAAAGTATTTTGTACAGCAGATTATCTTCTTGATCAGCCCTAACACATGCTTCTGCCTCGTCTTGGCTTTCATTAAATTAATAGCAAAAAGTCAGCTGGGAGGAAATGCAAAGCCTCAGGTTGATGGTCGATTCAGCAGGAACTTCCGTGAAAAAAATAGTCCTCATCTGAAAGTAGTAGGCTATTGGTTTGTAAATCTGTCTCTCACCAGAGGATATTCTGTCCTCTTGGATATTGCCTGCTGTGTCTTTTGCCCTCTGCATTAAAATTCCCAGGCATACATGCACCTAGTCCTCCTTTTGGTATATTTTAAAAGGCTAATTAAAATCTTTTTTTTTTGTTTTCCCCCACAGTGCCTTATTTAACAAAACTATCAGAATCCCCACTCCATCTCCTCAAAATAAAAGTTAATACTTTATACTTAATCACATTTGTATTGTTGGCATAGGTCAACCTGTTGCCTTGGTGATGGAGAACCTTTTTTGCCATAGACATTACCCTGTTCTCCAGGGAAATAAGGTAAATGCATGATATAAATAGCCTCTTAATTCCACTTTTCACCTAAACTTACATCTTTAAAATAGAAGTAATTAGAAGTGAAGCTCAAAGTATTCTGAAAATATCTACTTTTCCCAATCTGCCACATATAGAACATGTTATTAGGATGTGAAAAAAAAAAAACCCAAAAAAACAACCCTGTATTAATTCAAATTAATTCTGTCAATGAATATCTACTTCCTTATATGAGATTTTTACAGCTTCAGTAAATGAGACCCAATATCGAGCAATCAGGTTTGACTCCAAGGCCCTGTTCATCTTCTTCCTCTTACCCCAAATATAGCAAATTTACAAAGCCACAAGTCACAGGCAGAGTTATTTTTAGCATAGTCACATGGCTGGAATTTGGAGAAAAAATAGCACAGTTATTGAACATCCTTACTGTGAATTCATCATGGGAGACAACCATATAACAGTTCTCTTTCTGTAGCACAGTTGAGAAAATGCAGGAACCAAATTTAATACATTACACAACAAAACTTGAGAAAGACTTGCTGTAAAACTCCTTAAATTCCATTACATTTCTTTTTTTAAAAACCATAATGACAGTAATATATAAGAAAGCATTCTGCAGGGAAAAGAAAAACCTACTTTTAAATACAATTATCAAATTTTCAATTAACACTCAATTATTTTAACACAATCTTTTAGAGAACAAAAAAGTGAAAACAGAGAAACACTAGATTGTCAGTATCTCAGGAAACAGATAAAAATTACAGTAGACTGATCGCAATAATATAAGTGATAAGAGGAGACAAGCCCACACTCCTTTGCTTTGTAGACAGAGTGAGGTCAACACACATCAGACTCTATAAATCAAAACTGCAGGGGCTTGCCCCATGCTATTTTATGCTATACTTTATCACACAAAACATTAAAAGCATAAATGTTAGTTTTGTAAATCCAAACATAGGTTTGAATACTTAAATGAGGATCTAGAAAGTTTTTTCCAAATCATGAACTCTTCAACCCTGCAATAATCAACGATGCATAAGAGCCAAATAAAATCACTGCTGGAAAATAACTTGCATTTTTGTCCTAGATAGTCTACAGATTTATACTGCAATGGTTATAAACCAATTGGTTACATGAGCAAAAGGGATGAACCAAAATGGACAAATGTAGGGAAGAATCAATTGTTCTGTCCATTCTGGCTCCATGCCTATTGGGCTTTCAAATGCACAAATTCTCTATTGCTTCTTAAAGAATCAAAATATCTAAAAATCCTCTTTTTCTCTTTTCTCTACTCCCTTCGTTGTTCTAAGCAGAGAAAAGATGGAAGTAATTCAAGCTGGCAGCTGCAGGCAAATTTGGTGGTAAAAATAGGAACTAAGAGCTTGGAGCTGTTTCACAAGATCATTTCTCTAGCAGTGAGGTTTCTGTTTAGACAGAGAAAACCGGAGCTTTTAATTCTCTAGATGAGTTCTGGAAGTAATAATTCTAACAAGTGAGGTTGTTCATAAAGGCTATACAACGTCCAGTACTATTTCAAAATCTCTTTGTCTCACAACATTCAATACTTGGAAAACTTATAAATTAATCCATTATCTTCCATTCCAAAGGACGGCCTTTTGGTTTTCTCCTGCCCAGGAGGAGAAACTACAACAGATGAGAACTCAGTAGTGAAGCCAGTTGAAACGTTCCAAAAATTCAACACATTAATGAAAAAAAGTTATGTTTTGTGATTTATTTTTTTTTATCATCTCTGCTGAGCAGAAGGGGCAAGACACTGGGGATAATTCTATGGCACTCATCTAACTCTGCAAAAACCACCAAGATCCAGAAGGCATTCACTGAAATGGCTCTTTTGTATATGCCACACTAAGCAACTGACTCAGGCATCAGAAGTATGAACACATTCCTGGGTGTGCACCAAAGAGCCCCGAGGACAGGACAACTGCAAAGCGTAAGCAGTAGGCCACATACAAGCACTGACAAATCTACGCTAGCATTACACATACAGTGGTTTGTAAACAGCTGGATGATTTTTTTTCTGTGCAATACAGACATAACAGCATGTAGTGGGCAGAGGAAATAAGAAGCTTCTGTCCCCTTCTCACCCAGGGACCAGGCTGAGCAATGGGGTTCTCTGCCAGCTCCCTGGTTTTGCCCCTTGGGCAGTCAATAGCAGAAGAAAAGGAGATCTATTTAGAAAGCAAGTAGAGGGATGAGTTGATGCTTGCTTTTCCCCATACAGCATGGGAGTGGCTGCACTTCTTGCCGAAGGTGAAAGCTGACTGCTTGCCATGTCACTTGGTGGAGCACAGCCCTCCCTGAGGCTCCAGGTTCATAGCTGGAGGCACTTCAGGTAGAGAGGGACTTTTTAGGTACCTCTGCTAAGCTGAAGTCTTCAGTGAACACATTGAGAAGCTGTGAGAAGCACAATATTGTGATGTCTAATACTGCAAGAGAGCATGTTTATGCTTCTATGCAGCCGTTCCCTCTTTTAGAACAATGCCCAAGGGAAACAATCTCACCTTTAAATGATTACATGCCTATTGCATTTGATTATGATAAAGGTATTGTTACACTGGTAGAACTATTGTTAGGGAAGCCAAATAACAGGTATTTTTCAGTTCTGATGGATAAAAAGCTAAAGCCAATTATGTATCTGCCACAAAGAAGAAAGAAAATGCATCTCAGTAGACAGAGCAGGTGAAGACGGGGTAGATGGGCATTATTAGCCCAAAGATCTAAGGAACTGTGAATACTATCTGTTGATAAAAACTGAATCTGAAGCTGGAAAAATGGTGTGTGTACCTAATGGAATTCATTCAGCCACAGAGTTTGGGGATTTGCTATAGAAAGGGCATGTAATTAATTATGTTTTAATCCTTGACCTATTTTATGTCAGTAAATCACAAATGCTTATGTTCATGCTAAACCTAGAAGTAAAAGTAATGCTGTGTCACTTTTCAGGGTGAAAAAAACTCCGTTTTTGTTGCCTTCACAGAAGTATGTCTAATTACCTCCTGAGGCTGAAGCCAATAGGAAGGTTAAACTGTGATCTGTTCTTATTATTCATTATTCAGACTTTTCTGAATTAGAAATGCATGAGGTTTACACAGAAAAAAAAAAAAAAAAAAAAAAAAAAAAAAAAAAAAAA